>JAHHUM010001736.1:894106-1057791 GCA_036173005.1 Crenichthys baileyi
TGTATAAATAAGTAATTGTCCCCTAAAGTGTTATACTTCAGCCACATTAAAAGATTTTGGAGAATGGCCAGCCTGTTTAAGGTCACACCACAGCATCTCAACCAGGTTCAAGTCCAGACTTTGACTAGGCTGCTCCAAAGTCTTTTTTTGCCAGATGTGGAGAGCAGATTCCATAAACAAGTCAACCAGGTCCTGAAACAGCAAATAAACGCCAGACCATCACACTGTATGTTTTACTGTCGCCGTGATGTTCTTTTTCTGAAATGTTGTGTTAGTTTCAGTACTGCACCACAGCACAGTTGGTAGATCTGTTAAACTACAGCAAGAATGGACCGGGTTCGAATCTGGATTTGGGTCTTTCTGTATGCAGTTTGCATGTACTCCTTCCACATTTCAAAAATCATTACTGTTAGGTTAGTTAGATGTGCTTGGTTATACCCCGCCTCTTGCTCAGTGACCTCTGGAGTTAGATACCCTCATAGATATAAACTATGGATGGATGTGCCATAAATGTGTTTTATGGCACATGTAAAAGAACACAAAAACTTTGCCTCATCTGTCCAAAGATAAGGTAATTGATTTCGTTTTTTCTTGTTCTCTCACATGAAGCCATGTTTCTCTTACTTATTGTTGAATCGTTAACTATGACCTTAACTGAGGGAATAGAAACCTGTAGTGTTTTAGATGTTGTTCGGGTTTTTTGTGACCTCTTAGATGAGTTGCTGACCTCATTAGGTAATTTTGGTAGGCTGGCCACTCCACTGTTCCATGCTTTCTTAATCGTAGATAATGGCTCTCACTGTGGGTCACTGGAGTCCTAAAGTCTTAGAAATATCTTTGTAATCCTGGTTGTCTTCAAATTACCTTCAGATAAATTAGAACAAAGCAGAAACTCCAATCATTGCTCCTAATAGTAAAATCCCTCTGATTATAGAGGGTCATTTACTGGAAGGCATTTTTCATTAACACACCAAACCATCATTCAATGTAAACATTTTGTTTTCCTCAAGTCATTTTGTCTGATGTTAAAATCTGTTTCATCTGAAACATTTAAGTGCAACAAAAAAGCAAGTTGCATTTTAGGTTAAGCAGATTCAGTTTAACATGTGCAATTATAATGTGTAATTATGTTCACTTTCCATTATAAAAGTCATATTTTAAGTATATTCCTCCTATTTTCTTCTGTACAGTGGGTTCAACTCGGAGGGAGGGTGGAGTGCCTGCCTACGTCAATTTGTCGGCCTCATCTATGCTCATGATTGCAATGCAGAACACCTCAAACCCAGGTAAGCATCATGTTGGCTGCTTTGAAACATGACTGCAAAATTAAGTGTCCCTACAACTCCTTACTTAATCCACTTCCTGCCTTTTTCCAGTCTATCACTGTCAGCTGTTGGAGTGCCTAATGAAGCACAAACAGGAAGTGTGGAAGGTAAATATAGTGCCCCCTTTCCCGTCTGAAGCAGCCCTCTGTGTAAAGATGATCATTTGGTATAACGATCTGTCTGTCTGAGAACATAAAGTCAGCTAGTTAGCACATAACCTATTATCATAGCTTAGCAAGAAGATAATAGGCTGAAAAACTGAGATATTCAGGAGATGCACCGTGCAATTTGTGGTTGCTATTGGTTTGCAGATCTGAATCTGCGTTGGCTTCTAATTCTTAAACTGGATGCAAAGGCAGATCTGCTCCAAAATTCACTCTCCCAACCAAACAACATCAGGCCTAATTCATTTGGTTTTCCATTAGTGCCCAGAATATGTTTATGTGTTTATCTAAGGTTTTTAAATGTAGTGTGCTTATGTAATGTAACGTGTTTATGTACCACGTGTTTTGTGCCGCGTCTATGTACTGTGTATATGTGTCTTGTCTAATGTGAAATGCTGACCTATAGCAATTTTAAATGAAGACCTGTGCTCACGGCATAAAGACGCAGTATTCAGACACATTACATAGAGATGCGACACACACAGATGTGGTACATAGACACGTCGTATTACATGAGCGCACTACATATACATCTTACACAAACACATGAACATATTTTTGACGCTAATGGAACCCAATAGAAAAGCTGATGGTGATATTGAGAGAAAAAAGTGACACCGCATCTTTTCACTCTTACTGTTTTATAAATATTTATTGATTTAAAAACAGAGCTGCATGGAAGTGCAGTTAGTATCACTTTTGCCTTGCAATAGGAAGGTCCTAGGTTTTAATCAGATTCTGCATGCTCTCTCCGTGCATGCATGGGCTCTCTCTGGGTACTCCTACTTAATAATAATATCAGGTATCAACATATTTTTTCCATCTTCTTCATGAAGATCATTATTGAGCTTCAGACTTCACCATACATCAAATCTACTTATGTATCTTTTACCAGTCAGTTTGATCAATTAGAGTCCATTTCACAAAAAAATAAGTTCAAAATAAAATTCAAATTGCAAGAGAAGTGTATTAAAAAATATATTTTTTTAACGCAACCAAGCACGAAAACACAGACTGCTGTAGGAAGTTGAAAGGGCATGAAGGCTTTAATGGCTTTAATAAATAATGAGACATAAATAATTAATAAAAAAATACACCATTTTTATCAACACAGCCAATGTTATGTCAATAGAAAAAAAAATCACAAGGCAATGTCAAGGGAGACGGGAGGTTAATGAAATACTAATCAAAATCTAAGGCATTTTTTTCCATCACTTCTGCATCCATTTTGACTGTGAGCACCTGCTGATTCAAATGCATGTTTAAATTGCTCTGATTGGCTGGGGTTGATAGGTTCGATTGCTCCTGCGTGCATTTAGTGCAAACTGCTTTGTGAATCCAGGACAGAAATGAATCAAATAGCAGGAAAAAATAAGAATATTAAACTTCTTTATGAATTCATGTTTCAGTTTGTCAAACCTCAACAAAGATAAATGATAATGTTTATTACAGTAAAACCCAGTTTGTTTTTGTTCATTTGGGGTTGCTTGTTTCTATACTAAGAAATTTGGTTTAATTATTTTCCAGGAAACATGGTGTTAGCCTCTTTTCTTACATTGACTCTCGTCAGAAGAGGAAATAAATTAATTTGTGGGATTTCTGAAAAAAAAAGACTAATCTGTAAATGTTTGGGTGATTCTAATCCTAACGGGCTAAACAGCAACATAAGCCAAATTCAGTTTTGTTGGAGACATCCCTTTTGAGGCACAGAGATGTTTTTGCACTTAAAAAATTTCAGTCAGATATTTAAACATGAGAAAATAAAAGTTAAAGCTTCTCGTGGCAAAAAACAAGCCAAAGCTAGGGTCCATGAACACTGCTTGTACTCAAACAGTGCTCAATGACCACGGGATTGAAGGTTAATCTGAGAAATCTTTGGGCTTTGTAAATAGTCAAGAAAGCCAAGATCTCTTCTGATCTGAGGCTCCACATCATTAATGCTGAATAAAGATGCTGCTGGTTTAAAAGATTACATCCAAATGAGAGGAGGATCTGTAATTACTGTTTTTGTTGATATTTTTTAAAATCACATTTCCCTATATTTTTTACTGTGCGTCTATTATTTTTAAATGAAAAAAATTTCTTCATGTTTGCCTAAAGTTTAAACGTATATCCTTTTTGTGTACATTTTATGTTTCAGGACCTGCTTTATGTCATATCTTACGGCCCATCCCAAGTAAAACCTCCAGCTGTGCAAATGCTGTTTCACTACTGGCCCAACCTGAAGCCGCCAGGAGCCATCAGTGAATACAGAGGGCTGCAGTACACAGGTTAGATTCCCTGGATGCCAGATTTGCTGTTTTAGATGTGAGCAAACTGACTGAGTATTTAACAAGCAATGTTCTTCCCCTTTAAATGTTCTCTTTCTTGTGTTTGTCCACCACTTATTTGTTCAGCCTGGAATCCCATCCACTGTCAACACATCGAGTGCCACAATGCCATTAATAAACCTGCTGTCAAGGTAGGTGAAATAAAAAAAAAATCCATCATAGAAGCCCACATCTCAGCATTTAACATAGTAGGTTTACTCCTGCGTTTTCAGGGTATATTTTCTCCTTTTGTTGGCCTCACAGTAAATATATGAACAGTGATGCAGTGCTATCAGTTTTATCATGTCCTCCCTGTCTTTACTCAACTGTGCTCAAAACTGACAAATAGAGTTGGAACAGGGGAGCAGGGATGGGGGTTGGATTTCAATTACCGGGAGCAGGAAGGCGCCATGGGGGAGGGGGGCTTTAATTGGAAGCGGTGACCCCGTGCAGCCCTTGAGGACAGGGTGGCATCAAGTGAGCACAGTAAATTACAGTGCACCGTCTGAACATTGAGGCCAGGAGCATTTAACACAGGCCCAGGCACAGCATATGCACACAGCCATTGTTATTGAGTTTAAAGGAGCAGATAAACGGTGTTTTATAAAAGGCGCCACGATTGGTCTGGATGTGGGGAAATGTTAGAGCATCAGAATGAGAAATGTCAATGTTTGTTTAGGGGAATATGTTTTTATGCTGTTTGCATTGTCTATCTGTGTATTTGTATCATTGTTATAGATCTATGAAATTATTATAATTTAAAATATTTAAATAAGGCTGCACAATATCAGGAAAACATGAAACTGTTGGTAAATACTGTGATAATAATAATGATTATGATTAATCCACATTTCCCTGAGTCTTTCCTTACTTTTCCTTCATTGCATTTGTCCAGCCTCTCTTTGTGAGCTTTAACATCTACACAACTCAAAATATACATCATATTTGGGCATCGGGATCAGTGAAAGTCTATCAAATGGGCCAAATTATTAATGGCATAAAGAATTTGCATGCATGACTCTTAAACATAACAAATAATCAAATATTTCATCCAAGGAGTCATTTGCGATCGCAGTATTATATGCATTGATACTGAAAAGATGACTTTGTTTGGATATATTTTACAACTCTGTATTTAAACAGTTTATATAAATTTACACTGTCAAAAACAACAGAAATTTGAAATGTCAGCATGAATAAATTCTCTGCATATTAGGTTGTTCTTGCTAATGGAAATCCATGTAGTCACCACAGTTGTGTTACTTTCACAGATGTGCATAGACCCTACTCTCTCCGTAGCACTGGGAGACAAGCCACCACCTCTTTATTTATGCGAGGAGTGCAGCCAAAGGATTGCTGGGTATGCATCTGCTTCACCTCTTTTCTCCAAACCAAACGCACCTTCATTGGAAACTCACATGTCCTGTTGCCCACCTCATTGTTCCTGTTTCCAACGCAGCCCAAACACAAAGCCATGGTTATGTAATTCCCCTGTGCCACTAATGAGATCATCATCAGAAAAATGTGCATGCGCTTGTTTCTCATTTCTCCAGAATGTGGATGATTATAATTACATGGCTTTGTAGTGTTTTGGAGGATGTTTAGTGGTGCTTATGCTGTCGAGAAGCAGAATTTGTTGTGTTTAATGGTGCAAACCCTCTGTGCAGCATTTCACTGCTGAATCATGCAACATTTTGTTATTTCTATGACCTTTCCAGAGATCATCCTGAATGGCTTGTTGATGTCCTACTGCCACAAGGTGAGCATATACAGCTGACAAACAGTTTAAAGTGGATTATTCATGTATACCAAAGGTTTTCCTTACAAAGAGACAGAGTGCAGAGAGGGATGTATGGTGATAAGGCCTTTACACATGACTGTCTCAACCAGTTTCCTGGATTGTTGATTCACTTGAGATTTTTTGATTTCTGGTTGTTTTTTTGGGCTTTCAGGTCTACAGTGCTGTGAAAAAGTATATACCCACTCACAGATTTCTTCAGTTTTTTTTTCTGTTTTTGTTACACAAATTTAAACATTAGACAAAGAGTAACTAAAAAATACAGTTTTCAAATTATGATTTTTTTAAAGAGAAAAAAGTCTATACAAACCAACCTTAAACTATGTGAAAAGTAATTATCAATGTTCTAAAATCACGAATTAACTATGATTAACCACATGTTTTGGTTCAGTTACATTAAGTACAGCCAGGTCTAATTTTTGCCACACCTGTAGATCCAATAAATTACAGAACCTATCTGACAACATGAAGCAGGTAAAAGGTTCTGAAAAACAACACATCATGCCCCGATCTTAGGAAATTCAAAAACAAATCAGAAAGTCATTGACATTGATCAGTCTGGAGAGAGTTGCAAAGCAGCTATCAACAAATAAATAAAACATGAAAAATGGTGAACTCCTTCAGTAGTAGACAGCCAAGTGACTCTCTCCACTCCATGGGAAGGTACCCAGGAAAAAACATTGCTGACAAAAACAGCACAAAGGCAGATCTTACATTTGCCAGAAAACATCACCGTGATCCTCAAGACTCTTTTGGAGACAAAAGATGAACATTTAGTTAAATGTGCATCCTTGTATTTAGTGCAAAACAGCATTACAGAAAAGGAAGTCATACCAACAGGCAACTGTGGTGGTAGTGTGATGGTCCATGGCTGCTTTGCTCAGGATCTGGATGACATGGTGGAACCATGAATTCTTCTTTCTACCAGAAAATCCGGAAGGAGAACATCCAGCCCTCAGCTGGTGACCTTAAGCAAAAACTCACTTGGGTTCTGCTGCAGGACAATGATCCGAAGCAAGTCCACCTCTGAATAGATAAAAGAGAAAACAAAAAAAGCAAAGTTTTCCGAGAGGACTAGTCAAATCAAAGAGATGCTGTGGCATGACTTTAATCAGAGCATATTTTAAACATGCCCAGAGTGGCTGAATTCAAACAATTCTGCAAAGAAGAGTGGGCCAAAATATCCTCCACAGCCATGTGAAACATCCTTGCCAGTTAGAAGGAACACTTGATGGCAGCTATTTCTACCAAGCGTGGCTCAACCAGTTATTAGGTTACTTTAGGAAGGTTTGGGTAGTTGTTTTCTCTTATTAATTACAAGGAAGTTATTATAAAAAATGCTTTTTGTGTGCACTCAGGGTATCTTTGTGTGATACTAAACTTTGTTGATGATCTAGACGAAACCTGTAAGAGGCCAAAAACTTTCTTAGTTTTATGAAAAAAAATACTTTATTAAAGTTCCTCAGTTAAAATATCATTTGTCAGGATCCTAGTCCTACTTCTTTAGCACAACATTAAACATGCTGGGAATCTAAACCACACATAATCCTAATGAATGTCCCTACTAAGTGGGCTGGCTCATTATTATAGTTCCTTTGTGGTGTGTTCTGCAGAAAGCTAGGCATTAAACGGAAAACGTAATATTGCTGAGCGATCCTGATGCCTGGAGGACTCATCTGACACTATGATGGCTTTTAGCCATGGAGTGAAAAGCAGTGTAATGTTAATATTAATGCTGATACTGAAGTTTTATTAGACTTTTTAGTCATCAACATTTAGTCATACCATTGAAATTTCTCGATGATGTATAAAAAATAATCTGAAGCAATTTTTCCTTATAAATAACATGTGAATAGTGTTACATTACAGAGAAACCCACATATTCATCCTATATACACTTCCTGTTTACGGTTCATTCAGAACATTTAATTTCGTCTGATATTTGTAGGAAGCCTGTTAATTTCTGATATAATTAGCACCGTACACAACCAGATGATGTAAGATATATAAAAGGTTATACAAGATGTGATCAAATGTGGAATATTTAATTATGACATTGTCATCCCTGAGAAGTTCCTAATCACGGAGACCTAATGTGAAATTTCAGATTTTCCTTTTCTAGATTTGATCAGTGACATTGCCTCTGTTTAGTTTAGGATGTATTTAGTCACTCCAGTGTGTTGAAAAGGTCAGCCTGTAATATGTACTTATCTCCCACTAAAACAGCTCACAGAATTTAACAGGCCTTTTGATATAAAATATGTTGCACTAACAGAGCAAATGATTAGTTTTACTTTTTAAGATGAGCTGTTTTCACATTTGAACCCTTTAGATTTCCCAGCATGCAGTGTTGCATTGAGAGAAAGGTAGCTTGATGTCTCATCATTGAAAAAGAGAGGCACTGTGAAAGTATGTTTGCATTTATCAGTTGTGTTTTTAATGTTTAGAAAGTGATACGTGCTTATCCTAAAATCCAGTCATGGATTGGAAGCTTTTGTGTTTTCTAGTTGTTCTTCATCATTTTTCATTTTGTTTGCAGCAGAGATATCTGCCATTTGTCAAAAGAAGGTAAGCTGTTATTAACTTTGCAGCATTAATGCTTGTACTCCTTATAATCACTGTGATCTATGTAAATACAGCTCTCTGTACTTCATCTCATGCATTTTCATTGCGTTAAAACCATATATTTACATACGGTGTATAAAAGGAAACAAACTTTATTTCTCTCATTAAATTACAGTAAATGTTTTTTCTCTTTTAGGTCAGTTAGTATTACCAAAATATTTAGTATATGCGTAATGCCACAATAATTACAAATAGAAGTTTTTTTTTATTTTCTTAAGTGTCAGAAGCTGAAGATGTCATAGCTTTGTGAGCTTCTGATAGGTTAATTTACAATATTTGAGGTGGAGGCACGTCTGTGGATGTATTTTAAGACAACATCTCAAACACACTGCTTCCTTGTGTGACATCATGAGAAAATAAAAAAGAAATCAGCCAAGATATCAGGGAGATATTTGTGGATCTCCGTATGTCTGGTTCAAGCTTACAATTTTTTACATTTGTCTGTTCAAATGAATAAATGCAAGTGTAAATGCGAATGTCCAGCCATCAAACCATTCAGGAAGGAGACGGTTTCTGTGTCTGAAAGAAAATTTTGGTGCAGAAATTGTGAATCAATCCCAGAACAAAAGCAAAAGAACTTGTAAAGATACTAGCTGAAGCTGGTAAAAGGGCATCATTATCCACATGGAAACGAGCCGTGTACCGACATTTACTGAAAGGCCACTCAGCGGGTAAGAAGCCATTGCTCCAGAAGCAACATCAAAGCCAGATAACAGTTTAAAAATGTTTGTAGAAATGTCTTGCGGCCTGATGAAACTGAAATTGAAGTGTTTGACCATCACTACATTTGGAGAAAAGGGGGAAGCTTGCAAGGCTGAGAACATCATCCCAACTGTGAAGTACGGGAGTGGCAGCATCATGTTGTAAGGGGAGCTGTATATGATCCTTTGTATCTCAAGATTAAATCTCTAAACAAATGTCCCTTATTGTGGCACATAGAAAATGGGAATAGTTTTGGTAATCCTTGCTGATCTAAAACAGGTATTTTTTCATCCAATTTAATGTCAGACAGTGAGAGAGATAAAAGGTTTTGTGTCTTTTTATGCAGTGTATATCTGGTTTCAACTGGGATGGGATAAATTAACATTTGCAGTCCTTTTCTGATATCAACTAATGAAATCTGCTTTAATGAATCAATTAAATTGATTTAATTGAATTTTTTTTCACCAGCCTTAAAAAGGCGTTTTCTTAAATAAATTTTTGTGGTTCTCATCATTTATTCTTAACTCTGAACTGTCTTCTCTGTTTGAGTCTGGTCTAAGTAGCAACTTAAAACCCAGCCACCTCATTTCAAACGCAGCTGCTGCTACTGGGGCAGGATGTTTGTTTGCTCTTGCTGAATGCACTGCCCCAGGCTAAGTGCTCCCTGGTTTCCAGGGAGACTCTGGTCTCAGGTATTCCTACCAGGCCTGTGTTGTCCTTGGAAACAGCTTGGCTCCACTCTGGTTTGTTCAGCAGTTTATAATCCACAACCTTCCCTGATCAGCGGGTTTTGGCCCACTCACTCTGAGGAATTAGATTTACACCTACACTGTCATTAACGAGGACTCTACTTTTCATCCGAGAATCTACCCAAAATTACACCACGCAGCCTGAAATGGAGCTTGCTGTTGCATATTTTGTTCTTTAACGCCGAATATAACTGTTCACCATCACATGATAGATGTGTAAATTTGACAGGCAGCCGTGTGTTCCTCTAATGGCACAAGATTAGAGGGTGATCTGATTACCATAGCTTTCTTTTTATTTTTAGAAGCCTTAGACGTGTGGACACATAAAGCCTGTTTCTGTCGCAGATGTTTACAGATGTACACCTCTGCTCAAAATTCATGTCAGAGTAGTGAGCTGCTGTAAAAACAGAGGACATGCATATTTTTAGATGTTTGTAATCTGACTTGTGGGTTGATTTTCGGCGATTGCTTACATCAGAAATTAACCGTCTTCACCTCATCCTCCTCTTCCTCCTCCCACTCCTCGTTTCTCGGCTTCTCATCCTGCAGAACTGCAGCTCTCATGTCAGGAGGGCCGTGGTCACCTGCTTCTCAGCCGGTTGCTGCGAGCGCCATGGCAACAGGCCCGTCCGCTACTGCAAGCGTTGCCATGTCAACCACCACAGCAGCGAGGTGGGGGCTGCGGCGGAGACCCATCTTTACCAGACCTCGCCCCCTCCCATCAACACACGGGAGTGCGGAGCGGAGGAGCTGGTCTGCACGGTGGAAGCTGTCATTAGGTACAAACACAGTGTTGCTGTGATTCTGTAACATGAATATGTGGCAAACAATCATGATGAAAAATTCATGTCCGTTCTGCAGAGATGTATTTGCCTCCTTCATCTCCTTCCTCTGTCCTTCCTCTCTTTAAATTCATTCAGCCTTCTGAAGGAGGCAGAAATCTATGCAGAACAGCGTGAGTTTGAACTAAACAGGCGTCGTCAGATGGGCCTGTCCGCCTCCCACCACTCTCTGGACAACATTGAGTTT
This sequence comes from Crenichthys baileyi, assembly GCA_036173005.1. NCBI lineage: Eukaryota > Metazoa > Chordata > Actinopteri > Cyprinodontiformes > Goodeidae > Crenichthys > Crenichthys baileyi. The sequence continues at coordinate 904,808 of JAHHUM010001736.1, forward strand.
GACAACAAGGAGGACGACCAGCACGACCAGCGCCTCCTTAGTCAGTTCGGCATCTGGTTTCTGGTGTGTGTCAGTAACACGGGGAAGGCTGATCAGAATTGATTCGTGGCATGCTTTACCTGTTCTGACTGGTTTTGCTTGTGCGTGCAGGTGAGTCTATGTACGCCCAATGAGAACACGCCCACGGAGAGCCTGGCGCGGCTGGTCAGCATGGTCTTCCAGTGGTTTCACTCAACTGCCTACATGATGGACGATGAAGTGGGAAGCCTGGTGGAGAAGCTGAAGCCACAGTTTGTCACAAAGTGGCTGAAGACGGTGTGTGAAGTACGCTTTGATGTCATGGTCATGTGTCTGCTGCCGAAACCAGTGGAGTTCGCCAGGGTAGGGTTAACACTCAGCTATGCAGACATGATCCAGGTTTTCTTCAGCACCTTGCATTTTTAACCAGTGTCCTCTCCTACAGGTGGGAGGTTACTGGGATAAGTCATGTAGCACGGTGACACAGCTGAAGGAGGGTCTCAACAGGATCCTGTGTCTGATACCTTACAATGTCATCAGTCAACCACTGTGGGAGTGTTTTATGCCGGAGTGGCTTGAGGCCATCCGCACCGAGGTGCCTGACAACCAGCTGAAAGAGTTCAGGGAGGTGCTCAGGTACAAGCTTGTTTTTAAAGTGGTTGGGTCCAAACCTTGTGCCACATGGGCCACAACTGTCAAGCTGAAGGTGCCATAAACAATTATGTAAAACGAAAATAATTTTTATTATAAAACTTTATTTTTATCTGCTCAACAATAAATTAAATCTGGAAGATGCTATTAAAAGGTAAGAAAATATTATTGTAGATTCAAGACATAAAAAGGAGCTAACACGCGGAGGCAGTTCTGCCACCAAACACACCCCATCCTCAGCCAAACGCCCAAATACATCCCCGATGAATCTCACTCTGTAAAAAACTGTAACTCTTTATTAGACAGGGTATCAAACTGTTGACAGATCAATTCACATTTGCCCATGTGAAACGAAGAAACTCATTAAGTATGCAACCCCCCACAGCACCCCTATAGATCTTGTGCTGTACCCTAAGCCATGCTGCCCTGGGTTGTGAGCCACATCAACTAAAAACTGCCAATGCTTGTTTGCCTTATTAAAAAAGAATCATTACAATTTCAATATCTAAGTGTTGAAATTTTGCTTCAGTCCTTTCTCAGCATCAAGAACAAGATATGGGTCAAAACTTGCTGTATTCATCCAAGTGTACTTCTTATAGTTTGTTTTGGAGATTTTATGTTTTTTGTAACTTATGGAGGACTGGTACCTATCTCCAGTGGTCTATGGGCGAAAGGCGGGGTACACCCTGGATTTAGGACCTTCTTGCTGCATAACAATCACTTCACTGTGCAGCCCAAGATGGCACCCTGATAAAAAAAACAAAAACATTTATGCTTCAGATTTTTGAAACTAACAGTAAAATAATATATTTTATTACTGAAACTGATTAGATTTTGTATTCATATACATAATTTAGTTGCCTTTCAATTCAATTCAATTCAATTCAGTTTATTTATATAGCGCCAATTCACAACACATGTCGTCTCAAGGCACTTCACAAAAGTCAGGTACATACATTCCAATTAATCTTAATCATTGAACAGTGCAGCCAGATTCTGTTATTTATTCAAATTGGATAAAAAGTTTTTCTATCTAAGGAAAGGAAACCCAGCAGATTGCATCCAGTCAGTGACTTTCACTCCTCCCGGATGAGCATGTAGAGACAGTGGACAGTCACTGGTGTTGACTTTGCAGCAATCCTTCATACTGAGCATGCATGTAGTGACAGTGGAGAGGAAAAACTCCCTTTTAACAGGAAGAAACCTCCAGCAGAACCAGGCTCAGTGTGAGCGGCTATCTGCCACGACCGACTGGGGGTTAGAGAGAACAGAGCAGAGACACAAAGAGAACAAAGAAGCACTGATCCAGGAGTACTTTCTATGGGAAGGAAAAGTAAATGTTAATGGATGTAGCTCCTTAAGTTGTTTCACCTAGAAAGAAGGAACAGATAAACTCTGAGCCAGTTTTCAAGTTTAGAGTCTGAAGAGAGCACAGAGAGTTAGTCACAGTAAAAGCTCAGTCAGTAGCTATGTCTAGGAGAGAGAAAGGGTTAAACACTGAAAGACAGGGCCATGTGGATCATCGGCAGAGGGTGAGCACCAAGCTGTTGCCAGCAGAAGCTTGGAGGATTCCCCTCTCCAGAAAGGTGTTACAGGTAGACAGAGTCAGGCCAGGTGTAGCTTCTAGGAAGAGAAAAGAGAGAGAACAAAGTTAAAAGCTGAGATAACAGCAAATAATACAAAATTGGAGAGTAGTGTGAGAAAGTAGTTGTTTAACAAACAACTTTTGATCAGTCATTATCAATTTCTGGAGCTTATTAAATATTATTTTAAAACGATGGTGAAAACAGGAGGATGCAGAAAAGTGCAGATGGAAGAACATGAATGAACATCAATGCCTGTCTAACAGTATCTGCTGGTGTTTCTGTGTTGATGCATTAACATGAACCTGATCTTCTGTTCTGTGCTCCACTGCCTGCAGCAAGATGTTTGATATTGAGCTGTGCCCCCTGCCTTTCTCCATGGAGGAGATGTTTGGTTTCATCAGCTGCAGATTCTCCGGCTACCCAGCATCAGTGCAAGAGCAAGCTCTTCTGTGGCTGCACGTAAGAGTGCACAAACTCACAGATAACACACACAGACCTGTGTTCTGCTCTCCCCCTGCAGCTCCGTCCACAGCGAGTGTGAATTGAACAGGTTGTAACCGGGCTTGAGAGTCCGGTCAGGGGGCCCTGCTGAATGTGGATCTGGGTCACAGACTGAGACTGAAAGAGGCAGCAGGGATTTGGGCTTTCATCTCATATGCACTCACAGCTTGCTGCCTGCTATACGTTATTTCTGTCTCAGATTTTTTCAAGAGATTACTTTTGTTTCCTTTCAGAAACTGGGTCAAAATCTAATCAGAGAGAGCAGCTGTGCAATACACTTCATTTAAACGACCGGTCTTAAATTTCTCAGACACACTGTATCCCAACACTGTTTGCAAATTGTAATTCTGCAGACAGCAGCAGTGAAAAGTAAATACATTATTTTTTTTTTTATATGTTTCTGGAATCCCATTTCCCTTCAAGTAACTAGAACCCAAACGTGTTTCTTCTGTCCACTTGAGGTTTGCAGGTATTAAACCCACTGGTTTCTGTGTTCTTTTGGGACCAAGGTGCTGTCGGAGCTGGACATCGTGGTGCCTCTCCAGCTGCTGATCGGGATGTTCTCTGATGGAGTGAACTCGTTGAAGGAACTGGCCAATCAGAGAAAGGCTCGCGCTTCTGATCTGTCTGGCAACACAGGAGCGCGCCGGGTGAGTAGGACCACAAAAGCTCAAATTACTGCTCAAAGATAACAAAAATGAGCTCACTTTAATTTCTGCTTCTTTCCGTTCAGTTTATGTCACAAAACCTTCAAAATCCATATTAGGTGTCATATGTGCGGTCAGAAGTCTGCTCCAAGGATGTCCACATTTATTGTGTATTTTTATCACTGGGATGAGCTGTCCGTTGCCATGGTAACCACTGCTTTCTAAAAATAGCCATCTTAGAGGTTTTAATTGAAATTGGCTGTGATGTGGGATCATGTCTAAATTTTACCGCTGGACAGCTCTGCGTTTGTGCAGTTCAGGATTAAAGAAATGTAAAAACAAAGACTGCTGAGACACCTATCTGATGGGGCTCTGTCTTGTTTTAGGTGAGTGTTGTGTCCGATCCGGGGCGACGCGGGCAGCACAACACCCTGAGCCCGTTCCCCAGCCCTTTCAGGAGCCCGTTCCGCAGCCCCCTGCACTGCAGCCCCTTTAAAAACCTGGGTCACGCCACCGGCAACTGTGCCTTGGACCTGGACTGCGATGACGACGACATGAACCTTGGCTGTTTCATCCTCATGTTTGACCTCATCTTAAAGCAGGTGATACTAAAGCTTGATTTATTCTTGTATATTTTTTTGTATGACTGATAAAAGACTCCAGTGTAAACCCTGTTATACTGCAGCATGTAACTTATAATATACAGTTAAAACCCAATATTTTCACTGTAAAAATGTGGGAAACCTAGATAATGATGTAATGGCTTCTACAATTCAAACAGGTTGATTCACAACACTTGTGTTTTTCATCAGGCCAACCTGATGACATTTTAACGCTTTTAATGCTTCCCTGTGTGCTATCATGGAAAAATAAAAGAAATCAGGCAACATATCAGGAAGAGAACTTTGGACCTCCACAAGTCTAATTCATTCTTGGGGACTATTCCCAGATGCCTGAAGGTGCCACATTCATCTGTTCAGAAAAATATATGCAAGCATAAACATCATGGGAATGTTCGGCCAGCATGCTGTTCATGTAGATGGACATTAAAATGTTTTGGAGTGAAATGAATGGATCAGAAAGTGGGTTTTGAAGTCAGACCCAAATGCAGACAGGCAGGCAAGAGCAGCATGGTGAGTAAACAAAATGTTATAAAAAAGACAGGAGTGAAGAGGAGCATGGGCAAAAACAGGTTTGGAGAGGCAGGAAAGATGGCCTGGAGTGGAATGAACAGAAACAGTCAGAGACATAGACAGGCTTGGCGTGGAAAAACAGTAGAAACCAGCTAGGCGCTAACAGAACAAAATGTATAGTAAACAGCAAAGGTGGAACAGGGGGACTGATTGGCACGGAGCAGGTAGTCCAAATGAATCTGATTTCAAGATGACTGACAGGGAGTGGAAACCAAAACATGAATGGAGCTGAACAAAGATACAAGGAAACTATCTAACCAAAGGAAAATCTTACAGATTTAAAACCACAAAAATGCACAATGAACAGTTATACGATGTTTGTAATTCACAAGAATAAGTAAAAATCTAAACCTAAGGGATAAAGTATAATGATAAACAATAACGATCGGAGGAAAAAACCAAAACAAAACTGAAACTTGTGTAAATCATGCCACCATCCTCTTTTGTGGGTTTTATGCTGCAGGAGGAACAGGTGCACTCCACTAAATAGATGGTACCATGAGGTAGGAACATTATAAGGAATCATTAAACGACATCTCAAATCATTATCCGGTCAGATAAAGCTTTGGCACGACTGGGTCTTCCAAATGACAATGGCCCTAAACATGCCACCAAAGTAATTACAAAGTGCCTTAAGGACAACAAAGTCAATGTTGTTAGGGTCCGTAAGAAACTCCTGATCTCAGTCTAATTGAAAATCTGTGGATAGAGTTGAAAAGTTGTGTGTGAGCAAGGCAGTCTAGAAACCTGACCCAGTTCCACCAGTTCTCTCAGGAAGAATGGGCCTAAATTACAGCAAATTGTTGTGAGAAGCTGACGGAGGGATGGACAAAATATCTGACCGAAGTCATAAAGTTTAAAAATAATTCTACCAAATGCTAAAGAAAGGTATGTAAACTGATGAAAATTCACAGAATAAGTCTGTTCTTCTTATATAATTCTGGCATTCAGTAAATAGAAATGATGAGTTAATGACCTGAACCAGGAAAATAGAGACAATGAGGAAAAAAAGGTATGCATCATTTTAATACACTGTAAACATCTAGTTATATTTGAAAGCAATAGCTTAAACCACACAGACGCAATTCAGTGCCAGTGCGGCCCACAGGTGGGATCTTGAAATCTGTGTCGTGCTCCACTTTCTGTCCTGTTATTTGGCTGTTTCCCCCATGCTGTCGCAGATGGAGCTCCAGGACGACGGTGTGATGCTGGGTCTAGACAGCAGCCTGGGGAAGGATATCGTCAGCATCATCAACAATGTCTTTCAGGCCCCATGGGGGGGCTCCCACACCTGCCAGAAGGATGAGAAGGCCCTTGAGTGTAGCCTGTGCCAATCCAGCATCCTGTGCTACCAGCTGGGCTGTGAGCTTCTGGAGAGGCTGACCCCCCGGGAAGAGATACGCCTGGTGGTGAGACACGCATAAATTAACCTTGCTTTATGGAGGCATTGCTTTATATTAAAGCCCTGCAGGCTCCTGGTCTCAATCATAACTACCTAATATACCACAATCTAGCTGGTAGGACCTTTGTCAGATTATGCAAAAACATAGGAACGTCTATCCGCCTCTCCACTGAGTAACATTCCCCTGAAAAGGACCTGGTTGTGTGAAGATCAGCCGTACTACAAAAATAGATGTCTTGGCACGGTTCCCTCAGACTGATTTATCACACAGGAGAGAACAATGAAAGATATGCTGTCTCTGTAGGAGCCCACGGATTGTTTGGAGGACACCTTGATCTCTTGTCAACCTGACTTCTCCCTTGGGATGGAAAAGGGAAGCGAGGAAGGAGAAAACCCAAGTGAGCCAAACAATGATAACCCCAGCAATCATTCTCCTGAGAATCCAGGTCCGGATCAGTTTCACCCATGATTAAATAAAAACACTGTGTGATTATTTAAATTACTGCATGTTTGATGCCTTTATTTGTCATACTTAAACGTTTCAGACCATGAAACTAATTTCCATATTCGACAAAGACAACCTGAGTAAATACAAAATGCCTTTTTCAAGTTATGGTTTTATTTATTGAGGGAAAAAGCTATCCAACCCTATGAGGAAAAGCAATTGGGCCCTTATTAAATCATGAAGTTTGATTTACCAAATTTATTTTGGTTCAGTTTCTTCAGCCACACCTAGGACTACTTACTGCTTGACCAGTAGAGCAAAGACATACCTTAACCTGAACCTGTCTGACAGCATGAAGGAGGCTAAAAGATCTCATAAAACAAAATGTCATGTCCTGATCTGAAGAAATTCAAGAACGGATGAGAAACAAAGTCACAGATATCAGTCTGGAAATGTTAGAGTCATTTTTAAGGTTTTAGGACTACAGTGAACCGCAATGAGAACCTTTATCCACAGATGGAGAAATCCTTGAAGAGTGCTTAGCCTTCCTAGGCCGAGCTGCCAAAGTAACTCAGAGCAGATTATCGATCCATCCAGGAGGTCACAAAAGAACCCAGAACGACACAGCATGTGTAATTAACTATATTAACTTCTGTGTGTCTCAAGAAGTCAGGTGAAGACGCAACTGGAGAGACTGAACTGGAATTAGGCTGCAGGTCCAGATGGTGTTAGCCCTAGAGTACTGAAGGCCAGTACAGATCAGCTTTGTGAGATTCTTTAGCACCTCTTCAACCTTAGCCTGAACCAGAAGAAGGTTCCAGTGTTGTGGAAGACCTCCCGTCTTGTTCCGGTGCCAAAGAAAAGTCACCCATCAGTCCTCAATGACTGTAGACCTGTTGCCCTGACATCCCACATCATGAAGGTCCTAGAGAGACTCCTGTTGGCCCACCTGAGTAAGCAAACAATGAACTATCAGGACCCCCTTCAGTTTGCTTATCACTGTGGAGTTGGAGTTGAAGATGCCATCATACACCTGCTTCAACAAACAAATCATCTGGACAAAGCCAGCAGCACTGTGAGGATCACGTTCTTTGATTTCTTCAGTGCATTTAAACAATTCAACCTGATCCGCTATGTCAGAAACTCCAGCAGACTTAAGTCTCAAGTCCTCAACAATCTCCTGGATCAAAGACTACCTGACAAACAGACCACAGTTTGTGAGACTGAAGGGTTGTGTGTCTAACCAGGTAGTCAGCAGCACAGGAGCACCACAGGGGACTGAACTCTCACCATTCCTCTTCACTCTGTACACCTCAGACTTCCAGTACAAGACAGACTCCTGTCATCTGCAGAAATACTCAGATGATTCTGCAGTTGTTGGTGGATCAGAGATGGAGAAGAAGCTAAGTACAGGGAGCTGATGGACCGCTTTGTGGGATGGTGTGGAAACAATCATCTCATCTTGGACATGAATAAAACGAAGGAGATGATTGTAGATTGTAAGAGAAACATGGATAGGTCAGACACTATTTCCTTAATGGGAGAAGAGATGGAGGAGTATAAATACCTCGGTGTTCACCTGGACAACAGACTGGAGTGGAGATGCAACTGTGAAGGCGTCTACAAGAAGGGACAGAGCAGACTGTACTTCTTGAGGAAGCTCAGGACCTTCGCTGTTTGCAGCAAGATGCTGCATATCTTCTATAAGTCTGTTGTGGAGAGTGTGATGTCTTCTCCATCATCTGCTGGGGTAGCAGCATTTAGAGCTCGGGACTTAAAAATGCTCAACAAGCTAATTAAGAAACCTGGCTCTGTTCTGGTGGTCCTCTGGCACCTCTGGAGATCATTGTGCAAAGAATGATTCTTCATAAAATGAAGAACATTATGGAGAACCCTGAGCATCCTCTTCATGAGACTGTCCTACAACAACAGAGTGTCTTCAGTCAGAGGCTTCTTCAGATCTGCTGTAAGACAGACTGCTACAGGAAATCCCTCCTGCCCACAGCCATCAGCATCTACAACGGCTCTTTGAAGAAACCTGCAGAGTATGAGCTACAACAACAATTAATTTCCTTTCAGGATTAATAAAGTACTTTTGAATTTGAATTTGAATTTTGAATTTTCATCTAAAGCACTGTGGGTCTCACACGCCTCAGTTAAGGTCACAGTTCATGATTCAACAATAAGAAAACAGAACAAAAATAGCATCTGTAGGAACACTGTAAAGTAATTAAAACACTGCTGAGCAAAAAGATCACAGAGGCCAGTCTCAAGTTGATGACGAAACTCAAGGGCACTTGAGTTTTGCAGCAGGACAATGATCCAAGGTTGGAGTTGCCTGGTTTTGGAGTTTTCTGGTCAAAGTCTGGACCTAAATCCAATTGAGATGCTGCCGCTTGGCTACATGTAAAGATGTAAAAGACCCTTTTATGAAAAAAACTGATGGTAGATTTTGCCTCCAAGTGTGGCACAGTCAGTTATTAGGGGAAACACTGGGTCATGCTGGTTTAAAATGATAAAATAATCAATTAAAAACTTATTTTTGTATATACTCAGGTTCATAGCTATTCTGTTTATGATTCACCATTATACATTTTTGCTTATAGGTAAAATTAGAACTCATATCCACTCTACAGCAGTCTCTTCATGATGTTTAACACCAGAGCCTAGTTTACAGGAACATTGTATTTACATTTTGTTGCCTTGTGTTCAGTAGTTTTCTCCCTTCCAGCCATGAAGAACAATTCTGACAAGAAGTTCTCCTATCAGCAGCTTCCCGTGTCTTTAAAGCTGATATATACTATTCTACAGGTAACGGTTCTGAATCTGTAATGACCAAAGCCAAGGATCACAAACACAAAGGCTCACTACATTTTAATTTATGCATTTTGATCGTTTTAATCATGCATGTTTGTTGTTTTGTCAGGAAATGTCCAAGTTTGAGGAACCCGACATCTTGTTTAACATGCTGAACTGTCTGAAGATCCTGTGCCTTCATGGAGAGTGTCTGTATCTGGCTTGCAAGGATCATTCCCAGTTCCTGGGCTACATCCAGGAGAAGATGCTCATCCCCAGGTAAAGAGAGGACTTCTCACGGAAACGCTGTTGGTTTTGGATAAGTCTGTGACTACTTGTGTGTCCTGTGTTTCAGCCTGTGGTCTATGCTGAAGTCAGAGTTTTGCCAGCTGGCCTCACTGGCTGTGCCGCAGCTTCTCCATGCACTCTCACTGTCCAATGGAGCTGACATCTTCTGGAAGCTCATCAACACAAACTTCAACAGCAAAGACTGGAAAATTCGGTTTGAAGCTGGTGAGACATTTTGATATCTACAATGTTTATATATATATATATATATTTATATATATATATAGATATATATATATCTATATATATATATGTATATACGAAATGTACACATGTTGGCGTTAATTTCTGAAATATTTCAGTCATAAATGACACCAACAGGTTTTCTGGCTGCTTCTCAGACCCAATTTTTCTCCCACACTGACACCTAGTGGTCACTTTTTTTAGAGCAGTGATTCTCAAAGCATGGTGGGCGCCCCCTTCATGATCAGTGTATAAAACATTAAACATCATCTTTTCAGGCAAGTATTTGATTTTTTACGATAAGAATTTTTACAAAAGTCAACCAAAGAATAGTCTTCCACTGTTGTCACCCAGGCTTGGTTTGCGTTACACAATAAACATATTAGTGTTTCCTGTGTCTTTACAACCTATTGACCTATAAACATCCAGTGAGGAAAAACTTTATTTTTTCAATGGTGAACAATGGTGAAACAGTGCCTTACATGAGCACTGATAGCCAGAATGTCTGACGCTGAATAAACGGGAACCCACTGAAAGGAAAGGACAGGACCAGATGGAAAGACATGTAGAGACACGAAGAGGGAAATAATAATAATACTGCAATAGGGTTCATGTTTTTTCAGTAGAAACGTTGATGGCTATCACAAGCAGGAGAAGAACAAAGAAAAACAACTTCCAGTATGAATGAAGCACTGGATTGCAATTTGTCATGTTTTGTTTTGGAGCAGAAGGAAAATCTCTTTACAGCCCCACATCTTAGTCCAGTCTTATGCAGAAACAGGAGATTGTTGTCATATGTAGAACACAACCAGTATTTGGTGGACATCTCTGCAGCTTCTTGAGTGCTGCTGTTGACCTCTTGGGAGGTTCCTTGACCATTTTCTGTCCCATCTTTTCATCCATTTTGGAGAAGCCACCAGTTTCTCTAATATCACTGTTGTTTTCCTCTGGTTTGCTTGCTGCCAACTGACACATTTGCACAGTTACATTCTTGAAATCCTGCTAGGACAGCTGAAGCTTATTTCTGGTTAATCAAAATCACTATAATAATGAGACCAAATACTGAAATTAAATTAAATGTGGCTTCAGCAGATTACCTTTTTTTCTTTTTTTAATTGTACAGAAAAAAGTCACATTAAGTTTGAAAATGTTTTAGAATTATTGACAATGATCTAGTTTATTTACATCACAAAACATGGTATTTTAACAGGTGTGTTTAAACTTTTAATAGCCAATGGATACACTAAAAGTTGTTTTGTGTATTTTAAGCCCCATTGCAAAATTGCCTAAGTCATATTTTGGCTTAGGGCTAAAAATATAATGTTCTTGCTGAAAATGTTCAACTATGACTTATACAATTATGTTATGAGGCTAATGATATTGTTGATAAAATTGTACAACACAACAGTTTTTGCAAATTTGTTACATTTGTTGGCAAAAAATAAATGTTATGGTCCCTAAAATGTACCTTGACTGAGAGCAATTCCTACTTAATTATTTTATAAAAACAAAAAAAACGCCACAAAAATGTGTTTCTAATTTTTGAAACAACCAAAAGAGAAAAAAAGAGACAAAAACTAAATAGTGGTCCCTCACCAAGTTAAACTTACTGGCCCAACTATGGAAGATCCTGCTGGTTTGGTTCTTCTAAACAACTGTAGTTCAATACTGAAGCATTAGCAGTTAGTTTGATATAATCATTTCAGATGGGGGTTGACCTGGATTTTAATACTTTATTGAGTTTCATTCAGAGGGATAACAATAGTTATTCAAAAACTGTAAAATCATTAGAAGAACAGAGAACAAGGCTCGTGTGCACAAAATATTAAATTAATTAACTGTTAATTAATGAATGGTCTACAATATTTTTTTTTAATAAATACTCTATTAGGTCCTTATAAAATTGGGTCAAAATGTGTTTTAGCTTCAGTTTCAAAGTAAGGACTCAATAAAAATATGAAATGACTGCAGCTGTGTGAAAAGTCCAACATCTGCCTTTAGAAATGTTATTTATGATAATACATGAAATACATGAAATTAAATACTTGGAGTGCTTCTGATTGGCTGGCTGCTCCTGGAAAGGTTCTCTACTGTTTCATGTTTTCTCCATTTCCAGACTCTCCAGGCTGATCCGTGTCAAGGACTTGCTTTCTCGTCTGTTGTTGAATTTCTTTAGATCCAGGCATGACGTGTAACATTTTGAGATCTCTTAGCCTACTTCATGTTGTCTGACAGGTCCTATTCATCTGTTTTTTTTTATTCTGCAGGTCTGGCAGTATTCAGGCCAGAGTGTAGCTAGTTATATTGAACCATAGATGTGGCTAAGTTAGTTCATGGTTTAGCAAAAGGGTACTTATTATTTCACATAGGGCCAGGTTCCCTTGGATCATTTTTATCCTTTAATAAATAAAATAATCATTTTAAAGGTATTACAGTACTTGTTACATTTGGCCATTAAAGTGCAGGCAAATACACACATTAAGGTTGAAATTCAGTTTCACCTTTCTTTGTAAATTATAGTTTTTAATGATGAAAATAAAAAATCTATTTCTAGTTTAATTTGTTTGTTTTAACCTCTGCATCCTTATTATATTACTTGCTTTTGAGCGTGCCGTGGCTTGTTTCTTCTTATTTACAGTGTGTACTCTGTCTGTGTTTCTGATAATAAGTCATTTTTCACTCGTGCATTCCTGCCAGTCGAGAAGGTGGCGGTGCTGTGCCGCTTCTTGGACATCAGTGCTGTGACCAAAAACCACTTGCTGAAGTACTCCTTGGCGCACGCTTTCTGCTGCTTCCTGGCCTCTGTGGAGGATGTCAACCCCGCCGTGGCCACCAGGGCCAGACTGCTGCTGGACACCATCAAGAGGCCAGCGCTGCAGGTGATCTGAGAGTAGAAAATAAGTGTTTTTGGAACAGATATGTAGGAAACATAAGTGTCACTTATTGTACAACCAGCTGCAAACTAAATGTATTGAAGATCTTCTTCTTTATAAACTTAAGGACTACGGATAGTTTTAGATCACCAGTATTTATTAATACAGTATCTATTAATTGATAAAGACATTTACATACGAAGTGCAAAAAGACACAATGTTTTTTTTCCTCACTGTATTAAATCAGAAGAACATGTCTTGTTCTTGGTCAGTTGAGAGTATCAAAAGTGTTTCTGTTTGCTGAAGGCCAGAATAATGAGAGAGATTTTTTTAATCAATTCTTTAAATGTAGAAATTCACCTGCTTTTTTGTATTTTATGGCATTGTCTTTTAAACTGTAAACTTCCATTTGGAAGACCCATTTGTGTCCCAGTTTCCTAGCTCATGTTTTGAGATGTTGCTTCAGTATTTTCACATAATCCTTATGATGTCTACTATTTAGCAAAGTGCACCAGTCCCTCCTGCATGAAAACACCCATGCAGCATATTGGTGCCACATCCGTACTTCACAGTTGGGAAGATATTATCAGGCTTGGAGCTTTCTCTTTTTCCCCAAATGCAACAATGGTCATTTTGTCCAAACCCTTCACTTGTAGTTTCATCAGACCACAGGAAATGTCTCCAGTAATCTGGCTTTTTATGTTGCTTTTTGGAGTTATGTTTTCTTTCTTGCTGAATGGCTTTTTAGTCATCGGGTTGCCATGCATGTTTCACACCTAACATTTCCATCTGTGGGACACTGATAAATGTAGGTGTCATTTAAATAAGTTAACAACTTTAACAGCAGGAGCCTTGACTGTTGCAACACACAGTGACACAAAGTATGCATCAAGCTTCTATAATGTTTACGTGTCTGACTATGTGTTGTCTTTGTTTTTATTATTTGGACTTATTTTGTCTGCAATAAAGGTTTATGTAATTTAACTCCAATGTTAGCTTACAAAGCCATGCAATCATGGAACGTGGCTTTGTCAAATTGTTTAAAGGGACACTAATCTTAGTGTATGTAAACTTCTGAATGTTAAGAATGTAGCAATAAATTATCTCTCATTACTCCACCATTTTGCAAATTGAAAAATTGGTAACCTAACTGAGCAAAGAGAGCAAATGTTTAGGAGGATTTAATGTCAGACAGTGAGAAGAAAATGGCCGTACCGTGTATCTGAACATCTGGTTTTAACTGTACATCAACGTCTTGATTAATATGCAATATAATAAAAATGCTGTTGTTTAACCTATTCGCTCTGCAGGGTTTGTGCCTGTGTCTGGACTTCCAATTTGACACTGTCGTCAGGGATCGCCCAATCATTCTCAGCAAACTTCTCCTGCTGCACTTCATGAAGAAAGACATTCCTGCTCTGAGCTGGGAGTTTTTTGTCAACCGCTTTGAAACACTATCTCTGGAGGCTCAGCTGCACCTGGATTGCAACAAGGAGTTTCCCTTTCCCACAAGTTTGTAGCTGTCAGATTCCCATTTGAAGAATTAAAGCCAGTAATTTCCACAGATTATGTTTTATATTATCTTTTTGACAGCGATCACAGCTGTGCGAACCAATGTAGCCAACCTCAGCGATGCAGCAATGTGGAAGATCCGAAGGGCTCGTTTTGCCAGAAACCAGCAGAAGAGCGTGCGCTCGCTGCGAGACAGCGTAAAGGGAGGCCAGGAGGAGTCCAAACGGGCCTTTTCACTCCCAGAGTCGCTGAGCAACCGACTTCGTGAGTAGTACAAGACAATCCATCTGACCCTAAACCTCACTTCACTGAAGCCATTTAAGCTCTGTTTACAAAGACCTTTGAAGACACTAGAGTGAACCTCCAAGTCCAGGTGTCTTACAAGATGTGTAGATGTTTCTCTGCTTCAACAAACCGGAATGAAATATTCAGGTCGTTAGCAGGACTCTGAAAAACTAGACTACATGCTAAGGACAAAACTCAGCCATTTGATTTAGTTGTGTTGGATCAGGGACACATCTTAAAGTTGCAGGACACCGCTGGCCCTCGAGTGCTGGAGTTTGACAGCGCTGCTTTATGACATGAAAGTGCCTTGTATGTCCATTAGGAGGCATGGAATTGCAGAGACCATGCATAAGTATATGGAGGAGTTTGAGGTTTGGAAATTCTATATTTCTGCAGAAAGGTGACTTCAAACATTATTATTATTATTAATCAGGAGAATATAGTGATAGTTGTTCCATTTGTGTAATTGTCTAGAAACAGGTTGACCTTTATGAGCTCTGTGTGCAAAATGCTTTTTTTTTTCTTGGAGGCTGTTTATTTTTTCTTCCTCCAAACCAGGGGTGCCCGGTTCCAGTCCTCCAGAGCTACAATCCTGGAACCTTTAGTTGCATCCCTTCTCCATCACACCTGAATCAAGTGGTTGAACTCCCTCATCAGCATTCAGTCATTCAGCTCTGCAGAGGCCTGGTAAAGGAGCCATTTGTTTGATTCAGATGTGTTGGAGCAGAAATGTAACTAAATGTTGCAGGATAGTAGCTCTCGAGGACTGGACTTGGCCCCCCCTGCCAAACAAAACCCAGGTTTTGGTCTTCAGTTCTTTACAACCTCAGTGTCTTCTATCTGATTCATACCAAATTGCAATCTAAATGCAGAAGGATGTTTTTTTGCAGAGCATTGGTTTTGTTTCACTTCTGTTATTTGAGTCTCAGCCTGATTTTGGACATATGACCATTGAAATTGGGCAACAGCCTCCTGTTGCATTTAGGTTTGCTTTGGTTTCTGACTAAATTTTCTCATTTCATCCCTGCTTAGTTTCTTTTTTTTATCCAGTCTTGTGGAGCGATGAGTATTGTGCAGAAGAGGAGTTCAGAACTTTTTCAGCCTGGAAGTAATTTTTCAGAAAATAAATGTTCTGAAATCTTAGGGAAACTCCTTGTTTGTGCTACAGTACACCTCCACAAACATGTAGTCAGGACATTTTAGCAGTCATAGATCACTGCTCTTTAAATAACATTTAAAAAGTTCAGTTGCAGATTAGTATAATACTCTTTAATTTGCATACTTCAAAAAAAAAAAGAAGTGTTTAATTGCAGTAGTATAATCTCACATAAAAAGTAAGAAAAGAAGAATCTTTAATTTTAGGTGGGGAGTGAGATGACCACGACGAACAGTTAATTTTGTTACTAGTTTTGTTTTGGTCGTATATTTTTGGGTCATAATCCTGCTGAAAGGTCCAATGACACCCGTTTTAATTTTTCAGGCAGAGGCTGCCAGATTTTTATTTAAAACATCCTGGGACGAGCTCATAATGCTATGCACTCTAACAAGGTTCTCAGTGCCTTTGTAAAAGAAATGGCCCATAGCATCACAGATCCTCCACCATACCTAACAGTGGGCATGCAGTGCTAGACCCACCTGCTTCAAAAGCTTATTCTTACTCTCATCTGACCAAAGCACATGGTTCAACATCCCTGTAGAGTTGTGGAAATTTCACATTCTTACATATATTGAGAGTGGGATAAAAAAAGTATTTTCCTGGGATGCGAACATTTGGCGACTAAATAGCATCTAATGGTTTTTAGGGAGAACTGGTCACACCCCAGATGCTTCTCATGCCTGTAATTCTCTAACTGTGAGCTTTGGAGATTTCTGCCTCCCTTATTGTCCTCCTTGCTGTGTAAATTTGGGTTCTCTCCCAGCCTGGTGATCAGTAGCTCATAGAAATAGTTCCTATAAACTCAGAATATACTAAAAAGGCAAATCTTTAAGCAAAACTTAAACATTTGCTTTTTGACATTTGTTCGGGGAACAGCAAGTTTGCCAGTGTTTATTGGTTCCTCCACCAAGTGATTGTTCTTAAATTAATGGCTGGATTCTTCTAAATGTTTCAGCTTGAATAAAAAATTCATTTATTCCAAGGCTTTTCGCTCATTTTTACCAAGAGGGAGTTAATTAATTCTGTCTTGCTTGTATAAGCACAATTTTTGTATGTACATTCAAACATTTTGTTTTTAAATGTATTTAGCATTACAAAGGTTTCACAAAATCCAAGAACTAAACCTTTGAATCTTAATTTTCTGTTGCAGATTTCTCCTAATGTCCTAAGTCGCGTTCTATGAATTGCATCCAAAAAAATTCTATTTTTGAGGTTTTGAGTTGGTGCTGCACTTTGCGTTAAAGAGAAGGAATTTCCTTTCATGCCATTCATTTGGGAACGGCCTGAGTTGCATGGGCATGCCACAGTTTTTAAACATCTATGTTTCCATTAGCAATGAGTGGTTGTGTTTTAGCAATTATGTGTTCGAAGATCACCTGTGTCCTCTGCCACGGCCCCTGTACATTTTCCTAAATTTTGTTCTTCATCTGTGGTTTTTAGCACTAAAGCTTACAAGGCAAGAGCAATCTGCACCGACACTTGGAGATATGATAGAGAAAGTCCTGCCAGGTAAACAACAACCCAAATCTGAAACATACCATTCAACTTATCTATTGCACCATATTGGGGGAAACACCAAGTGCAGACATTCAGTCTAACATGTAAAAGTTTGACATAAAAATTGAAAACTGTGTTTGTTTTATGCTTAAGTTAACTGAGCTGAGTTTTAGCATAATGAAACAGAAAGTAATTCAAATTTGGAAACAGATTGCTGCTCATTTGTTTTTGTCTTTCCCATTTACATACCCCATGAACTCTTTGTACTGTGTGTACTGCATGATGGTGTTTCCGTATCCCTGAACCGATTGAGTTGACCCCCCCACCTCTGTACTGTTACCCTCCCCCCGCTGCTGCTCCTTGCCCTCTTCCCTCCCTGTAGCACGGTTCCTCCTGCACTTTAACCCTGACGCTTCAGCACCTCTTGCAGGACAGACCCCTTCTCCTGAGGATGACACCATTATCAGAGACCTGCTGCCCGAGGACACCGGCATCGACCACCAGACGGTTCACCAGTTGATCATGGTGCTCATGAAATTCATGGCCAAAGACCAGAGCAGCGCTGACGCGGACATCAGCAGTGCCAAGGCTTTTAACACCGTTAAGAGGCACCTGTATGTGCTGCTGGGTTATGACCAACAAGAAGGCTGCTTTATGATTGCACCTCAGAAGATGCGCACCTCCACCTGCTTCAATGCCTTCATTGCTGGCATTGCACAAGTGACTGAAGTCTAATTTCATTTCCCAGATTTGCTCCATATTATTGTGTTTGTAGTGTAAACAATGTGAGTCTGAATGTGGTTTCCTTTAGGTGATGGACTACAATATCGGTTTGGGAAAGCAGCTGTTCCCCCTAGTGGTCCAGGTGTTGAAGTACTGCGCTTGTCCTCAGCTCAGACATTATTTTCAGCAGCCGCCTCGATGCTCTTTGTGGGTTTTGAAGCCACATATTCGGCAGATGTGGCTCAAAGCTCTGCTTGTTATCCTCTATAAGGTATTTTTTTTATATACAATTACAGCACAGAAATCATTCATATTAAATTTTCCCTAGACTGAAGTGACTGTTTAGATCTATGCAAACTTTATCCTGTTTCATGATATTTTAAAATAATCGGCTGCTTTTTCATCTATTTTTATCTCTAATTTACACATTGCTCAATATTTGGAAAACGCGCGCAGAAAACGCGTCAGACTAAACTTTTCCTCTTGTAGGTAATTTGCGATCACGCTACATGATGCAGCCACCCCCGTGCAGTGCAGTTGGGAAGGCGATCTCAAGCTTGCAAACTTTTTTAACCAAATGTACCACATTATGACCAAAAACCTTTGTACTTGAATGCAATGGCATTTTAATTTCTGATTTTAAGCAAAGAAATTAAAAAAATTCTTTATCCATTATTCTGGCATTTAGCAAATATATATGGTTTTGGTAATTCTAGCTGACCAAAAACAGGACAAATTTAGTCTGATTTAAAGTCAGAAAGTGAGAAAACATTTAAAATAGCTACAACTGTATCTAAGGAGGCTGGACGAGAACCTGTGTTTAATTTGGCTTTATTTTTCATGCATTGCAGTACCCTTACAGAGAGATGGATGGCAGTAAAGTGGTCCTTCACCTGATCCACATCACCATCAACACACTGAATGCTCAGTATCACAGCTGCCGTCCGAATGCAACAGCTGGGCCTCTCTACAGCGACAACTCCAACATAAGTCGCTACAGCGAGAAGGAAAAAGGTAAGAGGAGGAATGTTTTGCTCCTCGTCCATTTCATCGCTAATTAACTAATAATTGTTAGATCATGAAACAGTTTGGATGCAGAGATGCATTTTCCAATTGGCCATTTTAAAACATACAATCCTGAAAAATTCAGAAACCAACAGTCTGTGTTTTTGTCTAACGTATTTGGACATACGGCTATTTATTAAATTTTTAACAATACTAAGAAAGACCTTTTAAGGTTTTCTCTAAAATGTAATAAAAAATGTCATTTCTGGTGAGGAATAAATTAACCCCTTACTTTAATTGCCATT
This sequence comes from Crenichthys baileyi, assembly GCA_036173005.1. Taxonomy (NCBI): domain Eukaryota; kingdom Metazoa; phylum Chordata; class Actinopteri; order Cyprinodontiformes; family Goodeidae; genus Crenichthys; species Crenichthys baileyi. Next base: position 923,934 of record JAHHUM010001736.1, read on the forward strand.
ATATTAAAAAAAACAATTATTTGTAATTTTGTAGTCAAACTGATTAAGAATTGAATAAAAATTATGAATCTGAATCCAGTTCCTTATATATATATATCTAAATATAAATTTAGATATTTAGGATGCAAAATGGATAAATTAGACAATTTATGCATTGGCAGGTATCAGGGTGTGTGGTGGTTTGAGGCTAATTTGGGACAACAGTCTAGAGGGGACCAAGACACTCCACATTTATTCCCACTTCACATGGCAAAAATTACAAACAGGCATATCACATCAGGCTCACGCATCATTACTCATCATTGTGAAAGAGGTTTTTCCTGTTTAAACCTTAGATGATTAGTTTTCCTGGCTGCTGAAGAGAGAGTAAACACCAGCTGGCCGTCAGAAAGAATACAGCAGATTATGCTTCAGGTAAAGGATTTAAACAAGATTAAATGAAAATCAGCCATTTGACTCTACGTAAAATAGTCTACAAATAGAGGATATTCAAAGCAACTGCCAATATGCTCAGGTCTGGCTGTCCAAGCAAGTTCACCATGAAAGCAGACCTCAAGATGCTAAGAGAAATCTCCAGAAGTCCTATAATGTTATGGAACCTACAGCAGACTGTTGCTACTGTTGAAATCAAAGTGCTTCCCCATGCAATCAAAAAGAGACGACTCAGCAGGTTGGGCGTTTATGGAGGGTGTGCAAGATGAAAACATTAGAGAAACTTGAGGGCCAGCCCAAAGTATGTCAGAGAGAGTATAGACAAAGACCAGGACTTCTGGAATAAAGTTCTTTAGACACCAGAACAGAGGACATGATCAACACTGATATATGGTTGCAGGAAGGGGTTATGTCCAGCTATTAGGGAGTGGGGTGTCCTGTGTTTAAATCACCTTTTTTCTCCGGAGATAAATAAAAAAGAGTGTACTTCAACATGTTAACATTTCTTTATAAATTACTAAATTGTTAATGGCTAAATATTCAATATTTAACCTAAATTGTGTTCTTTCAAGAAGATGACATGCTGAATGTTAATATATCCCATGTCCCGTAATGTTTTTCTACGTCAGAAGAGGACAGCGTCTTTGACGAGTCAGATGTCCACGACACACCGACTGGAGCTGCTAACAAGGAGTCCCAGACCTTTTTTGCCCGTTTGAAGAGAATCGGAGGCAACAAGTCTGTAAAGTATCAACCAGTGGAGCTGAATGCCAAGAGAAGTAAGAAGTTTTCACAGTCTGGCATGTTTTGAAGCACAACTGTGATCCTTTTTGTCTGATTGCAGGAGTCTCTTTCCTTTCAGCCTCATTTTTATTCTGTGCGTCAGGTGAAATCGAGCTATCAGAGTACCGTGAAGCCAGCGCCCTCCAGGACAGCATCCTGCACTGCGTCAGGGAGGAGAGCACCAGGAAGAAGCGGCTTCAGGCCATGCATAAGCAAAAGTCTCTGGACATTTCCAATACAGACTCCATCCTTTTCAGTTTGGACGAACACCGGAGGAAGTCCTGCATTGATCGTTGTGACATGCAGGTGCCCCATGTGGTCCTTCCCTCATCCACGTCCCGCAGGCAACAAGGTAAAGGATCCTCTGACGGCTCTTCAGTTCGGGTTGATCCAGTGGATCGCCGAGGTTCCCGCGGAGGGCAGTCTGACACGTCTAAACCTGTCATCCCAGAGGTGCGGCTTAGCTGCATGGAGACCTTTGAGGACAAACTGGATCAGGGCTCTTTGGAAGGATCAGCTCAGGAGAGGGAGGATCAAGACCTCATTGACCTCTACTCAGACTGCACCTCAATTCCAGAAAAGCACTCTCTGCTTTCCATGTCCGACAGCGACTCCTTGGTTTTTGAACCATTGCCTCCACTGAGGATTGTTGAGAGCGATGAAGAGTTTGACCTTAGCACTATCATAGGTTCGAGGTTCAGCGGGAGTCCAAAGGTCTCAGCTTCCCCTGCAAGCAGTAACACTTTGAGGTTGTCTCCGGTGGTTCAGGTGAGCGTGGAGGACTGCTCCATTGAAAAGAAGCACCCAGACGTTGTGGTTGGAAAAGAGCAACATTCCTCAGAGAAGAAGCTGAAGGGTTTATCTCCAAGTGCCTCCTTTGATATACCTGAACGTCTGGAGAACATTTCCTATGAAAGCCCAATGACCCTGAAGCAGAAGAGAGATCTGCTGAAGAAGACTCCAAATGTTCCCGACACCTCATTAGATGACACCTCTGTGATCCCTGAGGACGCGAGGGCAGAGATGGGAACAGGCTCCAGTCCCTCTGGCAGGACCATCTTCCTGGACATCCCAGAAGACAAAGCTGAGTCGCCTTCCTCGCCAGAGAAAAGCAAGACCAACAGCAATGGTGAAGAAGAGGACGGAGACGACGAGGAAGACGATGACATGGGGGACGAAGTTGATAGCGACCCCAAACCTGACAACGCAGACGATAACGATGAAGCAGAGTTTAAAATACAGATAGTTCCACGGCAGCGGAAACAGAGGAAGATAGCCGTCAGCGCCATCCAGAGGGAATATCTGGACATCTCGTTCAACACGTTCGACAAGCTGGGAGGAGAACCGACAACTGAGACGGGTAAGATCCGAGGATAGATTAACAGTCTCTTAAATAAGAAGGTCATTATCTTTTGATCATGCTGGACAGGAACATTGGAGAAAATTAGCTGATGTTTGTCATTTTTCTCCAAATTTACCTTTAAGCAAATCTCTAATGGTTGACAGAAACTCATGAGGTCTAAATGAACTTGTGTTGTCAGCTTGGGTCTAAATGCGACATTTAAATGAATCAATGAGACTCTTGACCATCATTGCAAAGTCTTGAGTAAACATGTGTTAGTCCACACGGCTGGGCAGGATCATCTCAGAGAAAGTCTTCTGAATTTCAGCCAGAAGGTGTGAAAATCCATTTCAACTTTGAGGCACCTGATCACAGCCACATTGGTCTAGGTTATAGTTGGGTCCATCCAGGAAAATTACAGGTGTTGGACCTTAGATTGGATTTGTTGCTTTGAATATGATTTGAAATGTCATTGGTTGCCTTCTCCATGAAGTCATCTGCACCCTGAAATAGATTTTTGTGAATCTGGTTTGAATCTGTCTCCACAGCAGGATCTGAACAACGAAGACAAATAAATAGATTTTCAGCCTTAAATAAACTAAAAAAAATCAATTTGCCGCCTGCATGAAATTTACCTCTAAAATTAGTTTTTAAAGCTAAAAACGACATAACATTGCATTACTTTGCTTCTTTGAATTCAAACTCATCAACCAATGTTTATGCTCTTCAGTTAAAGCAATAAAAGGATAAAAAGTGTTTCATTGCTTTTAAAGTGTGTTCAAACTTTCAAATATTTTACCTGCACTAAACTAATTCCTCTTCTGGTCTGTCAAATATGTTGTAATGCACATGTTCTCTCCATTATTGCCCTGCAGATCACAAAGGTATGTCTGCCTTGGAAAAGCCCCGGGAATCAGCCTCAGCTCCAACTCTTGAAGCTGCTCTGCCTGAAACGAGCCATCGCTCTTCAGTGTCAAGTAGGATCCACAAGCTCCTCTACAGGATCTGTTTTAGTAACTTCTAATACCATTCCCCAGAAGCTTAAAATACATATAAACTTTTTTCTCTCTGACTGGCATTACATCTGAGTAAAATCTTCCTCTTTTAGATGAACTTATATTAATGACATTATGCTTGTTTGCTAAATGCCAGAGTAATGACGGAGAGTACTTGTTTTACTTTCTTCACATTTAGAAGTTTGTTTACATTTCCTCAGTATTTGACAGAATATGCCAATACAATTTAAAACTTGGGTCAGACATTTGGGGAATCCTTCCACAAGCGTCTCTCAACAGCTTACTGGGCAGAACTGGTTAAACTGAATCAGGTTTGCTAACACACACCTTGCCCATACATTGTCTGGGGGACTGAGATCAGGGCTTTGTGATGGCCACTCCAAAACACTGACTTTCTCATTCTTAAAACACTTTTTTTTAAATTTGGTGGTATGTTTAGGGGTATTATTTGGAGTACCCTTTATTGTCTAAACTTTAACTTCCTGGCTGATGTCTTGAGTTTCTTCAATATTTCCACATACTGTTTTTTCTTTATTTAATCTGTTTTGCAAAGTACACCAATTCCTCCTGCAACAAAACACACCTACAACATGCTGCCACCTCCGTACTTCACAGTCAGAATAATGTTCTCAGGCTTGCAATCTTTGTTATCAAATGTAAAAACGGTCATTTTGGCAAAACACTTCAACTTTAGTTTCATCAGGCCACAGACCTTGTATTTGCAAACTGTAATCTGGCATTTTATATCACTCTTGAAGGGGTGGCTTCTTCCTGCCTGAGTGGCCTTTCCACCCATGTCAGCACAGGACTCGTTTCCCTGTGGATAATGACACTCTCTTATCACCTTCAGCCAGCATCTCCACAAAGTCTTCTGCTTTTCATCTGGAGTTGATTCATACATTTCTAAAGCAGAACACGTTCATCATTTTGGACACAGAACCCATCCCTTTCCAGAACAGTATGATAGCTGGACATTCTCATGCTGTTTATACTTGCTTATAACTGTTTGAAGAGATGAACGCGGCACCTTCAGGTATCTGGAAATTGTAACCAAGGTTGAACCAGACGTGTGGAGCTCTCAAATTCTCTTCCTGATATCTTGATTGATTTATTTAGATTTCTCCATGGTGTCACACAAGGAAGCAGAGTGTTTGAGGTGATTTCGTAAAGTACATTTACATGTGTGCCTCCAATTAAGTTAAATGTTGTTGATTAACCTATCAGACATTTAAAAAGCTATGACGGCATCATCTGGGCTTTCAGAAATTGTTTAAAGGCATATTAATCTTACTGAATGTAAACATCAGAATTTAAAGAAAGCAATAAAAGGTTTCTGAATTTTAGTCTCTCTCATTATTCTGGCATTTCACAAAGAGAAGTGACCTAAACCAGGAAACATTTACTCTGATTTATTGTCAGACAGTGAGGAGAAATAGAGTTGTGTCTGTCTATACAGTGTCTGTAAATATCTGGTTTCAACTCTTCTTAGATTGTGAAACTACAAAAGGCCTGTAATCAAACTAAACATAATATGACTGTTATTGTTTGCTTCTTTTCATGTTTGACCTTCAGCTCAGTATCGGCAGGCGAAACGAGGCTCTCTGGGCGCTCTGACGATGAGTCAGCTGATGAAGAGGCAGCTGGAGCATCAGTCCAGTGCGCCACACAACATCTGCACCTGGGAAACCGGTCAGATGCTTGGGACTTTTCTCTATAACAACGTGACTTTTTCAGGAAATAATGCACACAGAGATGGTGAAACAAAAACTGAAACCGTGTCTTCTTCTTGGTAGGTCCCACAAAAACAAGCTTACTTTCAGCACCAAGCACGGTCAGCATGTTTGTCCCAGCACCTGAGGAGTTCATCGATGAGCAACCTACCACCATGTCTGACCGGTGACTAATTCATCAGCTGTCCTTGTATGAAAACCTAAGTTTAATACCCAGGCTAACTTGTTGTATTTTTTATGCTTTGCCTAAGGTGCCGAGACTGTGCCGCTGTGCTGGAAGAATATGACGAGGACACTCTAGCCCTTGCAGTGGTAGTTTTATCCATGTTCATCCACCTCAGCCCTGATTTGGCTGCTCCCATGCTTCTCGACATCATGCAGTCTGTGGGCAGGTAGGGCACAGGAGCTCCATCTACACAGCACTTCAGTTTCATAATGGGCTCTTTTAGCTCATGCATAATTCCTCCCCGAGTTCATATCTGCTGCTTTGACTCCTGTAGGCTGGCATCGAGTGCCAATTTCTCCGGACAAGCTGAGAGGTATGAGACTTTGAAGCTGAGCCTAGAGAAATTCAGATATTCTGCAGCAGGTGTGCACACAGAAATACTCTGTCTCTGTTTTTCAGTATGCTTATCCCTGGAAATGTAGCAGGTGTGGCCAAGCAGTTCCTGCGTTGCATATTTCACCAACTGGCCCCTAATGGCATCCTGCCCCAGCTCTTCCAGAGCAACATCAAAGGTCTGCTTCATCTTTTCAGCCAAAGTAAATCTGATTCTGCAGGAAATAAAATCGTCTTTTTCCTAATATCTTCACAGATGGGAGTTTCCTGCGAACACTTGCGTCTTCTCTGATAGACTTCAATGAGCTGAGCTCTGTTGCAGCTCTCAACATGCTGCTTGAGGTGCGTTTTTTTATCCTTGCATGCAATTAATGCAACCAGCAGGGAGCACTCTTGTCAAACAATAAGCTTTTCTTGGCTCTGGCAGCAGAAGTCCATTTAAAACAAGAAACGGTGTAAACATTTCCAAAAACTGCGCGAACCTGGCAGTATGCTGCTACTTTGTTGTTTCTGTTAAATCAAATAATGAAAAATGTAAATGCATGAGCTGTCTGCACTACATGCTCAGCCACCTGCTTCCATCATCGGTGCTCTGATAAACCTGGGCTGAACAATCACCTAAATGGAAATATCCTGGATTAAAGAATTGCATTACATAACCATGTTATGTTTTATCCCTCCATGCCCTCCAGGGCTTAAACAACAAAAAGAGCCTACCAGCAGGGGGCACAATGCTGCACTGCCTGGACAACATTGCCACCTTCATGGAGGCTCTCCCCATGGACTCTCCCAGCAACCTGTGGACAACCATCTGCAACCAGTTCCAGACCTTCCTCACAAAACTGCCCTCCGTGCTTCCTCTGAAGGTAGATATCAACTCTTCCGCTCACTCAGTCATGGTCTGATATGGTTTAATGTGATTACAGGGGAAGGAAAAAGCATCTAGCGGTGTCCTTGTCTGGTTCAATAGGACAGTCTTAAAATTGTAATTGATTTGACTCTGATGCTTTTAACCTTGGACGTCAAATTAGTGAGTGCACCACATCCAGGAACAGGACCATGCACTGTGCAGTCTTTTATTTTTTATTTTTTAAAGCATAATAGCAGCCTAGATTGGCCAAATATGTTGCAATGTTTGTCTCCACAGTGCCCAATGGATTCCAGTTTAAGGATCATTATTTGTCTTCTAAAGATCCCAACCACAAACGCAACTCGGGTAAGTTCAAGAAAACATTTTAAATTTCTTTAAACATGTGTGGAAATTCAGGTGAAACATCTTGAAATGTTGCAGAGTCTCCTGGAGCCTTTCTCTAAGCTGCTGAGCTTCGTCATCCAGTATGGCTCGTTCAGCCTCTCCTACCTTGTTGAACTGTGTGGACTGTGCTACAAAGCCTTCAACAAGGTACTCTTTAGTCTGGAACACATTCAGTTCTTCATCCCCAAACGGCTCCCTGCAGAAAACGAACAAACAAAAAAACAATTTCTAGGCTTAAAGGTTTTAACATTTTTATTCATCTTTTTGAATATGTTTTATGTTTCAGTGTAATTCTTATTATATGTTATAATAGCACCCCCTATTTTGAGGTGAGGATTTTATGGGGTGGATTGTGATTTGTTTATCTAGACTAGTTTAATCCAAGCGTCTTGTAAAATAGGTTGAAAATTTCAGGTTGAAAGTAGCCAAATTTGATGCTGCTTTGGAATATATCACTAGATGTGTGTGATTCTGTTTTCTATTAAATTAAAATGACAAAGAAATTGCTTTGTAATAGTCGCCTGCGGTGGTGGGCCAAACTTTTACCATTCTTGAATTGTGGTTGTGGGCCAAACAAAATTATTCCAAGGGCCGCAAATGGCCCCTAGGCCACATTTTGGACACCCCTGATCCAGACAATTTTAATGTTGCATTAATTTATTTTATTTCACTGCAATGATGAAGTTACATACAAAGGAGCGGCTTAATACAGACCTCTAGATTAGCTTTGCTGCTTCTAAGTCAAAACATATTTCAACATAGAGGCTCAAATTAGAAAGATAGTCCCAGGGGTGAACAATATATTATTTGGATATTACTTAATTATTAATTAAATAATATCCAAAATATGGTGTGAAAATTCCCATGAATGGCCTATGTGTGCGATGCACTTTAGCCAAAAATTATTAATATCTCCAGCAAATTTACGTTTAAACTTATGTTCATTCAAGCAGGAAGCTTGAATGAATAATGGTGGTGATGGTGGTTAGGGTTCGTCCTGTAACTGGTGGGTTGCCGGTTCGAACCCTGGCTCTGTCTGTCTCAGTCGTTGTGTCCTTGGGCAAGACACTTAACCTGCCTTGCCTGCTGATGGTGGTCAGAGGGTTTGGTAGCAGTGATTGTATTGCAGCCTTATTTCTGTCAGTCTCCCCCAGGGTAGCTGTGGCTACAGTGTAACTCACCACTATCAGTGTGTTTATGAATGTGTGGATGACTGATTATGGTCTAGGTAAAAGTTAAAAGAAACAATTTGGTAAAACTATAAGATTATTTTAACTGCATCTAGACTATTTGGTGTTTGATAATATATTTCTTTTTTATGCAATAATGTAGCGAAATACAACACGGTGACTCAAGTTAGATCCCTGCATTAGCGCTTCTGGCCACTAGTGGGTTAATATGTAATTATATGAAGCAGAAAATCATATTTTTACCTTAGAGATTCAGATTGAAAAGTTAGTCGTGAGTGTCAACTTATGTGATGGCTAAATTTAAGAATGTTGAATTGCCGTCAGTGGCGGCCCATTTGGGTAGAACTCCTGTGTAACTTATTAAGAAGTGAGCTGGCACTCCTTAACTTTAATCCCAACTATAACCTTCTGAAAAAACGCTTGCTGTTAGCGTTTACAGCGTTAAAAATATTGTGTACTGACAAATAAAAAGTGGCTGAGAGAACCCATCTGGGGGTTGGGGGTTAAACCAATCTGCAGCACCGAGAATGTTGAGCTGCTGTTTGCTGGCTTCTCGCTCATCACTTTTAGGTGATGCTCCTGCTTCCCTGGCTCTCCACTCAGCTAGAAATGTGGCCTGATGTCACAGATGATGAAGTAAATAATCAGCCAGTATTGATTGACGAGATTAGTTTGTGTGCTGGAGCCGGTGATGTATGGTGCATTTCTTTGTGACAGAGATGGAGCCTGCCCTGTTATCCACCACTGTCAGCACTGCATGCTTTATGTCGCCCGTTGTATTGATTTTCCACCCTGTTTAATTCCTCACCTTACAAACATTGCATATCCAAACCTGCAGTTGCCTTGGTAGAGTGTGTTTGGTTTCAGGTTGCTTTATTTTTGGCCCTGCTGTAGCCTCAGAGGTTAAACTCTTTGAAAATATTAACATTTCTCCCTGCTGGACAGCGCAATATTTGACCAGAACCTCTTAAGGGAGCTTAAGAACAGCCGCTTGATTTGCTTTTTACCAAACTGGCACGCTCCATTAACTTTTAATTATAAGAGTGCAGTGTACAGGTACACGCATGGACAAAGCCACATATTGAGAAACATCAACTCTGCAGGAGCAAGAGGAAACATGAACATAAGCAAACATGACTGCAAATAGAAAGTGAGAAGAAAACTAGAAGCCAGAAGAGGACAGCATGGTTTGTAAACAGGCAGCTGGGCTTTGTGTGGAAGGGATGAACAAAGAGAGCAGCCTGTCCTCAGGGAGGTTGAAGGCAGCCTGACAGCCTCATCTGAGCTGCCTGGGATTCAGGGAGAACAGATCTGGACTGGCCTAAATCTACTCCTCAGTTTCGCTATTCTCAGTCTCCCTGCATGCCCTCCTCTCCCTCCCGCTGCCTGTCCTTCCCCCTCTTTTCAAGCTACAGAGTTTATGCTCTCCGCGCAGCATGAGTAAGGAAGAGTGATAATAGAAAAAGGCAGTCTTGCTGCTTCAGTACATTTACTCCCCTCTCTATCCCCTTGCATCCAGGAGAGAGATAAGTTCTACATGTCCCGCATTGTGGTGTTGGAGCTTCTGCAGGCTCTCAAGTTCAAGTCTCCTTTGCCCGATACAAACTTGTTACTTCTTGTCCAGGTAAAATGCTCTGTTCATTTCAGTACACAACAGCCTTACAGCCTGAATGCAGGTCTTTAAAATGCTGTGAATGTTGTCAGTTTGTTTGTGCAGATATAGGAACACGTCTAGCAGAATCCACCATCATCCAAAAGCACATGATTTCCACGCTGCCGGGGGTGAGACTTAAAACCGTGTGTGTTACAACGTTATTAAGATGAGCCTAATAAAACAGCAGGACGAACAGACGGACCTCTGTGATTCCTCTAAGATAAGCTGTTTTAATCCCCAACAGTGTACAACTGCAGCAATGGAATGCATGAGGCAGTACATCAGTGAGCTGCTGGACTTCATTGCAGATATGCATACTCTAACTAAACTAAAAGTAAGTCTTACTCTATATGTGAGGCTTGTATAACACCAAACTGGTAGAAGATTTTTCAGATTTTAGCCTGTTGTTGATGGTTTCCGCACTTTAAATCACTGTTTCAGAACCACATGAAGGCGTGCTGTCAGCCGCTGCACGAGGACACCTTTGGGGGAAATCTGAAAGTGGGCTTGGCGCAAGTTGCAGCCATGGAGATCAGCAAAGGAAATCACCGTGATAACAAAGCTGTGGTCCGGTATCTCCCCTGGCTTTACCATCCGCCATCCACCATGCAGCAAGGGTAAAAACGCCGAACTAAGAGCCATTCAGTGATGTCACAAACACACACAACAAACACACCTACTTATTTACTTAGTATGCATTACAGCCCTGTTTCATATCAGACTTCTGAATACCTTTTAACCCTACATTTCTACGGGGCAAGCTGCCCCAGTGGTTTTTAGTAAGGGGAGGGGAGGGGGACGGGAAGTGGCATTGTGGGACTTTTCTAGGTCACATTTGGAAACAAGCTGAACATGCATATCACCCCTATACTTCAACAAAGCATATCAGTAAACAGGTATTTTTTTTTAATGCAAAATAATCCGCTAACTATGTGGTTATGTAGGCTTCCTCTTGAATTATCGTTCGAGATATTAAATATATTATAATAATCAATATTAGAACACACACTGACTTGCCTAGAAATCTCTCTGTTTATTCTTAAGGTGCCTCAGATTGTAGATGTATTCAGTCCAAGGTGTGTCATAAGGGATGGGTCCAAACCCCTTAAATGAGTCGATATATATTGAAGTAATTTAAACATGCGCAACTTTCAGATACAGTCACTTATTAGGAGAGAGGATTCTATGACGCATAGGATCAGAGATGAGCGCGACAACCATACTATCCGATGGACCTCCCCCAGTTCTAAACTAAGTGTTACTAATAAAGTGTTTATTCAGCCTCTTAGATTTACCCTTCCCTTTCTGTCTTGCATCAGTATAACTTAGGATCTGCAGGGCTAGTTCTCTGTAACTGTTCTGGCACTAATTGTGGGATTTCAAGGTGACATGTTAGTACAATTTACCACCAGCACTTGTTTTATAGGTACGCATATTATTTGACAAGAACTATCTGACTGAACCATCCTTCATGAAAACAAAAGAGATAATTATCACAGCAATAAACTACAGTTTCACCACAGCATCTTGTTTTTTAGAGAGGACAAATCAAAGTTCTCCTTTAATGTGCAACATTACGTCTCTTGTTAGTCTAAAAAAGTCTGGACCGTGAGGTGTAAGTTATCAATCTTCATAAACTCCACTTTATGGTCTTGCCCAGTATATGACCTCAAAGCAAGACCAGTTGGACTTTATGGACCTTCAGTGGTGTGAAAAGTATTTGCCCTCTTACAGATATCTTCTGTTTTTACGTTTTTATCACACTTAAATGTTTCAGATCATCAAACAAATTTAATATCTGACAAAGATAACATGAATAATCAGTCAGATAAAAATGGGTTTCAAGATTTTATTCAGGGAAAAAAAAAAACGTGAAAAAGTAACTGTCCCCTAAACCTGATATCTTATGCCACCCTTGGTGGCAACAACTGCAATCAAGCATCTTTGATAACTGACTTATAACTGAGTCGTTTACATCGCTGGAGAGTGGCACAGTTACCTAAATACAACCACATTGGTAGGCTGTGGAAGAATAGTCTGTTTAGAGTCATGCCAGAGCTTGTCAATCTGATATAAGCCCTTACTTTGGCTAGGCCACTCCAAAACCTTTTTTTATTGAGGCTTTCAGAGGTGGATTTGATGGTGTGCTTTGGATCATCGTCCTGCTGCACAACCTAAGGGTACCTGAGCTTCACTGATGGCCAGACATTGACCTTCAGACTTTTCTCATCAAGAGCATAATTCATGGTTCCATCAGTTACAGCAAGCCATCCAGATCCTGAAGCAACAAAGCAGCCCCAGACCGTCACACTACCACCAAAATGTTTGACTGTCAGTGTAATATTCTTTTACTGAAATTTAGTTTTAGTTTCATGACAGATGTAACAGGATACACCCCTTCCGAAAAGTCAGCTTCTTTTCTCACCGCTCCACTGAATATTTTCCCAGAAGTCTTGAGGATCATCAACATGTTTTTTAGCAAATGTGAGACGGACCTTTGTTTGCTTTTTGTTTAGCAGTAGTTTTTACCTCAGAGCTCCTATGAAGTGGAAAGAGTTCCCTGGAGTAACTTTGGTAGACCAGGGACACCTAGGAAGGTTTTCCACTGTTCCCTGTTTTCTCCATTTGTGGATAATGGCTCTCACTGTGGTCCAATTGAGTCCCAGAACCTTAGAAATGTCTTTGAAATGTCCCAAATGTCTAAAAATCCCTTCCAGATTGACAGATGTCAATGACTTTCTCTTCTTTTCTTGAATTTCTGTATATCGGCGCATGGTGTGCTCCTTTCTGTTATTTTGTTTAACCTACCTCATTCTTTATGCATGGTGTTACTTTTTTATAGGATTTAGTTATTTAGTTATTTCTAATAATAAATGAAATCATCATTTGAAAACTGCTCCTTGTATTTCCTCAAGTTAACTTAGTCTAATATTAGGATTTGTTTGACGAAGCATTGAACTGTGACAAAAAGCAGAAGAAAAAGAAGTCTGCTGGGGGACAAATGCTTTTTCACTGCATTGTAAATAAGATTGATTATGTTGGTTAGATCAAGAGTTTTCCCAGTGGCTCACTCTTTGAATAATTTAAAGGCCTCAGCCTCAACATCAAGTGATGCTTACTAAAGCTTGCACAAACAAAGTTGAAATGATCTTAGTGTTTTGGCATGGATGCCTTTGGTGAAGGCTAGGTAAGAGAATTATGGATACAGAGCCTGTATTCTGAACTGCTTTGTTAATCTAAATTCATCTTTTGTTTCCTGCTTAGGCCAAAAGAATTCATTGAGTGTGTGTCCCACATCCGGCAGCTGTCCTGGCTGCTGTTGGGGTCCCTGACACACTGTGCCTTGCACCAGGGCTCCATCTCCTGCATGCCCATCCCGCTAGACGCTGGCTCCCACATTGCAGATCATCTTATTGTCATCCTTATTGGCTTCCCGGAGCAGTCAAAGGTCCGGCTGACACAGAACTTCTCACCTGACGGCTTACTTGTTTTGTTAAAATGGGCTACCTGTTTTAATACTTTTCAATTAAGTTTATCATTGTCGTCCACAGACGTCGGTGCTGCACATGTGCTCCCTGTTCCATGCTTTCATGTTTGCCCAGCTGTGGACAATCTACTGCGAGCAGGCAGCCGCTGCACCGTCGCTGCAGAACCAGAACCAGACAGAGTTTTCATCCAGTGCCATCCTTACGGGCCTGGAGTTCTGGAGCCGGGTAACCCCCAGCATCCTCCAGCTCATGGCCCACAATAAAGTGGTAAATGTTCACCTCACTGTTTATACAATAAGATAAACACTTGTGATGTCCGACAAAATCCTGGATTAGATTTGTATTTGTCTCCCAGATGGTAGAGATGGTTTGTCTTCATGTCATCAGTTTGATGGAAGCCCTGCAGGAATGCAACTCAACCATCTTTGTGAAGGTTTGCTTAAATTTTTGTTGTTCTTTATATCAAATATCACTTTGAAAAAGTGCTGCACGGTGGCGCAGTTGGTAGCACTGTTGCCTTGTAGCAAGAAGGTCCTGGGTTCGATTCCCGGCCGGGGGTATTTCTGCATGGAGTTTGCATGTTCTCCCCGTGCATGCGTGGGTTCTCACCGGGTACTCCGGCTTCCTCCCACAGTCCAAAGACATGCCTGTTAGGTTAATTGGTCACTCTAAAATTGCCCTTAAGTGTATGAATGAGTGTGTGCATGGTTGTTTGTGTGTTGCCCTGCGATGGACTGGCGACCCCGGGTGTACCCCGCCTCTCGCCCATAGACAGCTGGAGATAGGCACCAGCTCCCCCGCGACCCACTATGGAATAAGCGGCAGAAAATGACTGACTGACTGACTTTGAAAAAGCATTTGCCCCATTTGAGATTTCTGCAATTTTTGCCTTTTGTCGCACTTAATTATAAAAAGCAATTCCTAAATGATGGTTTCATTTACTAAGAGAAAAAAAGCTATTCAAACCTATTTTGAAATAAGTTGCAGCGCCACTCGTTAAATCATTTATTAACCACATTTTTTGGGTTCAATTTCACCAGCCACACCAAGGCCCGATCACTTCCTGCACCATAAAATTAAGAAATCACTTAATTAGAACCTGTCTGACAGCATGAAGTAGACTCAAAGATCTCATAAAGCAACACATAAAACAGATCAGTTAAGACACAAAGTCGTTAACATCTATTAATCTGGAAAAGGTTACAAAGCAATTTCTAAGGCTTTGTAACCTGGCCCTGGATGACTTGCTTTAATCAATGGAACCAAAAATTCTACTCTCGACCAGAAACTCCAGAAGGAGAAAGCCTGGCCATCAGCTTGGTAACTGCAAGCTCATTTAGGTTATGTAGCAGGACAATAATTAAAAACACACCAGCTAGACCACCTCTGAGTAGCGCAAAAATAAAAAACAAAACAAGTTTTTGGGAGTGGCCTAGTCAAAGTCTGAAGCTGTGACATGGCCTTAAAGAGACCATCCATATTCAACAGCCTCCAGTGTGGCTGAATTAACACCTTATCACTCAGAAGAGTGGGTGGCACAACCAGAAGGCAATTACTTTTCCACAAAGTGCCAGGTTAGGTTTGATAGCTTTTTCCTCCTGATAAATGAAATTATGTTTTGAAAACATAATTTTGTATTTTCTCGGATAATCTTTGATATTAAAATGTACAGGGGTTGGACAATGAAACTGAAACACCTGGTTTTAGACCACAATAATTTATTAGTATGGTGTAGGGCCTCCTTTTGTGGCCAATACAGCATCAATTCGTCTTGGGAATGACATATACAAGTCCTGCACAGTGGTCAGAGGGATTTTAAGCCATTTTTCTTGCAGGATAGTGGCCAGGTCACTACGTGATACTGGTGGAGGAAAACGTTTCCTGACTCGCTCCTCCAAAACACTCCAAAGTGGCTCAATAATATTTAGATCTGGTGACTGTGCAGGCCATGGGAGATGTTCAACTTCACTTTCATGTTCATCAAACCAATCTTTCACCAGTCTTGCTGTGTGTATTGGTGCATTGTCATCCTGATACACGGCACCGCCTTCAAGATACAATGTTTGAACCATTGGATGCACATGGTCCTCAAGAATGGTTCGGTAGTCCTTGGCAGTGACGCGCCCATCTAGCACAAGTATTGGGCCAAAGGAATGCCATGATATGGCAGCCCAAACCATCACTGATCCACCCCCATGCTTCACTCTGGGCATGCAACTGTCTGGGTGGTACGCCTCTTTGGGGCTTCTCCACACCGTAAATCTCCCGGATGTGGGGAAAACAGTAAAGGTGGACTCATCAGAGAACAATACATGTTTCACATTGTCCACAGCCCAAGATTTGCGCTCCTTGTACCATTGAAACCGACGTTTGGCATTGGCATGAGTGACCAAAGGTTTGGCTATAGCAGCCCGGTCGTGTATATTGACCCTGTGGAGCTCCCGACGGACAGTTCTGGTGGAAACAGGAGAGTTGAGGTGCACATTTAATTCTGCCGTGATTTGGGCAGCCGTGGTTTTATGTTTTTTGGATACAGTCCGGGCTAGCACCCGAACATCCCTTTCAGACAGCTTCCTCTTGCGTCCACAGTTAATCCTGTTGGATGTGGTTTGTCCTTCTTGGTGGTATGCTGACATTACCCTGGATACCGTGGCTCTTGATACATCACAAAGTCTTGGTCACAGATGCGCCAGCAAGACGTGCACCAACAATTTGTCATCTTTTGAACTCTGGTATGTCACCCGTAATGTTGTGTGCATTTTAATATTTTGAGCAAAACTGTGCTCTTACCCTGCTAATTGAACCTTTACACTCTGCTCTTACTGGTGCAATGTGCAATCAATGAAGACTGGCTACCAGGCTGGTCCAATTCAGCCATGAAACCTCCCACACTAAAATGACAGGTGTTTCAGTTTCATTGTCCAACCCCTGTATTTATATCATGAATTGTAATTTTGGAGTTGGGCCCAAGTGCACACAGGAACGTTGGATGAGCACTGTGAGGATTTAATGATAACAGAAAACTTACAAGAAACACAAAGAGAACAGAACATGAAGCACAGGCAGATTCATAGGCAGAACAGCAGGGAGTGAAACACAAAATACAGGGAAAAATGGGAGGAACCAGTGGAGAACAATGAGAACCAGAAAGCTTAAATACTGAGGGAAGTGTGCAGAATGACTTTGGATGCCGGTGTTTTTACCAGGAGATTACATGGCTGAGCCAGGAGGTAAGCTGGGAGACTAATTAAATCAGAGAGGCTAAATAGAGAAACACAGCAACACTATATCAAGAGACAAATACTAATTGGGGACAATAAACTAGAATATACAGGGAATGGAACACAGGAAGAAACTAAAAAAATTAACTAAGTAGGCAAGAGCTAATTAACACCGAAGAACACAGATAAAACAAAATTATTGAATATGGCAAAATTAAGGAACATAATGAACAACAGGGGAATAATAAAAACAGAAACAAATGAGATCTAACACCTAATGATCATAACAAATAGGCTATCCGTAACATTTAAGTGTGACCAAAAAAACAAAAACAGAAGAAATCTGTAAGGGAGAAAATCCTTTTTTACAGCACTGTACAGTAATACCTGTTGATTTTTACTCCTTTTTAGTTAATTCCAATGTGGCTACCTATGATTCAGTCTAACCTTAAGGTAAGGGTTTCAGTTTTAATAAACAAGTACACCCTTTTTCACAATTTCAAACTACATCTGATCAGTCTTTGTTTCTCCACCAGCATCTGTCTGCTGGGCTGCAGCTGCGTCTTCAGGCCATCCAGAACAGGGTGAACCACCAGTGCCTGCAGGGCCAGACATCTGGGGCACCCCCGTTCGTGCTGCGCAAATGGCTCCAGTGCACGCAGTTCAAGATGGCTCAGGTGGAGATCCAGTCATCAGAGGCGGCCTCGCAGTTTTACCCCATGTGACCGTCTTTGCTCTTGCTGCCGGGTCCGCTTAATCCCAACACCTGCATGCAGCTGCCTTGGCTGAACTCTATGACCAAAAACAGGACTCCACTAACTGATACTGTGCTGGATTCATTTTAAAAAGGAAGCATTTTTAGCACCTTTAATACTTGTACAGCAAATCTATGCTATTTTAAAATTATTACTGTGGGACTGGTGATTAAAGGGTGGGTAAATGTATTTTGTGCCTAAGGAGGATGACTGTGAATAATTTCTATTGTCCCATGTTAGTAAAAGCAAGGGTGTAAAACACAAATGCTTCTATACTATACGCTGACTCTGTTACACTGATATCCTGTCACTTTCTAGGATGTTTGGTTTCAAGCTGGATATTAAAGTTTTTTCTAAACATTGAGCCACTTTGTCATTTTGTATGAATTAGCGGCCCCGTGAAAATTCAAATGTGACATTCTCTGCCCTTTGATGTCCTCGCCGACGTGGAAAATGTCCAGTTTACCATAATGAAGGTGTAATAAAATCAGCTCTGCAGTCCACTCCTCTGAATGAGAAACCAAACCTCAGGCGCCTGCGGGAAAAAGAAAAACGAAATGACAAGACGGGCATCACCTAGCTCGCAGTCTGAGATCCTTGTCAGACTGTCCGTCATGCTGCCTTCTGCAATCAGGGCTCAGATCGATCAGGGGTCAATCTGAGGCGCAGCAGAAGCTGTGTAACTCGATCACGCGGAGCCAGACATTGTAGGTAAACAAGACCATTTCGGTTGTGCCCCCCTCCCAACCTTACCTACTCCATCCTTCTCCTCTCTGGCAGCAGCAAAACAGATTGGTCCGCGCATATACCAAGCAAACACAATTACCTTTTGGACTAATGAGGTTTGGTGTGATTAAGCATTGTTGTGGGGTCTAACTTTATTACTACAAGACTCTTGTCTGAGAATTACAGATGACATGACAGCAGGGCTAGAAAGCGAAGCAGTACATTAATCTTTGTTTTCATCTTCATCCCTGCTGTAAAGATTTCATTTTCAACCTTTAAGATAAATTAAACCGGGTGATATAAACGTATTCACCTGAGGGAAAATAGCTACTTCACTGACCAAAATTTATTTGTTATAAGATATATTTTTAATATCCTTTTTCATTCTATTCATATTTGTTGGGACTTGTGCAGAAAAGTTTATTTCAAATGAGTCTCATGTAATTATGTCACACATTATGACTAATTAGCATAGACAAAGTCCTAAGTGCAAAAACAAACACACAAATACTCCCAGATGACCTCAAGCTAGCTGAATCAGGCTGCAGCGCCCCGTCTCATCAACCTCTAGTCTTGGCTCATCAAAGAGCCACTCTCCTGCTGTGCCCCTGTGTGGGTTACTGCGCATTCAAGTGATGATGGATGCAGGTGTGTATGTGCATGTGTCCCCTGCCTGTGCATAGGTGTTTGTGCGGGATAATCAAGTCTCAATTTGCTCCGGGATTGGATCTGTCAGCCACAGCCACCGTTGTGATCGTTTGAACTCGCTGGCCCTTTCCGAGAGAGAGATTCTCTCATTAGCGGCAGTTTATGTAATCAGTGTCCCACAGGTATCCAGCTCTTTCCCAGCCCTTGCTTGCTGCCTGCCTCCTCCTGTAGGACCATATGGGAGCACTGACCTGATGAGCAGGCAGCTGGATGTACTGAGCCAGGGTAATTAGCACTGGCCGATGGCCTCACAGAAGGAGAGAGTTGTGAGACGGTCCTTAGAGATTGTGAAGGTCAGCTTTGAAAGGATTTTGCAAGTTTTTACACACATCATCTGGTGTGTCTACAGGTGGCCTACCTTGATTAAAGAATGTACATTTCAAAGAATCTACATGCCCTCTCTGCACTCTGAGAGCTTTGAAAATTTGTTGAGACAGTCACAAACCCTCGTACCCCCTGCTGAGGACTGTCACATTGCTTTTATTACAGTCAACTCCACAGCGCCCTGGCTGGACAATACATGAATGTTTAAATTGCTCACGGTGTCCACTGGCATCACCATCAACCACCATCTAAAGCAGGGTAGGCAGAGTACTCTATAGCTCCTCTTTCGCATTTTTATTCATTGGCATTACTCTTCAGTGCTCTTGTCCATCAGCCCTGTACAGGTTATATCTATGCTCGTTTTGCATCGTTAGCTACACTTCACATACACTTACCTAAAAAAATATGAAAATTTGCGTTTAGTCAATTATTTCTTTGTTGTACTAATGCTTCTTTGCAAGAAACCTTATACTGTTGGAAAGCCTGTTTATTTCCCCTTAAATGGTGCCACATTTAAGGGGAAATGTAAGGCAAATGTGTTTTGTGGGTTGAGCAGCAGAGTTGAGTATGTGGGTTGTCCCATGTAATCATTTATTAGATCATTTATTAGATCATTTATTAGACTGGATGATTGAAGCTTTAAAAAAGATGATATATTGGCAATTTTACAATTTATAAGTTTAACAAGGTGGTCCCTCAGAGGTGCATGGGGAAACTTTACACATGCCTCCTCATGCCGGTCACCAACTTGGACACACACTGCGGTGGGATGGCATCCCATTCTTCAGCCAGGATTTGTCGCAAATCAGTAAATATGGTTGTGCCGGTCACTCTGGTATGAACCGCACGTCCGAGCTGATCACTGATAAACTCTGTTCTGTGGCTGCCAACATTGACATCATGGAGGATAGAGTTCA
The DNA here is from genome assembly GCA_036173005.1 of Crenichthys baileyi. NCBI lineage: Eukaryota > Metazoa > Chordata > Actinopteri > Cyprinodontiformes > Goodeidae > Crenichthys > Crenichthys baileyi. The sequence goes on from JAHHUM010001736.1 coordinate 944,034, forward strand.
GTCCCTAGGAGGGGAAATATAGGACAACCCCTGGTTACAGAATCTCAGGTTTATATGTTTCTGCATTGAGAAAGCCTCCAATAAGGGAAATGCCACCCCAGAGCATCATACTGCCTCCACCAAAAGCTCATATGCTCAAGTCTGCACCTCAGCCAACAAATGCATTTTCTTACAAATGTGGCTCCAACTAGGAGAAAATAAACTTTTTAACAATATAAGATTCATTGCCAAGAAGCATTGTTACAACAAAGAAACAAGTCAACCAAAGACAAATTATCGTACTTGCAAGTTTATAATGTTAACCTCTTTGAGATGTGTTTTTTGTCCTGCAGAAATATTTCAGACAAACAGTTTTTGAAGAAATCGTTATTTATCCTAAGTTTTCTGCTCTGCGTATTAAAGATGTGGAATACGCCTGGTAGTTGCAGTTCATTAAAGATGCAATGTGTGAGACAGGCTGAGGCCATGTCCTCCACTGTGTGTGTGGGTGAGGGGGACATGCACATTGCAAAGTGCACACAGAGGTGGACAAAACAACCTCATTTCGGTCACTTTTATCACATGTAGACTCACTTGTTTCCCTCTGAGCAACAGAGACCATCTGCAAATTTGTCCACGTTGTTATGTACAGTTTTATTTACAACTGAAAAACTCAGCAGTGAGATCAAGTTTTGCACATATTTCTATCTGTCTGTCATAATGCACAAATTTTGTGTGTACTATTGATTGCCATCTATACATTAATGGCTTGCTCCATCAACATGACAACATTGACATGGATCTAAATGGCAGCACATTGAGAACTACTACGTATAAATGTCTGATCCGTTACACTGTACATGAATCAACAGTCCAGAAGGCAGATATTTAAATATCAATATTTACATTCATGCATCCATCATTTTTCTCATATAGGTAAATGGTGGGGTATACTGGTAGCTAATACTTGTGCATGTTTGCATGCAAGCATGTGTTTCTTTTTTTCCCAGAATTCAACAGTTTAGCCATCTATGCTTCTCTGACATTCACAGAGACTCTTATCTCAAAGCCCTCATCTGCATGCACACTGGCATACAGACAGGTACTCACATCCAAAAGCATTCACACTCACATGCATGGACACACGCTGCTTTAATGTAGAAAAAAAGAGCAGAGCCGTTGTGTTTTTCCACCGAGGATGTGGAGGATGGCTGTGACAGCACTGAGTCACAATCGTCCCTGCTGTGGACATCCTCAGTGCAGCCTGATCCTCTTGCTATTAGCTATGTCTTCTCCATCTCACAAGCCACAATGTTAGCCTTGGGATCATATCCCCTACTTGTGTAACTATGGGCGAAGCCCTGTTTGGCAGATGGAAAAATGAAGATTGTCAAATCATGACAAAACATTGCTGAAGACTTCTGGCTGACCCCATTACTGGAAACAAAACGTTCAACCAAACGAGCTGTGAAAGTAATGGTGGATTGCATTGTGTTAACAGTCTAAAGCTTTGAGACTATTGCGTGATGAGGTACAAAAAAATGTCTGGAAAGCAAAACATTCACATATCACATCATAGAGACCCTGACTTTTTAGTGTCTGTCTCAGGTAACCAGAACTACAGTCATAGGAAAAACAAAGAACATCCCATGATTCAGTAGCTGCCAGAGCCGCCTTTAGCAGCAATAAATCTCAACTGTGGTTTTCTGTCTGATTTTAAGTCCTTTACATTGTTGTGTGGCAATTTTTGGTCCACTCGTTTTTCCAATGTTGCTTGAGACCATTGAGGTTTCTGCATAGCTCTCTGAAGGTCCCACCACAACTTTACAATTAGGCTGAAGTCTGGGATTTGACTAGGTTATTGCAACACCTGGATTCTTTTATTTTTCAGCTATTCTGTTATAGATTTGCAGCTGTTTTTGGGGTCATTGTCCTGTTGATGACCCAGTTTGAGCGAAGCTTAGGCTGTCAGACTGGTGGCCTCATATTTGATGGTAAAATAACTCGGTATACAGAATGGTTCATGGTCCACTCAATGACTGCAAGGTTCTCAGGTCTCCCACAGTGCTTGTGCTGATATGCAGTGTTTGGTTTTCTCCAAATATCATGCTGTTCATTATAGGGAAACACCTCAACTTTCGTCTCATCTGACTAATGAACACTCAGGTGTTCATTCAGAATAAACTCTGCTAAGTTCAATTCTTTTTAGAGAGATGAAGCTTTATCATGGCATTCATATGAAAATAAGCCATACCTGCTCTGACATTTTCTAATTGTTCTTTCATGAACTGTTGAATCTGAGCTGGAGCCATTGATTTCTTTTTTTTTTTTCATTTGTCTGAGCGTTGCACACTTTGACCTTGGGCTGAATTTGCCAGGACGTTCACTCCTGGGAGGATTGGGAGCTTGCCTAAATGTTTTTTCACTTGTTAAAACTCTTTCTCTATGTTGGAGATAAGCTTAAACAGCTTTTCCAGATGGATAGGCAGCAACAGTTGCTTCTCTAAGGTCATTGCTGATTTTCACCTTGGTATTGTTAACACAGGCCTATATTCTCCAAAGCAGCAAATTGAAAAAAAATCCTGCTTTTGTAGAGGAGCTATAAGTTAATCAATATATCTGATCAGCAAAACCTGGCTGCTATTTTCCTCTATAAATTCAATAGAACCAGCAAGGGCTGACTTCTTTTTTCCATGACTGCAGATTAACACCCAGAGAGAAAAACTAAATAGAAATGCTTTGCAGAGTCTCAGCGTACTGACAGTAAGATCACTAACGAATAGTTTACAAATTATTTACTTAAAAAAACAGAGCAATCAAGAAAAAAAGACAAATTCATCAAAATGTTCAAGATTTGTAAGTATGTGTGTAAATTACAGGACAGTTTTCTTTAAGTATAAAAATAAATTTGAAGCTAGTTAAATAAAATAAATAGATTAAATAAATACATGAATGACTTAAATATATTGCAGGGAACAGAAGTCTTTTTTGGCATGGTAAAATAACAAAGACGTCCCATGTTGATGTTGCTTCCCTCTTTTGTGTTAAATATTAATTTCTTTATATTGCATAGTCAGATGAATCCACATCTCAGAGCCAGGATCGACAGTCAGATCCTGCCTTTCACAAAGCGTGTGCTAAAATGGAGAACAAAAGGTGGACACTGCAACAGAGAGGGGGGTTATAAAAAATCTTTCATTCTTTGTAAAAACATCATGCATGTTTTTGGGTTTGTGTGCCCTGTCTGGATGCACACAGGACTGTGGGGCTGCTGTGCTGTCAGTTGTCCCGCTGCAGACGTCAACAGTGCGTGAGGTCTGGATCTGCTGCAGACTGGCAGACAGTCCCTCTCCAGCCAGCAGCCAACCAGCCTGTCAGCAACACTTGCTGTTACTAAAAGCATAATGCCCAGTCTGCTGTGCCACTTTTGACACCACAGGGAGTTGTGGATCTGTCTCTTAGTCCTTTCTGCTTTGATTTCATTCTGCTTTCCATCTTTTCAGCTCCTCTTGAGTCGAATGGCGTCTTCAGTCCAGGCAATATGCCAAACAAAGAGGAGAGGTTTACCTGTCTGAAATCTTCAGGTGAACCGATGTTGCACAAAGGGTCAGAAAGGGTTTGTTGTTTTCAGGAAACATAATGGAGATGATAGTGAGTTGCTTCCTGGACCAGGACAAAGTCTATACCACAGTGTTGTTTGTACCCATGGCCTTCTTTTTGCGGATACTCATGGCGTACTCCCCGCGACTCGTGCCGTTCTCCTCCTTTCGCAGTGGTTTCCTGTGAATAAACATTTTCATAGCATGAGGAGAAATTCTGAGGCAGGCCGTGTCATTACAATTTCCAGTCTGTCTTTAAGATTTGATTTGATTTCTACAGTTGCTCTACTGGATTTGTTAATCTGGGCTGTCTTTCCAAATAAGCTCAATATTTAAAGGTCACTTTCGCAAGGAGACAGGAGTGAAAAATACATCACCATCCAGCAGATAAGGCAATTACCTTCTTGGACAGGTAGATGTAATTTCCCCTCTAAGTAATAAGCATGCATGTTTGTCAAAACATCTTGGGAAATACATGCATTCTTAACCTCCTGTCATATCTGTGCTTCATGCTGGACTCCTTTTGCCTTTTTTTGAGTATGTTCACCTGCAAAATACAACTACAATCCATGATCCCGTTGCTACTAACAGCCGTTTCACTCAGTGCAGCCCTTTTCATGCACTCCATAAAGCCTTTGTGTTTATATTATATTTGTCCAGTGTACTGTGGCTTTTCATCAGCCCCCTGAGCCTCTGTCCCCTACACAGGCTTATGTAACTTGAAGACAGATCTGAATACAGTTAGTACAGTCATTGTGCCACTAAACACCGTACATCACCCTGACCAGTACCAAGAACCACAGAGCAACATCCTTAACTCTGTCTCCTCTCCCATCCTCATAAGCTAAAAGCCAGGGCCACTACAACTCTGACAAACGGTCACTTTCAGTCTTGTGCATCGTGCAGGGGGAAAATTAAGTAAGGTGACGCATATAAGTAAGACATATCACTACTGTGATGTAGTGATATGCAACTACTGTCAAAAGTGTGCAAATTTCTAACTTCACCACATCTTTTCCATATCAATAAATAAACATTATGATTGAAAGGAGTTACCAGGTCTCTCTCTTTTTGTGTTGAGGCACCCAAAACTCCATTAAGGCGAGTCCCTGAATGTGACGATGGTAAATTGAACTGTTTGACTTATTCTGTCTCCAGAATTACACAATTAAATTATGAAATATTTGTAGTAGATACAGCAAATATCAATCTCAGCTATATTTCAGGGAGACTTTTGGATCACCTCTCAGGAGCTGGAAGAAATAGAAGCTTGAGAATTAGAAGTTATTATATTCTAGAATGAGTAGTTTACCATGAAAATGTTTGCACAACATACAGTAACCATTTACCAAAACCAGAATCATAAAAATATATTTTTTCACCTCTCATGAGCAAGAATTAATAACAGCCTGAAAACAAGAAGTTATGAGAGGGCACCATAGTTATTTTTTTATTGATTCATCTGAAAAAATCTCTATATGACATCTCAATAGTTATGTTTTTATTTTCTCTTCAATTCTTCATAAAACCATAAAACAAGAAATATTTTCCAATATGTGAACTTGTAGTTACTTTGATTGAGAATTTTTGCTTTGAGATGAGATCAACACATTCAGTGGTTGCCAGATTCGTCGTCATATACACTGACCTACAAAAGCATTCATACCTTCAAAATTTTTTACACTTTGTCAGGGTACAACTACTATTTTGATGTATTTTCTTGGGATTTTATGCAATCGGCCAACCCAAATAATGTATAATTCTGAAGTGGAAAGAAAATGTTACATGGTTTTCAACACATATTTACAAAAGTGTGAGATCCATTTGCAAACTCCTGCAACCAATCACCGGTGGTGTAATTTAATCTTAATATCAATACAGCTGTTCTATGAAGGCCTCCGAGCTTTGTTAGTGAACCAAGGAACACAGCAGCCGGTCAGGGAGATAGTTGTGGAGAAGTTTAAAGGAGGGTTATGTTATAAAACAATAGCCTGAGCTACACTGTCCAGTCCATCATCTGAAAATCGGAGTATGGCACTGCAAACCTTCCAAGACATGGCTGTTCACCTAAACTTCCAGGATAGTCATTAGTCAGAGAACTAGCCAAAAGGTTCATGTTACCAATAAGGGAGCTGCAGAGATCCACAACTGAGGTGGGAGATTCTGTGGGCAGGTCAAACATTTCATAAAGGGCCACAAGAGGTCTCATTTAATTTTTCACAAGCCATATGGGAGACACAGCAAACATGTGGAAGAAAACAAACACTGCACATACCTTGAACATATCACCCCTACAATAAAACATGGTGGTGGCAGCATCATGCCATGGGGAGGCATTTCTTCAGCAGCAGCAGTGAAGCTGTTCAGGATTGATGGGAAGATGAATGGAGCAAAATACAGGAGAAACCTGGAAGAAGGCCTGTTAGAGGCTGCAGTAGACTTGAGACTGGGGTGGAGGTTCACCTTCCAGCAGGACAATGGCCCTAAAGATACAGCCAGAGCTACAACTCAATGGTTTAGATGAAATGGGATGGTTTGGATGAAAGCACATCCATGTGCTAGAACAGCCTAATCAAAGTCCAGACCTAAATCCAACTAAAGATTTGTGGCAGGACTTGAAAATGTATGTTGACAGACACTATCCAGTCAGACTGAGCTTAAGCTATTTTGCAAAGAAGAATGGTCAACAAATTCTCTAGATGCGAAAAGCTAGAAGAGACAGACTCCAAAAAAGCTGTAGTTGCAGTAGCTTCACAAAGTAAAAACTGGGGCTGAATATAAACACACGCCAATATTTTTTAATTTGTATTTGTGTAAAACTTTGAAAGCCATATAACATTTTCTTCCACTTCATAAGTGGAAAGTGGAAATTCTAATAAAAATCGATGAAGTCTGCAGTTGTCATATCACGAAATGTGAAAATGTTATATATGATCATATATGATCGTAATTATGGTGAATAACTGTTACACAGATAAATGTAGATGATCCAATGCTTTTTAATTAATTCAAAGTTGCTTTCTTTTGCTGAAGGTCATGAAAGTTTGCGAGAGAAGAAAACTGCGAACAAAGTGTCAGACTATGACTAAGACTTGTGTCATCTGGCTGGGTTTGTATCAGAGCACAGCAGGGACACAGGACGCCCATGTCGGACAGACGCTGCCTGCTGTGTCCATGTGGACGCTCTTAGAAATGAAACTGCCCAGCCTGAGGGTGGAAACACATTCTGCTGTTGAGTTGGAGATGCTGGGCTGATGCAGCTGTAGCTGAGGGAATTAGGATAGACCAAAATTTCCCTGATGGGTCTATTGTTTACAAGCAGCTGGGGCATTATCCTTTCCAGGTATCCCAATAAAGTTGCAGCTCTTGAAAGGATTTGAATCTTTATTTAATGACCCCATGCTATCTTTAGTCTTGTAAATAGGAAATATTAGCTTTCTTATAACTACTTAAATCAGCAACACAGAAAATTTCTTCCAGCAAAAGGCGAACTCTCTGCAGAGCAACCTCCTCAAGTTCGACAGAGGTAAAATAGTTATCAGGCCCGTTGTGTTTAGCTTTCTCAAAAAATAATTCAGTGATTGTTTTTAATGTTTCTTTAAATACCCTGCAGCTCTAAATTTGAGAACAGCCTACAGTGAAACATGGTGGTGGCAGTATCATTCTGTCAGGATGTTTTTACATAACAGAGAGAGAAGCAAAATGTTTTGCAAAATGCTCTGAATTAACATTTAATTTAGACGCATGTAAACAACGTTTAAATCAATGCTCTTTAAATATAGTAACCTGCTAGTTTAGAACGTTTTGAAATAACCAACGACGAAAGCATGATTAGCTACAAACTTTAGACTGTCTTCTTAGGGCATGTTAGAGTTCATTTCTCCTCACCAACTTTCCTTAAAGTTATGCTAGGTATTTAGATCTTCAAATTATGCACGGAAACCTCGAGTGTAGCTTCCAGAGAAACAGCGACATCTTGATAAATTAAAATCTTTATTAAGCTAATTCCTTCTCAGTTCCTCTCAGAATTTGAGTAATAGATCCCATTTCAGCATTAAAGCTATAGATAGACGTCAATTAGACATGAGTCAATGATACGTGTTTTTTTTTAGCCGTAATTTAGACCTAAAGATTTCATTTAGGTTTCGATAATTCAAAACTACCTGATCTAAAAGTGATCTAAGTCCAGACTTAAAATGATAAATTCATTAGGCCCACAAAAAAAGTCAACAATGCAAAAATACCAGTAAGCATAAACCAAAAGCTCAATGAGAGCATTTGATTTAATATTCTAAACTAATTTTATCCATTTTTCAGTTGTAACATTGGGGTGACGACATCACTATGTGGAAAATACTCAATGTTTTCTATTTGTCGTCGAACAATTAAAAGAAATAGCTGCAAATATAATGAGATATTTCCATATTTGCACTCCACTGACTGACTGAAACTTACATTTTAATCTATAGTGTTGTTAAACAATCAAGCTGTTCAGGCTGTGAACTGACAGCAAAACGCTTCCTGCATATCATCACATATAAAGATCTGCTAGGTCCATAAAAAATGTCAGTTGAACAGCAAGAATTGTAATTTCCAAGCATCCAAGCAGAACCACAGCCCACATTGTCTCTCAGTGGGGAAATTCAGGTGTACGAGGAAGACGAGGAGCTGAGTTTAATTTGGATTAAAAACAAATGTAATCATGTTTCTACATGAATAATACACCTAGATAGTCCTGGATTTATACGTTGTTTGCACATGAGAACGTGTCCCAATGAACAGTGCCGGGTGTAAACGGTTTGATTAATAATCCTGTGGTTCCAAGTTTAAGACTGACTGGCTGAATGTTTGTTTGTCCAGATTTAAATTTAGATTTTGACTCAACTGATCATTAAATCATAGAGGTGTGGTTACTAATTAAATACTTATTGATTCTTTTAGTTTATATTGATCCAATATAATAATTCAATTTTAAATAAAGTATCAATATTGTGATTCTGGGAATGTACATTTTTATAACGTGCTATTAGGGCTCACTGATTTAGCACAAGATTTACCCTTCAGATTTATTTTTCACACAATTGGCATAATGATAAGAAATATATACAGCCATATCCAATAAATTAAGGTATTACTTAGAGTTCAATTATTTTAGTAACTCAGTTAACTAAGTGAACACATTATATAGATTAGACTGATTTTCAAACCTTTTATTTCTATTAATAATGCTGATTTTCTGCTTACAGCTAATTAAAACACCATAAAATATTACAATAAAAACATTTTAATACAGAAATGTGGGCTTCATGAAAAGTATTTATACCTGCTTAATGGTTGTTATTTTCAGAAGGTTCTTTAAATATTCAAATTTGCTGAATATGACTGTATTTTATTAATGAAAATTATTAGATTTTAAGTAAATAAATGTAATTAAGCAGCTTTATTAGTTTCTACATTTATTGGGCCACCAGTTATGAATCCTTTTTCTCACTGTGGCTGATTGTTCCTTTCTAATCCCCCAAACCTCATGTTTTGCTGACTGTCGCCGATTATCTTTGTCTTTCTCACAGAGTAAATGGGTCCTGCTGACCTCAGCATCTTTCTCTGTCGATCCTAACGGTTTGGCACACTGCCTCTGCTGGTTCCTGCGGAGTCACAGAGCTCAAACTGTGCTTTTTATGCTCTACACTTGTTTAAAGTTGCAGAAAAAGACAAAACTATTCATGCTTCCAGGATTTTCTTTTTCTGGTAAAAATAAATAAAAAAGCATCAAATCTTTAACTTAGGAAAGTTTAACAGAGTTACAGATGCAATCGTTTAAGTCTCTGCTGATCCCCTATATAATCATTAAGAGAAATAATTTTTCATTTTCCTCTTCACTTTGCAGTATTTTTTTGTTTTAATTACTTCATTGAGGATAATAATCATAGGCAGTGCAATAACAGCAGACTTATAAAAGCTGTTTATGTGATATTTTATGCCGCATCCTGCTTCATTCTGCTTCCAGCTGGATGGATTTTCAGTCTTGTTTGTTTCCCCAGGATGTAATCTCTCCACAGACTGACCATGTCACTCCAGGCCACCACACGGGGCACAGCCCTGGGCCCTCAAACCGACCTCTACCCAGCCCTTCAATAATAAATGGCATGCTGTTGGCACATGGCAGGTGGCAACACAACCCTTTACAGGTGAGATGAATATTTCATGTCAAAGCTGTGCAATCACAGCGCACACTTTCCTGTTTGAAGTTCGGGGAATGGATGGTGGAGAAATTGGGACATGTGTTGAGCTGTTACACTGGCCATCTGGAAATTAGAGTAAAAATATTTAACACAGGCTGTAAAACATGGCTCCAGTTTTGATGTTGCTGGATTAGCAGTTTTGAAAATAACTGGATAATGTGTCGGTAAATATGTGATTATTCAACATTTGGTTTTGTTTTTGTTATTTTGTGTTACCCTTGGATCGAACCAGTCAGGGTGAATTATCTGCAGACAAGCCTCCCGGAGCAGAGAGTGATTAGGAAAAGCATTCATTAGTCAGATGGTTTGGGTTTCATTTGTTTTGGCTTCCTAGATGGCCAACTGCCTAGACTGCAGCATCATGTCTTTTGCTTCGGATGGCACAGCAACACTGAAACGCAGCATGTCTGAATCTTCTCCTCTGTGCTTGCACACTCCCTGGTGGTGTGGACTTTAGAAAAGGATTGTATGGAAGTCCTTTTTCTGTTTCAGCCCCTTTGCTTCTGACAGATGACTGGCAGACTGAGATTATAAAAACTAACTAAAGCCTAGGAGGGCTGGGACCTGCAGAGCTGGCTCATCTTCTGTCTGTGATGCTCAGACTTTGGCCCTCAGCCAGTTGATTTTCATTGGGAAAGCCCGGAACGCTAAGCGGCTGCAAGGGCTATATATAACCAACTCTGTTCTTCACAGTGACAAACTTCTTCTCACATTGTTACTGACCAAGACGCTCAATTACTGCCTTTGCTTGCTTCGGTAGACACATTACATCTGTCCTTTTCCCTGCCTTGCTTTCTCTAAGGAATGATGGTTGATCAGAGCGTTCATGGCGACAAGGGATTTGTGTCGCATTTTAACCTGACCAGCTCACCTACTGGCTGGTGACTAATGCACGTGTAAAAACGTAGTCTGGAGTCGTGTATTCTCAGAGCTTGGGGTGGTGTGAAGCCTGCAGTCTGCAGCCCTCGGAGCTTAAGGACACAACCTGCTTGCATGTATAAAAGATGTGGTCTGCGACTGAATAACTGCACAAATTAATCTATAAATAATAACCTGGGTTTGGAGCTCCAGCTCGAATTGCGACAAAACGTTCTTACCACTGCCGCATTAAAAATGGTGCCCCTTGGCTACGGGGGCTGGAGAATTGCCATAATGAATTCCTGAGCCAAACACCCATTACTTCCACGCCCTGACTTTGCCTATTTATTGTTTTGAAAATGTCGGAAGGAAAAGATTTCTGCTAAGGGAAGCCATATCTGGGAAGCACACTTAATATACTTCCATAAATATACCAAGGTATGAATCTAAATCTTTCTAAAGTTGCATAAATAAAATACAGAATAACTCCCAATTTAGGACACAGAGCTGTTTTCACATGAAGTGTGCGAGTCAATGTTTACTCCATGTTTCATTAAAAGGGGTTAATCTGCCAAACTATGAACGTATATACGTCTGAGATGTTTGTTTAGAGATGAGTGCATTTACTGCACTGGGGAAAAGTATTTGGGAACTCACAGGTTTCTTCTGTTTTCGCCTTTTCGTCACACTTAAATGTTTCAGATCAATAAATGTATTTTAAAATCAGACAAACCCAAGTAAATACCAAAAGTCGTTTTGAAATTATAGTTTCATTTATTAAAGGACCAAAGTTATCGTATGTGAAAAAACAATTGCCCCCCTTGTTCGATTATTAACTAACTAAAATCAAACTAGCTATATATCACACCCAGATCCGATCACAACTGGACCTCTAGAATCAAGAAATCACTTACTTAGAGCCTGTCTGACAACAGAAGTAGGCTAAAATATTTCAAAAAGCAACACATCTTGCTCTGAAGTTTAAGAACAGATGAGAAACAGACTCGCTGACGTCTATCAGTCTGGAAAGGGTTACCAAGCCATTTTTTAAGACTCTGGGACTCCAGAGAACCTTAATGAGAGACATTATCCACAGATAGAGAAAACATGAAACTGGTTCAACCTTCCCAGGAGTGGCCTGCCAACAAAAAATAATCTAAAAGCTCATCAATGACTCCCCCAGGAGGTCATAGAAGAACCCAGAACAACATCCAAAGCATTGTAGACCTCACAATGTTGGAGATTTAAGGCCAAATCCACTGCTGACACCATGGACTGGCGACCTGTCCAGGGTGTTCCCTGCCTCTCGCTCATAGATGCCCACTATGGAAGAAGCGGTAAGAAATGTGTCAGGATCTGTGCTTTGTCTGTATGTATGGTGCTGCTAACTGTGTTTAGCCTCTAGATGGCGTTGGGACCTGGGAGGTGTGTGACAGGTGTTCTCTATCTTCCTGATCACCACAAGAGGAGTATTTAAGGAGGAGGCTGCCAGCAACTCATTGCCATTGAGTGTTGCCCTTAGTGGTACTACTTCAGCCACATTATTCTTTGTCTTGTCCTCGCCTATGCCTCTTGTAATCTTTGGCTTTACTTTGCAGGCTGACCTGAACCTGACGTCGCCGTCAGCACTGAACACTTTTGGATTATCGTCTTCTGGAAAGAAGTCACCCAACCTCAAGAACAAAGACTCAAGCCTCCAGTTACTTCGGTGGATCTTACCGGCTGGCAGCTTCCTGATTCCTTCGTTCCTCGTACCCTCCTTGGCGAACCCTGTCCACCCTCCTACGTTCACAGCATCCACTACAGTACTCTTGGACATTCCAACATCCTGGCAAACCAGTATTCACAATCTCCGTTCACACTGGTAACAACCTTCTGGTGTTTTTCTCCACTCCCCCCCTCTGGCGGATTACTTCACTTTCCCACTAAGATTGAATTATCATTACATCAACTTAAGTTCCAAATTATTCCTTGCTTACCATTTTGTTTATTTTACAGTTCATGTTCCGGTTCCAGTTCCTTGCTTTTGCCACGTCATTGTAAATAAAATACCTTACCGTAAAACTCCGTCTCCTGTTTTCTGCATGTGGGTCAACGCAGTTAAAAAAAAACATCATGACAGAACACTCTGGCCAAACTGACCCAGCAGAAACATTCAGGAAAATTCTTTCAGATCAACACCACCAAATTCAAACTCTTGATTCCTCCCTCCGTTCTCTTATGGAACAGCAGAGACAAGCCAACCAACAAATTGAACAACTAGCCTCTTTGTTTCAGCACGCCCTAGGTAATCTCTCCGCCCCGGCCATAGAGGGCGCTTCTGCTCCTCCGGCCTCTTAGCAGCTACCGGTTTCTCGTGAGGTCACTTTCCCCAACCCAGATAAATTCTCTGGTAAAAAGGGAGATTGTAAGGTTTTTTTACTACAATGCACCCTCATTTTCAACCGCTCCCCACAGTCTTTCCCTCATGACTCAGGATTTTGGTTGTACCTTTGCAGACTTTGAGAAGGAGTTTCGAGAGCTGTTTTCCTCAGAAATTGATCAGACTGCCTCAGGCTGAAATTTTTATTCAATCAAGCAGAGAAACCAGTCAGTGGCAGATTTTTCTATAGATTTCCGCATCCTTGCTGCATCGTCTGGGTGGAATGACTGTGCGCTTAGAACCGCTTTTTTTTTCATTCACTAAATGAACCCTTGAAGGATGAGATGGCTTTAATCGACACACCTAAGACTTTGAATGAGCTCATCAACTTAGCTGTCAGACTGGACAACCGTATGAGAGAGAGGAAAAGATCTCGTTTAGAAAACAATACTGCTAGAACCCGAGTTTCCAGTCAGACCACAGAAATAGCTCGTTCCACTTCTGTTCCTCATTGTGCAGAAATAGAACCCATGCAGATCGGGCGCACTGGACTCTCTCAGGAAGAAAGATTAAGGCGCCGTCAGAATAATCAGTGTTTCTACTGCGGTTCTTCTGAACACTTTCTTGCAGACTGCTCAATCCGTCCCACGGGACCAAAAGGGCAGGTCCGTCAGTGAGTAAGGGAGGACTGACAGACCGATCGCTTATCCCTAGACTTTGTTTGCCTGCCACGTTAATCAATCACCGACCTTTTCCAAGTCTTTGTGCTCTCATAGACTCAGGAAGTGACCAGAACCTGATTGATCAGAAGTTTGTTAGAGAAGCTCAGATTGAGACAGAACCACTACCCGCACCTCAGCTAGTTTCCTGTTTGGATGGGCAGAGATTACCACGTATCACTCATCGGACCAAGCCGTTAACATTGATTCTTTCTGGTAATCACAGGGAGGAGATTTCTTTTTTGTGTTCCCTATTGCTCTTAACTCCATAGTTCTAGGCTACCCTTGGCTTAAAAAACATAATCCTCACATTAACTGGGCTGAAAGCCGGATAGAATCCTGGTCTTCTAACTGTCTTTCTTCCTGCCTGCAGTCAGCAATCGCCACATTGCCCCCTGAAGCACCGTCAGCAGAGAATGAGATCTCTGACCTTTTCAACGTTCCAGCAGAATACCATGATTTAAGGTTAGTCTTTAGTAAAACTAAGGCCTTGTCCCTGCCTCCACATAGACCTTACGACTGTGCCATAGACTTACTTCCCGGTGCCCCCTTACCTTCCAGTAGACTTTATCGTATTTCAGGACCAGAGAGAAAGGTAATGGAGAAATACATTAACGAGTCATTGGTGACAGGGTTGATTCATCCCTCTTCATCGCCACTCGGTGCAGGGTTTTTCTTTGTTGGCAAGAAAGATGGTTCTCTCCGCCCCTGTATTGATTACCGGGGATTAAACCAAATCACCATAAAAAATAAATACCCCCTTCCGCTCCTTTCATCTGCTTTTGAACCTGTTCACGGTGCTACTATATTCACTAAGCTAGATCTCCATAATGCTTAACATTTAGTCAGAATCCACCAGGGGGATGAGTGGAAGACCGCTTTTAAGACACCATTAGGCAACTTTGAATACCTGGTCATGCCCTTCGGACTCCGTAACGCACCAGCAGTGTTTCAGTCACTTATCAATGACCTTCTGAGAAATTTTTTGAACGTGTTTGTTTTTGTTTACCTTGATGACTTTTTGATTTATTCAAAAGACATAAAGGAACACACGTCATGTTCGTCTTGTCCTCCAGAGACTCTTGGAAAACAGACTGTTTGTGAAAGCCGAAAAATGTGAATTCCATAAATCATCCATCACATTTTTGGGTTACATCTTGGAGGGTGGGCAGGTTCGCTCTGATCCGGAGAAGATCAAGGCAGTTTTGGAGTGGCCTGTCCCAGACTCCCGCAAGCAGCTGCAGCGTTTTCTTGGATTTGCTAACTTTTACAGAAAATTCATCAATAACTTTAGTTTGATAGCAGCACCTCTCACCGCCTTGACTTCCACTAACATTGAGTTTGCCTGGACTCCTGAAGCTGACAAAGCTTTCCAGACACTGAAGGAGAGTTTTTCTCATACACCCACATTAGTTCATCCAGATTTCTCCAAACAGTTAATTTTGGAGGTTGACGCCTCTGACACGGGTGTTGGCGCCGTACTTTCCCAGCAGTCCACCTCAGATGGAAAACTACACCCTTGTGCTTTTTTTTCTCGCAGGTTGACTAACACTGAGCAGAACTATGATGTGGGAGACAGGGAACTCCTTGCAATAAAACTAGCCCTAGAAGAATGGTGACATTGGCTGGAGGGGGCAAAACACCCCATTTTAGTGTGGACTGATCATAAGAATCTTCCCTATTTACAGTCCGCTAAGAGACTAAACCCGCGTCAATCACGATGGTCTTTGTTTTTCTCTCGCTTTGATCTTTCCATCTCTTACAGACCTGGTACTAAAAATGTGAAGCCGGATGCTCTTTCCCTCCTTTATTCACCTGACACCACCGAGAAGGAAGCTGAACCCATAATACCTTCTCATTGGACTTTTGGAGCAGTGGTCTGGGAGGTAGAGGACCTCATAAACCAGGCTATACGAAAGGAACCCGATCCAGGTATTGGACCTCCTAACAGGATATACTGTATGTCCCTTCTTTAGTTAGGTTTAGACTTATTCGTTGGTTCCATACTGCCAAGTTCTCAGGTCATCCAGGGGTCAGTAAAACCATTTTACTCATTTCCAGGCGTTATTGGTGGCCTTCTTTGCATCGAGATGTCAAAGAATATGTTCAAGCTTGTTCGGTCTGTGCCAGGCAAAAGTCGAGTAACCAGCCACCATTTGGGTTACTTCAACCTCTCAGTGTCCCGAAACGTCCTTGGTCTCATATAGCCCTGGATTTTGTAACAGGGTTTCCCAGATCCAAGGGAAACACGATCATCCTCACTATTGTATACCGGTTTTCTAAATCTTGTCACTTGGTTCCATTAAAACGACTTCCTTCTGCATTCCAAACAGCTCAGCTGTTAGTTCAGCATGTTTTCCGCCTTCACGGCATACCTCAAGACATTTTGTCTGACCGTGGTCCCCAATTCATATCTCGTGTTTGGATGCAGTTTTGTTTGGCCCTGGGAGCTAAGGTCTCTCTAACGTCAGGTTACCACCCCCAATCAAATGGACAGACCGAGCGCATGAACAGGCAGATGGAGTCCACTCTTAGGTGTATGACTGCCGCTGAGCCTTTGGACTGGTCAGTTTATCTTCCCTGGGTAGAGTACGCTATCAACTCTCAAATCTCTTCTGCTACTGGTCTCTCCCCATTCGAGGTTTCCATAGGCTACCAACCACCCCTGTTTCCTGCCGATGAGAAAGAAATAGCTGTGGCCTCCGTTCGTCACCACATACGCCGATGTAAACGGGTCTGGGGAACTGCAACTAGAGCCCTCCTTTGCACTGCAGCCCAGAACAAGAAATACGCTGACCGCAAGCGACGGCCAGCTCCCACTTATCATCCAGGTTAAAAGGTTTGGTTGTCCTCTCGGGACATCCCATTGAAAGCCATGTCAAAAAAACTGTCTCCTCGTTTCATTGGTCCTTACACTATTGACTCTATTATCAGTCCTTCAGCTCTCCGTCTGCACCTACCTTCCAGCCTTTGTATTCATCCCGTATTCCATGTGTCTCAAAAAAACATCATGACAAAATGACTGACTGACTAACTGACCACTGCTGACTAAAAAGCACACAGGGGAACATCTCCCATTTGCTAAAAAATAACATCTTGATGACCCCCAAGACTATTGAGAGAATAGTCTGCGGACATGAAGAGAATGAAATTGGAACTTTTCGGAAGATTTCATTAAAACAGCATAATACTGACACATGGTGGTGGTAGGGTGATTGTCTGGGGCTGTGTTGCTGCTTCAGGACCTGGGATCCTTTCTGTAATTGATGGAACCATGAATTATGCTCTCTACCAGAACATGCTGAAGGAGAATGTCCGGACATTAATTTGTCACCTTAGGTTCAAGCGCATCTGGGTTATGAAACAGAATAATTTTTCAAAACACACCAGC
The DNA here is from genome assembly GCA_036173005.1 of Crenichthys baileyi. NCBI lineage: Eukaryota > Metazoa > Chordata > Actinopteri > Cyprinodontiformes > Goodeidae > Crenichthys > Crenichthys baileyi. The sequence continues at coordinate 961,184 of JAHHUM010001736.1, forward strand.
AGGTTCAACTCTGAATGGTAAAATAAAAAAAAAAATTCAATTCAATTAAAACTATTTTAAAAATTAAGATTTTGGAAAAACTTAGTCAAAGTTGGCCTCTAATTAAGCAGGTTGTTCATGTTGTAAAACCCTCCAATGGTGCTGAATTTAAAAAATTTCACAGAGAAGATTCCTCCACAATGATGTAAAGACTCATTAGCAGATATCACAAACACTTGATGGGAGTTGCTGCCGCCAAGGATGGGTGGCAGAACCAATTTTTAGGTTTAGGGGGTAATTACTTTTTCACATAGGGCCAAGCTGGTTTGGATACCGTTTTTTCCTTGATATATGGAATCATGATTTAAAAACTGCTCTTTGTATTTACTGAGGTTATCTTTGTCTGATAATAATTTTTAAGACAATTTGAAACATTTAAGTGTGACAAAAAACAAAAACAGAAGAAAAATGTATAACTTTTTTCACAGCACCGTAAGTATCCTCTGTAGGCTGGTTAGGAGGGAAATAAATGTTGCTTTTACATTCATCTGGAGGTCAGAGAGTTTTTGTGACAACTTGTAGCTAAAACCGGTAAAAACAAAGTCTGAATCTGCTGCTGCTGCAGGCGCTAAGCTCAACTTTTATCTTTTAATACGCCAAATGGGAAGAAAGCTGGGAAAGCTTTGTCCTGGGATCCCAATTCTTGCCTCTTTTGTTCACATTCACAAAGCCTGCTCAAAAGCATTAGTCACTTACGGAAATTATTACTAACAACATCGTTTGTTGTATTTGCTCTTCAGTTAATCACTTTGAAGTACAGGGCTGTGGATCTCCTCTCCTTAATTATAGAATTTGGATTTGAGATTTTGTTTTGTTTCTTTGGACTGGCCCCAGTTTTTTTTATTGTCACACCTGTTTTTCCAAAGCTACAAGGCGAATTAGTTCTGCCTCCCCGTCCAATGTGGTCATGCCAAAAAGTGTGGGAAATGTAGGAATTTGTCACCAGAAATATAGAAAATTGGTACACCTGACTATGAAGCCTTTTATAACAAAATTATAGTCTACAGGTGAAGGCAAGCTTTACAACATTGCATCCAACATTTTGCTTTGCACTTGGCGATCTAAGGATTGGATGCATCTGCTCTGCCACTGAAACCTATTCCATGAAGTTCTCTTTTATTGAGCTACTCTTAAGGCCATGAAGTCTGAAGGTTTGTAGCTATTGATTCTGCAGAAAGTTTGTAACCTTTGTGACAAAGTTGCCTTAGCAGATTGGCAAAGGTCAAAAAAATGATTTCATAAATATTTGTAGAAGCAACCTGCATGCCTAGCTGTTAAATGTTATACACCTAACAGCTAGACATATGGTGAAAATGATTGGAACACCTGAATACAATTATTTTTAAGGAGATATAATACAGGACAGATTTCTATTTAAATTTTTGAAATACGGAAAATTAAACAAAAGCTAAAAGTTGCCTCTCACCTTTTGATCGCCTTGTAGCAGATGATGATGGCGGAAAGGAGGAAGACAACTGAGGCACAGCTCACTGTCCCAAGCACTATAACGTCCACTTCCATCCACCAGGGCCTCAACAATGGCACCATGGGCTCTGCCACTGAGAAAGTGGAGAAAAGAGGCAGGACAGGAGAGGTACATCGAGGGAGAAGATTGAACAAAATGTTGTGAATCGAATAATCTGTAAAATAAACATGTTGAGACATTAGTCACAATGTTGACCAAGGATTTGACTCAACAAACCAAAATATGAGCAGCGCTGAGATGATTTTCCTCCCCTGGTCTTTGAGCTGTGTCCTCGCCTGTTCTGTAGGTCTTAGGTTCAGCATTCAAAGATATCCAGCCTGACACCATGAATCATTTAGGGACCCGTCAACCCTCCTTACACCAGCACTCTTGTCTACACCAATTACTGTTGCAAGAACCTCCTGTTCTTTTCACATTAAATCTGTGGAGTCGGACCACTCACCGGGATGTTGTATAACTTTACGTGCATCAGCAACTCCCTGTCTGGAAGAATTTCATGCTCTCCCAAATCTGTTTAATCACCTGCAAATGTTTATTGGCCATACCAATGGTGATTTATTCCACTTTAGAAATACATTATGCAATCTACACAATGACAAACTAATAACCCTGCATATGACTTCATTATGATATAAATAAAGGTAAAGGTTTACACCACAACAACAAATACTTCTTCTCCAACTTTTAATTTTCCAGTGCAGCACATTTCTGCAGAGTAAAAGGATGCCTCTCCCTGCTACAGCACGCCCTGACATAAGTCACTGTGAATTTAAAAGCTCTTCTCTGACAAATTCATTTTAATCCTGCGTTTTGTCAACGTCTGAAGGGTTTAATTTAGCCTGTTAAGGATCTACCGCACCGTGATAAAGCTCCAGTCCTTTGAATTAACCTGCCGCACCATTTTTAGCACCCAGACACCTATTTTAATGCACAATTCTCCTATTTTTTAGCTCCTTTTAGCAGACAGATATGGTCTCAGTCATTGTCCTAGTTTTTCATGTCGGTCATGCATATTCGATGCATTTTTTAAGACTACAGAACTTCAGCTCTAAGACCTCTTCAAATCAGGCTACACAGGGAATATCAAGATAATTATGCCTCTCTGTAGTAAAAAAAAAAAAAAAAGCCCCCTCTTAAAATAAATTATTCATGATGTCTCCACCTTCTGCAAACACTTCTGTGTTAAGTTAGGGGAGACTATAAATTGGACTACTTATCATACTTTTTGTGATTTGCTGCTGTTAGTGGACGCTGAAAACCTGCAGATGCGGCACTGTCGAGGTAAATGAGTCACTGCGCACAACTGGGCATTCAAACCCCCACCTTTGGTTAGAGTCAGATGGCCATGGCAGCACTCACTCAGTGACCTTGGCAACAGGCACAGAAGGGTCTATAACTCTTGATTTTAACTCTCAGGGTGAGTCAGGGGGGGAAAGAGAGATCCATCCACATTGAGCGAACAGAAAAAAAAATCATTGGAAGTGATAGATTAAAACCCTTCTTCCCACTGCTCAGTGATTAAGTACTCTTCGTTTCTCGGGGCTTAGGGGTGAGTGATTCCAAAGAGTCCCAGTAGTAGCTCAGAATGGCTGCATCATCAGTGCCGCTTGTCCCATATTTCAGCGCACTGTTCATTTGGATGCTAGAGCGGACGTACAACAACTTTCAGCAAAAATGCTCAGAGAAATCCAGCTGCAACCTGATGTTTACATAGACTGTAGTAAATGACCATTCTTTCCTCACTGTCTGACGTTACACCAGACAAAACCTTTTCTCCTTGAGGTGAGTTTGGATTAACTAAATCATTTATATTTACTGCCAGAATAATGGGATTATTTGAGTCTTACATAGAAATTTCTATGTTTACATATATTATCTTATATTTAGTACAAAGATCTTTCAAACCGTATGACTTTGGTCAAACATTTTAGGTATCCTCCTATAAGCTTGTTACAATAGTTTGCTTGAATTTTGGCTGATTCCTTCTGAAAGAACTGGTTATAACTGAGTCAGGTTTGTAGGCCACCTTCCTCACACACCTTTTAATCTCCCCCCACAGTCTTTTAGACTGAGATAAGGACTTTTTTGTGGCCACTCTGATTGGTACGCCTTTAAATTTTTTTTGGGAAAACCCAGATGATGATGTCATGGCTTTGTAATGTCCTGATTCATCTGTTAAAAACAATTATACACAAATATAAACAGCATTGGGGTGTCTACCCATCATTGTGTATATGAACATGTTTTGTTGTGAAATGCGTAAATTAACTCCAGAACATAAGTTAAAAACGAGTCCTGTATCCAAATGGGCTGAAAGGCCACTCAGCGAGGACGAAGACATTACATCAAAAGCAACATAAAAAGCCATATTACAGTTTGCAGTTGCTCTCAAGGACAAATACCTTAATTTCTTTGAAGACATGTCCTGGGGTCTGATGAAACTAAAATTGGATTGTTTGGCTATAATGACCACCGAAAGATTTGGAGGAAAAGGAAGAAAACTTGCATTCCAACTGTGAAGTATGGCGGCGGCAGCATCATGTTGTGTGGATGTTTTACTGTGAAGGAACAGGTGGACTTCACAAAATAGATAGCATCAGGAGGTAAGAACATTATATACAACACTCAGAGAGAGACATCTCAAGATATCAGCCAGAAACTCAAATCCTACAAATGGGTCTTCCAAATGGATCGGCAGCCAAAAAAAAAACAAATTAGTAACAAATTGGTTTAAGGACAACAAAGTCAATGTTTTGAAGTGGCCATCACAGAGCCCTGATCGCAGTTCCCTAGAACATTTCTATGTGAGCAAGGAGTCCTAAAAGCCTGACCCAGTCCCACCAGTTTTGTCAGGAGGAACGGGCCAACAAACTAACTACTAAAACTAAACTAAACTATTGTGAGAAGCTTGTGGAAGGATACCCACAATGTTTGACCCAAGTCATAAAGTTTAAAATGCAACTCTACAAAATACCAAGGAAATGCATTTAAACATCTGACTCTGAAAAATAATAAAAATTCCTTCATAAAATGTATGTTCCCTATTATTGAGGAATTATAATCCTAACTGGCCCAAAAAAGGAAACGTTTAGTCTGATTTAATGTCAGAAAAGTGTTCTATAGAGTGTATGTAAATATCTGGTTTCAGTTGGAGGTCTCCCAATCTGTGAGTGGATGCACCCTCTCAGTGTGAGACGATTTGGGCGATTTGGGGAGGAGGAACTGCCACAACAGGCAATAGATAAGCACAGATGTACTGTAAGAGACCAGTGTGTACTGGCACCAACATGGACTCTTCATGCTGCCAGCTAAACTTTGAAGGTGGAACTACTGCACTGTTTCATTAGAACCTTATTAGCTAATTAAATGAACTCATTTGTCTCATAATCGTGGGAGGCGGGAGTCCTCCCAGGGAAACCCTACCACTGAACCTCTGAGCATGGCAGCCCAGCAGGCATGGATTTCTCAGACAGTTTGGTACTCCCCGAGGTCAGACCCAGCATAAATTAGTCCTGTGTTCAGCTGTCAACATCCTGCTGGCTCTATTGCATGCACAGATGCAAGAGTGCGAAACTGCACTCTTGCACTAATCTCAGGGGGGCTGATGGAACATTTTCCCCCCTGTGCAAAAACAGAAAAGTTTTAAACAACTTTCCTTAAACTAGGTCTGTAACTTGAGTTCCAGTTGAGAGGGGTGAGCAGACAGACTTGAAGGGAGACAGCGGGGAAACCTGGGCTCGAGGTCTTACCTGTGGTGCCCAGAAGCCGAGGGGGAGGTGGTGGAGGAGGTGGTGGAGGGAGGGGAGGATATCTCCTACAGTGGCACGGCACCTGGCACTGTTCGCCAGCTTTCTCCGCCACAGTTCGAGAGCATGACTTCTGGAGCTCTCCCTTATGGTGAGGGAAAGGAGAAAAGATACTGCATTACTCAGAGGTAGCATCCGCACAACACAGTGTAGCACAAACAGTGTACACTCAGCAGCCTCGCAGTTAACAGCACAGTGGATTTCCTCCTCTCAGTATTCCTTTCACATCACAGGTCCACTGTTGTTGTCATTGGGGCTGCTGTGTATATGTGTGTAAGTGTAGTACATGCAGAATAGTATCACGTCGACGGCTGCTGCTGCTGCTCTCCCTGTAAGAAACCACCCACCACCAGAGTGGGCAGCAGGCTGCCCCGAGGAGTGTGCGTTGGTGGACTTGGAAACTCGAACAGATCACATTACACACGAACCCTGGCAACACTGCGTGCGTGTGAAGAACAGCTCACCACTATCTGTAGGCAGCTGCACGGGGCAAAGGTTAGAACAGTCATCAGTAACATATGCCTGCTGCAGAGATCCTGGTGGGAATGCTGTGAACAGAAAACACAACTGGCTACTTCATGTTCCCAATACAGGAGAGCCGAGGCTTTGTGTGTGTGTGTGTGTGTGTGTGTGTGCACAGCTGGATCTCTCAAGCCTCACTGCACTAATTAGGACACCCTATTAAATAGGCAGTTCTTTAATGTGTAATTTCATTTTTTTATCTCTGTAAAACACAGTTATTTAATTGCGCTAATTGCAAATTAATGTTTCACTCATTGAACAAAACATTTAAACAAAAATTTGTGTTCTAGCTGCAGAAACGTTAGGACTCCTAACCCCATAATAGCTGGTGTTACCCCCTTTGGCAGAAATAACTTGAGTGAGATGGTTCTTGCAGCCGTCTACCTGTCTTTGGCCTGAGGAAAGCTTGCCCCTCTCCTCACTTTAAGCTGTGAGATGTTTGAGGGGTTCAGCCTATTTCAAGTCACTCAACTGCATCTGTAAGATCAAGACCTTGGCTTTGACTCCATTCCAGGAGTTTGCATTTCTTGATTCTCACCCAGTTTTTGATGGATTTACTGGTATTGGTTTTGTTTCATTTTCATGTTTCAGGGCCCAGTTCTGCGTCACGTTTTTTTACAGATGGTTTCAGATTTTCCTCACTGACCCTCTGATACATGGTTGAATTCATGGTAGTAATATGATAGGGAGCTGGATGTACCAAAGCATCCTCCGACCATGACCCTTCCACTTCCAAGCTTCCCAGCTATGCCAATGTTATTTTCCTGAAATGTTGTATTTTGGTTTATGTGAAACATATCCTCTGTCCTAGTCTCCAAATAATTTTATTTTACACCCGTCTGTCCGAAGAACATTATTCCAAAAGTCCTGGTCTTTTTCTACGTTCTCTCTAGAAAACTTTAGTAAGTGTGCACTGTCACATCAACAGTAGCAAGAGCCTTTTGGGGTTAATGGAGACTTCTTTTAGCATCTTGCAATCTGCTTTCAAGGTTAACTTGCTTGGTTGGTCAGATGTTAGAACTTGTTTTGAATGTCCTTCACATGTAAAGTATTTTCCTAAATTCTTTTGAGACCTCTTCAGATCTCATACCTAACTCGTAAGCTGCTACCATTTTTCTCTGAAGGGCTCATGATGCTCATTCTCACTTCAGCAGTCAGGAGCACCAAACTAAATGTAAATAAATAGGGCAAACCTCTTTCAAAACGTTAAGAAATTATGTTCTCATCATGTGCACCAGATGTGATTTGCCAAAGTGTACTTTTAGCCATTTTAAGTGGAAATAATTTTTTACATTGTTTACAAGTCTTTTCAGTTCATATTGTTTAATGGCATTACGTACATTTTTCAGTATTGGTAAAATTCAAATGAAATATCCTTTAATCCAACAACGTTAAAAAATAGACTTTCATAGGGTATGTTCACATCATTTCCACATTTAATGAAAACAGCTTCAGCATGATGAGCAAAAACAGACCACTGTAAGTTAAACAGCTTTCACCCTCATCACTACATCTAACTCCAGTTGGATCTGTGCAACCTGCAGCCCCTCCATGCGCCTCAACGCGATGCTTACCGTGCATGAGAGTAAAAGCTGTGACAGGAGGCAATGAGCGATGAAAAAAGGCCAAAAACTTAAAGTAAATGGCATCAGATCTCGGAGCAGCATCCCTCCTGCGCTGTTCTCGAAGATACTAGGGAGCGTTTCCAACAAATGAATGCAGTAGTATACATAGGCTTGAAGTGTTTGCGAGATAACCATCCACCCTTTCCACTTCAGCGGCTGTAGCTGTGACAGGCGTCTCCGGGAATAGTTTATGCCCCAATCATTTTCCTCTTCACATCCCGCTGTCGATCGCATAGGACAGGCGTGCTGGTGGGATGAGCAGCAAACCTTCGATCATTCACATCTCCAAAGTAGTTTTTTTCCTTCTTTTTAAACCCTCCTATCTGTCTCTCTCTCTCTCTCTGTCTCTCTCTCAGATAGCGACCTGAATCACGCCGCTGCTCCGCGCAGTGTGAAGGCGGTGGACGGCCCGATCCTTACATCTCTCCGCGGCTGCGATCAAGAGCGCAGGACGAGCCGCTCAAGCCATCCAAGTTAGGGTGGGAGGAGGGGGGGTGTTAAAAACGAGAAGTGAAAGAAAACAGAGACGGGTCCTCGGGAGTATGGTTTGCAAGGAGTCCTCGCAACAGCATCACCTCAACTTCTCAAGGGAACATTCAGGTTGGCCGAGTCCGGAGGGCAGAGCCGTGGGTTAAATGGTGCATCTCCTCCTTGTGTGCTGCTTTATACGCGCACTCACATCAGCTCCCCCTGACAGCTCCAAACTAACCCTCCTCCTCATCCTCCTCCTCTTCCTCCTCCAAAACACAGCCAGCAGCTCATGTGGTTGGTTGGAAAGCCTTCAGCTCAGGCTTGCTTTGTTTGTTTATGTTTGTTCTCTCGCTCATAAAGGTCTGTGCAGAAAGTGTTGCCCACAAAGATGATGATGCTTGCTAAAGTCATGTTTGATGCCTTCTCTGTGGGAACCCTCTCCGCTTCAAAGTCCCAAAGTAGGCTGGGATAAACAGTCCTGATCCAAACTGGCAGTTGCAGCCAAAACAAAAACAGTTTCATATTCTTTTCAGCTGAAATTATTATTTCAAAATTTAATCCGTACCCATGATATACTAGTAAAAACAGACATCTGACTGTTTTAGGTCATTTCCTGAGCATTTTTTAAATTTCTTTAATTAATGCTTTGGCTTTAATTTCCTTGCTGATGTATTGAAATGCTGCTTTGATATTCCTATATAACTGTCTTTGCTCATGATGCCACCTGTTTTGTGAAGTGCTCCAGTTCCTTGTGCAGGAAAACATCCACAAAACATGATGCTGCCATCCCCGTACTTCACAGCTGGGGTGCAAGCTTTCTAGTTATGGCCAAGCACCTTAATTTTAGTTTCATCAGGACATGCCTCAGAAAATCAAGGTTTTGTCCGTGATTGCATTTGGAAATTATGATTTTAATTGCTTTTTGGAGTAATTACTTCTTCCTTTCTGAGTGGCCTTACAGCCCATGCTGGTACACAACGCTCTGGATAATGACACTCTTTTATCAACATCATCCGAAGATTAACTTTTGTTCTGGGTTAGATTTGCACATTTCACACCAAGATACGTTAATTTATGTGACAGAGAACCTGTCTTCTTCCTGAAGCTGGACCTTCTCATATACTTGCTTATCACTGTTTGAACCGATGAACGTGGCACCTTCCAGCATCTGGAAATTGTACCCAAGGATGAACCAGATGTGTGGAGGTCCACGATTCTCTTCCTGATGTCTTGGCAGATTTCTCCTGATTTTCCTATGATTTCACACAAGTAAGCAGTGTGTTGAGATGTTGCCTTAAACTACAGGGGTTGGACAATGAAACCGAAACACCTGGTTTTAGACCACAATAATTTATTAGTATGTTGTAGGGCCTCCTTTTGGGGCCAATACAGCGTCAGTTCGTCTTGGGAATGACATATACAAGTCCTGCACAGTGGTCAGAGGGATTTTAAGCCATTCTTCTTGCAGGATAGTGGCCAGGTCACTACGTGATACTGGTGGAGGAAAACGTTTCCTGACTCGCTCCTCCAAAACACCCTAAAGTGGCTCAATAATATTTAGATCTGGTGACTGTGCAGGCCATGGGAGATGTTCAACTTCACTTTCATGTTCATCAAACCAATCTTTCACCAGTCTTGCTGTGTGTATTGGTGCATTGTCATCCTGATACACGGCACCGCCTTCAGGATACAATGTTTGAACCATTGGATGCACATGGTCCTCAAGAATGGTTCGGTAGTCCTTGGCAGTAACGCACCCATCTAGCACAAGTATTGGGCCAAGGGAATGCCATGATATAGCAGCCCAAACCATCACTGATCCACTCCCATGGTTCACTCTGGGCATGCAACAGTCTGGGTGGTACGCTTCTTTGGGGCTTCTCCACACCGTAACTTTCCTGGATGTGGGGAACACAATAAAGGTGGACTCATCAGAGAAGAATGCATGTTTCACATTGTCCACAGCCCAAGATTTGCGCTCCTTGCACCATTGAAACCGACGTTTGGCATTGGCATGAGAGACCAAAGGTTTGGCTATAGCAGCCCGGCCGTGTATATTGACCCTGTGGAGCTCCCGACGGACAGTTCTGGAGGAAACAGGAGAGTTGAGGTGCACATTTAATTCTGCTGTGATTTGGGCAGCCGTGGTTTTATGTTTTTTGGATACAATCCGGGTTAGCACCCGAACATCCCTTTCAGACAGCTTCCTCTTGCGTCCACAGTTAATCCTGTTGGATGTGGTTCGTCCTTCTTGGTGGTATGCTGACATTACCCTGGATACCGTGGCTCTTGATAAATCACAAAGACTTGCTGTCTTGGTAACAGATGCGCCAGCAAGACGTGCACCAACAATTTGTCCTCTTTTGAACTCTGGTATGTCACCCATAATGTTGTGTGCATTTCAATATTTTGAGCAAAACTGTGCTCTTACCCTCCTAATTGAACCTTTACACTCTGCTCTTACTGGTGCAATGTGCAATCAATGAAGACTGGGTACCAGGCTGGTCCAATTTAGCCATGAAACCTCCCACACTAAAATGACAAGTGTTTCAGTTTCATTGTCCACCCCCTGTACATCCACAGGTTGACCTTCCTTTAACTCCACTGTTGTGAATTAACCAGAAGCTTACAAAGCCACTAACATCTGAACTTGTCTGTATGTAAACTTCTAAATAATAAATAAAATCTGTAATTATTCTGGCATTTAGCAAATGACCTAGAACAGAAAACATGAAGTCTGATTTAATGTCAGACAAGAAAAATAAACGGTTGTTTGCTTTTTTTTATAGTGTATGTAAATATCTTGCTTCAGATGTAGTCAATAGGAGGTGTTGCCGTGGGGCAGAGTGGAAGATATGAGACAATAATGGGTGGATTTTAAGAGCAGAGTTGCATAATGTTGTTGGTGGGTCTTCACTGGGCACAGTTATGAAATTAGCCCCCAGTCATACATGGTACCAGGGAGCCAACGCGACATTCAAACAGTTGATTGACAATGAGAATAAAACCCTAATGCTCATCCTTGTGTCCCTTTTTGCAACCAGGGGGAGAGGAAGGATAGAAACATTTTTTTAAACCTGCAATTCATTTTTGTTGCAAACAATCTGCACAGTCTTTCTCTGACTCTGCGTTGTTCATTTTTTTTTCCAGAAAATGAACATTTTCGTACATCTTTAACAATAGGTTGCTGTTTAATGTCCTCTCTCCTATCGTGGGGTTTGAATATTTGAAATGGGAGCCAACAGAGTCTGCTCAGTCCAAATAATTTAAATAACATCTGAGCCTACGATTCAAACCAGTTTGGATTAAGATCAGTGAATTCAGCAACCAGCCCAGCAGCCTTTTGTTGTGGCTAAGCATTCATCACGTCTTGCCTATCAAAAAGCACTTCACAGACAGTAATGGGATGAGCTCATACAAAGAGCTGTGGATGACTTTTAGAGTGGAAAATCCTCGGCCACTGCATGTTAGGCTGCATTTTCAGAGCTTTTTCAGAGTTTTTGAAGGATAGAACAAGCTTGGCATATAGTCTGCAGCTCCGGCTCATCCATCCTCTCCAGCAGTCAGTCCCAGTATTGATTATCTGACAAAAGGAAAGCTCTACATCCTCCTGTTTCCTTCCTGCTACCTCACCTCATTCCAACAACCAGCAGTCTGGCACAACATACATCACGGCCCTATAAACTGATAGGAAAGCCTCTTTATATAATTACTGTGGTCTTTCACTGTTATCTTTCTTGCCAAGATAGTTAATCTGCATCTCTTTGCAAACACAACCTGAAAATACCGAGTGCATGAAATGAAAGAGAGATTTTACATCCTTCAGTCAGCCAGAGAATAATAATGTTCAGCTAAGATTAGCTGAGCTGCCTTTATCTTTTCTATCTGTGTTTCTCTCTTATTATATGAGTGTCTGTGAACATTATTGGATCTGTTTGTACACGTACAGCGGGCTACAAAACAGTGGAAGTACACTGCCATCTAGGGGAAAGAATGAAACAAGATTTTAACATTTTAAGAAATCAGACACCTGGATGGACTGGTGACCTGTCCAGGGTGTACCCCGCCTCTCGCCTGTAGACTGCTCGAGATAGGCACCAGCTCCTCCGCAACCCTGTACCCTGAAATCTGAGTATTTATACATAACAGCTGCCCTGCAACTACCTCTGAATGACAAGAAACGATTTAAAATCTGAAGTCATTTATTTTATTTAACCAAAATACTGTTACTAGATTATTTAGGTCAAGTGAATGAGGACACCCCTAGAGTTCTCTAATGACAATAACATACCTTTATTCTTTGGTGGATTAACTGGTAATGCTTTGGGTCATTGTCATGTTAGAGTCCATTTCTGCTTTGGCTTTAATTTTTTTTGGTAGATGGTCTCACAATACAATTTTCTCAAGCACCCTCTGATACATGGCAGAATGCTTGGTGGACTTGATGATGGTGAGATGGTCATTTCGTGCTGCCGCAAAGCTTCCCTAAACTATGATGCTTCCACTTCCGTACTTCACCATTAGGTACTTTTCTTGGAATGATGCATTAGGTTATTATTTTTAGTTTTTGGAGATTCCTTTTAGCATCTTGCGGTCTGCTTTCAGGATGAAAATGCTGGGATGGCCAGACCTGGGCACGTTGGCGGTTGTTTTAATTGTCCACCACTTGTCGAGCATATTTTGTACAGTGGAACACCTGATTTTAAGTTTTAACAGTCAGGAGCACCAAACTAAATGTCTGGGGCAAACCTTCTTCAAAATCATAAGTAATGATGCTCCAATCACATGCTTTTTTGCATTTTTAACGGGAATAAATGTGGAGTCTCCCAATTAATAACTCAACAGAAATTGCATTTTTCAAAATTAACATAAATGTTAAAAAGGTGTTTTTTTTCAGTGTTATTTTTTATTGATAGTACTTGCATTTCTTAGCATTGCTAAATATATATTAAATGTCCATAAGTTCAATTGTGTTTGAAAAACTTTCTTTTACCTTTTTCAAAGGTATGCTAAAAAAATAGCTGCTTGAAGGGGGAGTATGAAACATCAGGAAGGGTTTAAAACTTTTGCTCAGTAGTCTATATTTAATCATTTGACAGAGACTTGACAGGCACTCCAGAAGTCTAAACAAAGCAACCTTATGTAGTGAGACTGTGCTTTAAATATCTAATATAGGCCACCACCAGCCTGCACTAAAGACTTAGGAGACGCATCAGTCTGCTTTAGTCTCTAAATAGTGTCATTCACCTTTATCTTGAAAACAAAACATTAAAATCACAAAGTATCCCTTTCATTTTCCAAATGTATTCATTTTTACTGAAATGTTTACATTTACTCTATGATCCAACATTTAATTTTGAATACCACATGAGCATTAATGTGTTTCATTTTTTAAGACTCCTTTGGTCTGCAGATGGTAATTTCTCACTCATAAAACAGGACAAATGCAATAAAATCTGTAGAAGCCCGAAAGAGCTTCTGCTTACAGCTTTCTCTGGAGTTTGCATGGATTTAAAGATTTTCAAATGAACTTGCATGTCATCCGGGTAATATTGTGCTGGAATAAAAATGTGAAAAGAAAACATAGAAAGTACTCATGAGCTCAAACCAAGAAATGCTAAAATGAGCCACCCTCATCTTCAGCATCTTCAACAATCCACCATTCAGGGATGCTACATATGCTTCCTCTTTCTTTTTCCTCATTCTTCCTGACTTCAAAAGCACAGGAGTGGGGTGACAGGCCAGTGGGGGCAGGGGGGGGGGGGGGTCCCATTGTTAACCAGCCTTTTCAGTTAAACACAGAGGTGAGGCATGGAAGAAGAGATGGGGACAATAGGACCTTACTGCTTCTTCACAACAGGAGGAATGCACCGCCTGACAAGAAGGACCAGCCAAACCACACAAAAATCTCCACACGACCCCTTTCCATATAGTGAAGGAGTCAATCATTCTTAAGACTCCTTGAGATAAATGGCCTTAAATCCTGATTAGAGATATTTAGGACATCACTTCTGGAGCAACACATGCATGAGGTGTTTCCAGAGAAATGCAGGCATGGGAAAAATTAGCACACCCTTTAAAATTTTGCATTTAAACATATTTGGATATTTAACTTCAATTTTAACAATATGGAGAAATTCAAGATAGTTTTATAAACAATAAAACTGAAGAAAAGACCTTTTAAAATTTCAGGTAAAATGTAAATATTAAAAAAATAAGAACCTCAACATGTATTCCCATTTTAAAAGTCTAAAAATCAGATCAGGTGCAGCCAAGTAGAACATCATTACTCAGGATTCTTAAGGTTTGCCCTGTTTAAACCTCAAGCATTTAGTTTTATGAGCTCCTGACTGTTAAAGTAAAAGTTAGCACCATGCGTTGGTCCAAAGAGCTGTCTGGGGCCATCAGGTAGTAGATTATAGCAGCTTGTGTGTTTTGGAGCAGATTCAGAACTGCCATCAAGCCCAGGACTGGCCATCCAAGCAAGTTAATCCAAGGAGCAGACCACAAGATGCTAAAAGAAGTCTCCAAAATTCCTGAAATGTCATCATTGTGCCTACTACTAGTCCCCTGATGACATTTTATTTTGCTGCCGTTAATATTAAACCGGATGCATCCACAATCAGAAGGAAACTGCACAAGTTTAACTTTAATGGGAGGTTTGCATTGAGGAGACCTTTGTTCTCCAAGTAAAACATGAAGATCAGACCAATATTTGCTAGAGAGAACGTAGACAAAGACCAGAACTTCTGATAATGTTCTTTGGACATATGACTCTAAATTTGATTTATTTGGACAGCAGAACAGAGGATATTTTTGATGTAAACCAAAACTTTAATTCCAGGAGAAGAACCTAATTTCTGCTGTAAAGCATAGCAGTGGAAGTGTCATGCTAGGGATACTTTGCTGCAGCAGAACCTGGTCAGCTCACCATCATAAAATTGACCATAAATTCTACCGTAGATCAGAGGGTGTTTGAGAAAAATGTGAAAATAGCTGGAAAAATATTGACTCCGTAGCATGGCAATGACCCTAAACATACCAGGAAAGCCACCAAGAACTGGCTGAGAATGAAAAAAACTAAGTCTGGGCTGAGACAAACCCCAGATTTTCATCTCACAGAGATGCTGCGGAGCCACTTAATGATGGATGCATATGGTAAGAGAACCTAAACATCTTACAGCTTAAAGTGTGAATGATGCCAGAGTCTGGTAGATGCCTACAGGAAGCTTCTCACTGAAGTCATCATGGGTGTAAGACCAGCTATTCGGAGGCAGAGTGTCCTAACTTTTCCTGAACCAAAATCTTTGCTGATATATTTTGTTCATTAAGTGAAACCAGGTTAATTGTTTTGTTTATCCATCATAAGTCGTTCTTTTCTAGGGACAAACAAAAACCAGATTAATTATTGATATGTGAACATTTCCTCTTAAAGATCTACATCTTTAATCGGGTGTCCTCATTTTTTCACGTGGCAGTAAACGCCTCACATCGCATCACAGAGCTGCTGTGCTTCAGCAGAACGACACTTCCCCAGCTCAATAAAAGGATGAAGCTCAATTAGCATTTCACAAGTCCCATTTCACCCCTTCGTCGCAGCCTTCCCTGCGGAGCCCATGCTTTTCTGGGGATTGTCCTGTTTTGGGCCCTTGTTGCCGTTGGCAGGGTGACAGTATTCGAGTGTGCAAACTTGTGCCATTGTCCTCCGGCCAGAGGGAGCCATGGAGACCCCATAATATGACACAGGAAAATGTTTGCTGATGGCAATTCTATGGGCTTTGTCTGAGTCTTTTTCCTTCATGACGACTCGATTTAAGTCTCTAAATGTTTGACTACAAATGCAGGAGTGCTATCCAGCTCCTTCCCCTTTGTCCCACCAGGTTTGAATGAGTAATTCAGCTTTTGTGTCGCTCGATTGAGGGGGCAAACAGAAAGACAAGATTCTTGAGCGTTCAAGCCCCTTTCCATGGTTATGCGCTCCTTAGACCCCCCCCCGCCGCCCACCAAATCCTACAGCTGACATAATGTGGAAGACATTAAACCTCAACTTTAACCTGTGAAAGAGGAATTTAAAACATGTCCAATACCACGGAGTGAATTTATATTAAATTATTTTTTTATTTGTGTACAAACAGGCAGTTTTAGGAATTATTTCCTGCAGTTTAGGACAAATATCGCGTTACCCGGACGGGCTTTCCAGATCTCCATGGCAGCAATTTGCGCTGGTGAAGAATTTGATACCAAGGCGCTTGGAGACTGATTGGAGTGCATTGTAAGGGGTCTGGGGTCGCTGATTGGTTCAAGGGAAGGAGCATAACTACAAGGAGTTTATATTCATTCAACTTGTTGAAGTACCCCTGCAATCTGGAGGGAAGTTTCTACGAGGATGGTCTCTGAGGGAATCTACGAGTGGTGAGCATGGGTTTAAACATCTATCATTAAAATGTTAGATTTTGCTGGTGCGCAATTACGCAGAGTCTAAACTAGTTTATATCTTCTAGACTGTGACGGTGGATTACACTTCATATCTTTGACATGGACTGATGAAGTGAGCCAAAGAGCTTCTGGTAAAAATGTCAAGCGCAGACAGTGAAGTTAAAACGTTGCTCAACTTTGTAAATTTGGCATCCAGCGACATCAAGGCGGCCCTGGACAAGTCCGCTCCCTGCCGGCGCTCCGTGGATCATCGGAAATACCTGCAGAAGCAGCTCAAGCGCTTCTCACAAAAGTTCTCAAGAGTCTCAAGGTGCCAGACGCTCAGATCTGCGGACTACAGGAGCGCCAGATCCGCAGGAGCTGAACGTCAAAGCGCAACAGTGATAGATAAGGCCAGCTTCGATGCGCAACACGTTCAGAGCGTCGGAAACGTGGAGCAGGTGCCCATGAGGAAACGACAGCTACCGGCCTCGTTTTGGGAGGAACCCAGGCTAACCAAAACTAAGAGAGACACATCCTGTTTGGATTTGAGAAGAAGCAGCTCGGGAACATCTGATGGCAGCGAGAATGAAAGGAGGACAAGGAGTCAGGACGACGCTCCAAAGACCGCAATCTCCTCCTCCAACCGGCGCAACTCTGCGGAAAAAGAAGTCCGGAAACTGGATCTGACTTCCCACCACTCTGTGAGTTTCTGCGGCTGCTGGCCCTTCCAGCTCCACGAACATCAGGTCCTCCACAGTCAAATCGTTGTGCCCCATCCTCCCATGGGTCTGTGGAGCAAAGCAGCAGGGCCAGGGCCGGAGAGATCTGAGCATCCTTATGGACAGAAACTTCACACGCACGTTGTGGTTAAACCTATACCGACCAAGCCCACAGCTCAGTCTCCGATCTTCAGCGTGTTTGGATTCGTTTAATCTGCCCATCACATGATAAGGTGAAACTGTGACCTTTTTCTTTGTTTTTAAACCAGAGACTCCCGGAAGCACTTACTAGAATGCTGCATCTATTTGTAATGTTTAAGCCTAAAGGAATAAATTGCACTTTTTAAAAAAGCTAATCAGCTTCACGTTTATGTCAGTTAAATTTCCCTCTCTCTGTCCACAGAGAAGGAAAAATGTGTTTTTGTACTCGTGAGCTGTCATGGTTACCCCTTTTAACAAAAAAAATCTGTCTTTGTCGGGTAATGTTTGCAAAAATGACTTATTTTTAAATAAAAGACTCAAATTCTCTCAATAATTCCTTTTGGCAGGGTTCTTAAACACACCACCTAAATGACAGATTAAAGAGCCTTGCTGTCACATCGCTTAAAGTATAAATAGATATTTATACACAAGAGGTCCGTTACAGTTTTAAGGTTTGAAATATGACTAAAAAAAGAAACCGGAAGATAAATATATCTATGCACAAAAACACTAAAATCTGAGGTTTTTCTATTTGAAAGTCAGTCATCTGGACTCAGATATGTTTTTAGTCTGCTTGGCAGAGGCAAGCTAGTAATAGATCTCCTTCTGTCTCTCCCCATCTGCGTCCAAATGCTTAATCTGCAAAGGTGCTGCAGCGGACGTGGTGCCACTGAAATACAGAACAGAAGATAAGAACTATGTTAAAGAAATTCATGACATTTTTCTTTGAGGAAGTGAAAGCAGTGTTTCCTTGTGTGTGTAATGATTTTTATCTGACACCTACATGACTTCCTTTTGATGGGGTGCCATTCTTCTCTGCCGTCCAGGAGCTCAGAGAGCTTGCTGCACAGCTGAACATGACCAACGTGCTCCAGCAGCAAGTCTATGATGGGCCCGGCCCATTTACACATAGCTGGTGTTGAGATCCACTCACAGAACTGAAAAACCATAGAAAAGATCTTCATGACTCAAACCGGAAGTTAAATCACTCAGTGTGAAATGAACAGTGATTGTTGGTTTTGCCCACCTGTGTTGCCCTTTCTGTCCTTTCATCGCAGTTTAAAGGAAGTGTACAATCAGATCTATGGCTGACAGCAGTTCTTATGCTGGATCCTCTTAAAGGAGGGTGGGCGTCAGCACCATATGTACAGGCGAAGCAAGTGAGGGCATCACAGCCGTGGTTTAAAAGGCACTTCAGCAGAGGTAGATTATTCTTACAAACTGCAACAAGAGCTGGGAATGTAGTAGCAAAAGATGGGAGTCTGACATTCATATCCGCCCCTCGCTCCAGAAGCAAGGACACGGTGCTGACACAGCCGTGATGTGCAGCCATCAGCAGAGGACTGACTGGATCCAGACTCAGGCTCGCACCGGCATTCACCAACACCTCCGCTGTCCTCCTGCTGCCGTGGGCAACAGCAAAGTAGAGAGCTGTGGTGCGTCGGTCGGCGTACTCGATGGAGTGACTGTGTGCCAGAGTGGCGTTCACGTCTGCACCTGTTTTCAGCAGCACGGCTGCCGCAGCGTGCCTATCGTACTGCGCTGCCAGGTGGAGGGGGCTGATCCAGCTGTGCCGGAGCATGGCTCGGCTGGTAACCGAGACCAGCAGAGAAACAATCCTGAAAACAAAGGGAGCAGATTGATGACAGCGAGGAGAACACACCACACAGATATTGTGTTGCTGGAATTAATACAGGCGTAGATTACAAGTAACAGCATTTAGGGATTTAATGAATCACCTTCCAATACAGTATCAAACTAACCTGGACAGAGCTGTTACAGAAGATCCTAATAATGTAATGTGAAAATCAAAATTTTATAGGTATGGAACCCTCCCTTTTAATTTTTTTGACCAATATTGCGCAGAAGACCTTCATCATGACGTTACATTGAGATAAATGATTGTTTTATTCCACAGATTGTGTGCCTGAGACTGTCAGAACATGCAGTATTTATGACCCTGGGGCCATTGTGATGAACTGTTCATTTAGACACCTGTGAATAAATGTTATTGTATTCTGCTAGTTTAGAACTCAGTAAGCTTTTGAAATGACCCATAATTAATTCACAGTCAGTTCTAACCTTTTAAATGCATTTTTTTCTCTTTTTGTCTCTTTAGGTAGAGCTTGTGTAGACTGTTTCTAGCTGTATATTTTATCTAGATTGTGTTTTTCTCTGAAACATAAGCAAAATGGTTTGAAAAATTAGTAGGGTTATTTTTTTCCTGTATTTGTCTGTCTACTTTTACATGTACATGAACTTTGATGACATCCTGTTCCTAATCTATAAGGTCCACTTTTTTGATGGACCACCATTGTCAGCAATAGCCACTTTAACTATTGTGTAAACATCTTCCATGAGGTTTAGGAGTGTGTTCATATGTAGATGAGAAAACCAGAATTGCAGCCTCCGTTATAATTCATACCTAAAGTGTTCAAGAAGATTGAGGTCAGGACTAGGAACTAGTTTTATCAAGGCTGATCCACTGGGTTACAATATGAATGCATATTTGTTTTATTTTACTGTATCTATTTCTTTCGTTTATTGTGCTTTTTGATACTTTAGTCTTTAAAGTTCCAGCAACGGTTTGTTTTTTCTTGCCTTAATGCACCTGAGACAAGTCAGTCCAGCAAGATGTTTACAACTCAGTTCTGAAGTCCAAGTAAGGAACCCACAGAGACATTCATAGGCCAGTGCCAGGAGGGGGACGGGCAGCCTGTATGATGGTAAATAGCCTGCACTTGTATAGCGCTTTATCAAGTCTGAGGACTCCAAAGAGCTTTACACTACAATCAGTCATCCACCCATTCACACACTGACAGATGTGATCTACATTGTAGCCACAGCTACCCTGACAGACTGACAGAAGTGAGACTGCCATCCAATCAGCACCACCGGACCCTCTGACCACCATCAGCAGCAAGGTGAGGGAAGTGTCTTGGCCAAGGACACAATGACTGAGATGTCAGAGCAGGGATTCGAACCAGCAGCCTACCGCGGGTTTGGCCCTGGTGATGATAAAGACCTTCTTGGCTAAACAGCAGCTATATGTCAAGATATTCCTCGTCAACAGCAACAGAAGATTGTGTGCAGGAACTGACATCACAGTTTGAATCCAGACCAAATTTAGGAGTCTGCTTATCAGTTTTATCATGTTGGATCAAAGGTGGCCAGAGTTAATGTAAGAAAGATGTCTCACTTGCACTGAATTTCTTCTTTCCTTTTACAAACCTTTCCTTTACATTTAGACCAGACATTTTGAAATCCAAATAATGGGCAGGAGGGCTTGTGTTTACATTTTAGAGTGAGAGTGAGAACCTTTATTAAAGGTAAGTCTTCAGTCAGCTAATGATACCTTGATATTCATTCAAAGTTCCCTTCAGAAGGCCCCTTTAGAAGTTCATCTTTGATTGTTTGGCTTGATTCTTTAATTAATTAACTATTCATTAAACATATAAGTCATTATTTATAGCTAATTATTCATTCTATAAGTGCTTAGTCCCTATATAACTTTCAATTGACGTGTCAATATTGTAATTAGGGGAATAATTATATTTTATAATAAATAAATCTAATTTCATTCTATAGAGTATGCAATAAGAGATCCCAGGCAAAGAGAATTTATGACTTCAGATGTATTATTGGTAAACTTAAGACTGATAAGAACAATATATTTCATTTATGAAATTGATAAATTGACAAATAACTGTAATTAAGTAAACTTAAAAGTTGCTAAATTTATTGATCAACCAATTATAAGTCTGTATCTTTGCCTAAAAATTGTACAATGTTTTGGCATCATTAAATGCAGCAAAAACACATATTGTTTACATACATAGACTACAGAGTAGACAGAATACAATACTCTAAATAATGCCTTGGTGCCATTCAAGATCCAGATAAAGATGTTCTGTTCATGTTCTAACAGAACAGTAGATCTTCAGCTTATGTCAAAATCACATTTATGATAAACCAAACACTGTCATTGCATTTAGTTTTACAATTAATTCAAGCACAACACATCCTCCCTGTATTTTTCAAAAGCTGACAAATTACTATTTATCAAAAGATGATCAACAGAAGGTCCTGGGTTCAACTCCCGGCCGGGGGTCTTTCTGCATGGAGTTTGCATGTTCTCCCTGTGCATGCGTGGGTTCTCTCCGGGGACTCCGGCTTCCTCCCACAGTCCAAACACAAGACTGTTAGTTTAATTGGTCTCTCTAAATTGCAATTAGGTGTGAATTTGTGTGTGCATGTTTGTTTGTCCCGTATGTCTCTGTGTTGCCCTGCGATGAACTGGGGACCTGTCCAGGGTGTACCCCGCCTCTCGCCCATAGACTGCTGGAGATAGACACCAGCTCCCCCCGTGACCCAGTATGGAAGAAGTGGGTATAGAAAATGGATGGATGATTAACAGTTGGAATGAAGTACATGAATTGTATGGGATTATATTTTTTTTAATCTACGGTATATTTCCTTTTTAAAAAAAAAAAGAAATAAGTAAAATAGAGAAAAAGGAAAGACATGTAAGAAAAAAGCAAGAACAGAAACAGAAAAAGGGAAGAAAGAAAGAAAAAAGTGAAAAAAAGGAAAAAACAGAATAAAAATAGAAAAGGAAAAAAATGATATGACATTACATCTAGAACTAGTCCGAAATAACTACAAAAACCTTTCATTTGGTTATATCCTGTGTTGTGCACACAATCACTTTACATAGAGCAGAAAAAACCTGTCGCTGTCATTCACAGGGAAAAAAGACGCTCCACATCCCTCCCCCACTGGACTGGATGCCGTGTTGATGTTTGACATTAAAATGAATTTGGCACATAGTAAGCAAGCTCACAATATCCTCTCTGTTGCTTAATAAAACCATTGTTTTGTATCTGCGTGTTATAATAAGGAGTTCAGACTCACTCATGGTGTCCATGCTGGGCAGCAACATGTAGAGGCAGCAGTCCGGAGTTATCAGGTTTGTTGGCATCTGTGTTTTTTGTGAGAAGTAAAGCAACAACTTCTCCGTGTCCATTCTTACTGGCTTCATGCAGAGCTGTAACACCCTCACATGTCTGCATGTTCACACCTGCTCCTGAAAAAACAGCAGCCCCTTGGTAGGACTTAAAATGAAATCAAAGTCATCAAAGTGTGAATGTTTTCTGTGGAAAACTACCTTTCTCAATGAGGTAACACAGCGCCCTCATCAGTCCTCGCTGAGCTGCTACAATAAGCGGTGTGATGCAGTAGGTGTTTGCCGGATTGATTGTGGCCCCGGCTCGGATCAGTATCTCGCAGATCTCTGTGTTGTCTCTGGAAACAGCCTCATGGAGGGCTGTCCAGCCCTGACTGCACCGTTGATTCACAGTGGCACCGTAGGACAGAATGAGGTTTACCATGTCCACATTTTCCAGTTCACAAGCTGTGGAGACAGAGAACACATCATTCCACACACACCCGTATGTCGTGGCACCCCTTAACATCTCTGATTTCACAGCTGTACCTTTATACAAAGGAGTTTCTTTGTTACTGCTGCAGATGTCGGGGTCAGCGCCTGACTCCAGAAGGCACTGCACGCAGGGCAACTGTTCACTTGACACGGACAGCAGCAAAGCAGTCTGTTCCTGCAGGGTCCTCTTGTCCACTGAACCTGGAAAGGCTGCAGCAGAAAAAACACAGACCCTAACAACCATCTTTAAGCATTTAGAAAATGTGAAAAACTAAAAAGTGCAACAAAAACGTACTGAATCTCAGTGTTATCCTTCATAGGACCATAATTTACACACTGGCTAAATCCCATTTGCTTGGGTTCCCACTAACATTCACCACTTCCCCTTGTTGGCACTTAATTCAGGAAGTATTAAAATACCACTGAGAAATTGGGCAGTAATCATCAATGCTGCAACAATCAATATATTGCTGCTCATTAAGGAAGAACAAAAATGTAATGTGAAATGTACCCTATTCACAAATAATTGTAAATTTTCAATAATGTTTGGCCAGTATGCAGTTGGAACCAGATTTTCACATACACTGTATAAAAAGACACATAACCTTTTTTCTCTGTCAGACATTAAATCAGACAAAACATATGCTGTTTTAGGTCAGTTAGGATTACCAAAATTTTTATTTTTTTTTGAGAATTTATTTAACTTACATCAAATTCATAAGTTTACATACATTTCACCAAGTGTTTGGTAGAGTTCCCTCTTAACTGAATGACTTGGGCCAAACCTGTTCGGCATCCCTCCACACACACATCTACTCAGCTCCACCCAGAATTTCTCTAGAGGATCAAGGTTTTGTGGTGGCCACTTCAAAAGATTGACTTTGTTATCCCTAAGCCACCTCGTAACTAATTTGTAACACCCTGGCTAATGTCTAGAGACATCGCTTTAACATTTCCACATAATGTCATCTACTTTGTGAGCTGCACCAGTCTTCCTTGCAACAAAACAGTCACACAGCATAATCCCAGTCGTGCAAGCTTTCCCCTTTTTCTTTTAAATGCAACAATGGCAAAAAAAATTCAATTATAGTTTCATCACACAACAGGACATGGCTCCAGAAATTAAGTCTTGGTTCCTGTTTACATTTGCAAACCGTAAATAGCCTTTTTTATGTTGCTTTTGGAGTGAGAGCTTCTTCCTCGCTGAGTGGCATTTAAGCATGCTATGAATATTTACATTCTTACACCAACATCTTCCTAAGATCTTTGGCTTTTCTTCTGGGGTTGATTCACACATTTCAAACCAAAGCATGTTTATCTCTCGGACACAGAACCCGTCTCCTTCCCGTTCCTGGTATAAAAGCTGGACATTACCATGGTGTTTAGACTCACATTTAATTGTTTGAACAGATCAGTTTGCTCACCCTTAGGCTTCTGGAAATTGGACCCAAGTATGAAACAGTCTTGATGAGATTTATGCTTATAGTAATCTTCTCGCTCTTTATTCTGACATTCAGCACACAGAAATACTTTTGGTAATTCTAACTGACCTAAATTAGAAAATTTTAAGCCAGATTTAAAAAGAGAAAAAAACACATGTGTCTTTTTAATACAGTAAATATCTGGGTTTCAACTGTAGGAACAACAATAAAAAAACTACCGTCTACATACAGTAGTTGGTCAAAAATAGCAGACTTTTATAAGTATACTCATCTGCCTGCAAATATACTTCAACATGTCAGTACTTTATATACTTAGTACAATAATATTTCCCTAAGGTAATACATTGGAGTACATAAAACCTGGTTATCTTTAGCTTTTGTGTGTTTTGGTTTTGTAATAAAATCCATTAAATCAACAGATGTTGGTATGAATAGATATTTTAAATTAAGAAATGTTTGCTCTTTGGCTTTTAAAATAATACATAACAATAATAATCCGCAAGATTAAGCCTAAAATATCAGAACACTTAAAATGGCTCATTGATTGAATACTGAGCCATAAAAATATGTTGATTAAGAAACTATTTATATTTATGATAAGATTTACAAGCAAAACGTCCACCTCTTTGTTTTCAAGTGTGCCCCTGAGTGGTTTTCCTTTTCAGCAGCTGCAGAGGTATTTCACTTAGCCCTCCCTGTACTCCACAACAATTAGGACCTCCGGCCCCTAATAAATGCAGTCCTAAGTGTTAAGGATGAGGAAAAGAGACTGAAATGGGATTCAGATGCAGAATGTCTTTACCCTTCAACAGGGTCCTCAGGCAGTCAGTCTGTCCAAAATAGGCAGCCTCATGCAAAGGTAGCCATCCATCGTTGTTTTCCTTCAAGAGGCTGTGGGAGGAGGATGCTGCCAGATCATTCAGGGTTTCCACATCTCCACTCCTGATGGCAAAAACCACAGGGTCAGCATCCCTGGAAAGGAGGAGAAACAGCAGTGAAATATGATTACAGATGAACAGAAAAACATCCCTTAATCTTTAGCCTAAATGTTTTTATCTGAAATGCTGTAATAATTCTCAAGCACGATGGGAGTCAGTGCTGCACACAAGCTTGCACACACCGAGCCACTATGAACGCATCAGCCGCTCCAACAAACACTCACTCTGGCGGCTCTGGTGATCCTCCTCTCCTGTTTTCTCCCTGCAGTCGCGACAGATCATCTCCACATTTACGTCCTGCGTTACGGAACTGAGATAAATAGCTGGAGTAGTTGAATTTGGTCATTGTGGCGGCGGATTTGCTGGCTGTGTCGGACAAGCAGCGGCGGTTGTCGACGCGCCGCGCCGCGCAAGGCGCAGCTGCTCTCGGATTATTTTGGGAAAGAAGCGTCAGGCGGTGGTTTGACGGCTGCAACCTTATATGACAAAGACTGAACATCCAGAGAGATAAGGCAGACGGCTCTAAAGATAAGGGAGTCTACGCTGCGGCCCTGTCGCCTTTATTTCTTGGATGGAAATTGGCTGCTTTCCAGAACAAACCATCACACTGATGTAAAATAAATGGAATAAACACTTTCAGTGAGTCACGTCGTCTTTGTGAAAGCCAAAGAAACTATTTGAAGTCCACATTGACTTAAGCAATCTGAATCTAAAAGTATGTGCCAGAGTGACAAGATATTCGAAAAATGGTTATTTATAACAACCAGCCTTATTATAGACCTGCTTTGTTAAAAAATAGAAATGTAAAGTTTAATCAGTAAAATACTAGGCCAATTGTGTCTAAAATATAAATAAGAGTAAAGAAGTTAAAACATCTCAGATCATTGGTCCTATGAGGTGTGCCATATGCTAACAGGATCTGCACAGAGCTCATTTGTTTAGCTCCTCAAGTTTCTTTACATGCAAAAATGAAAGCTCATTAAGCACCTCAAGTTCAGTGAGTGGCAGTTAAACCAGCAGAGGGAGGGGTTGAACTCAGTGACAGATAAGATGCAAATGTCTGACGTCATCAGGAAGTAAAATAAATAGTTCAGATCTGTAGGTATGTACTACATACAGGTCAACATATTTGACTTATTGTCTCATATGGATGTACTTTACGTTGTAGATATTTAGAAAATATAGGAGGCCTGAAATGAAAAGGGGTGATGAATGTCTGGGACACACATGCAGCTTTAGAGCGTTGCTTCTGCAGGAAGCCACAGAATTTGCTGCTCATTCAAATGAAAGCCATCTGCAACCATTGAAGGCTGTCAGAGCTGCAGCTGCAGTTTTCTTTAAAATATACTCTTGGGGTTCTAGGTTGGAGATTTGAGGACTCATTAGAACTGAAAAATATTCCTCACACTGCAAGCAAGATTTAACAAACATATTATAAAGCTGTTGATTTGTCTCGGATGTTGGAGCGTGGAGCTGGGAATGAAATCACAACCGAGTTAATAGTCTTCCAGCGCATTCGCCGTGTACTCAGAAATTAAATTCTATGAGTTCTCAGTCAGGAATACAACAGGAATACCTTCTGAAGTGGGAATCCCAACTGGGAAAGCAGAGCTCACCAGGAAACGCCAAGTCTAAGGTCCAATATGGCTGTCCCATTTATAGAAAGCAATGAAAGAGAGCAGTGAGCTTGGCAAAAAAAAAGTAAGAAAATTTGTGTTTTACCTATGATTTCTTTGCTACAATATTGCTCTTTGGGAATAAATTTCACATAAATGGAAAGCCTGTTTTTTCCCTTTAAATGGTAACACATTTAATACTGACTTATTTGGAGTAATTTATTAGACTAGCAGATTGAAGTTTGGAGAGACATTGGCAGTTTAACAATTTATTCAATAACGTAACAGGGGCTTCAATAGTGAGTAGGAGAACCCTACACATCCACAGCAGTCAGGCCCTCCTTCTTCTGCTCCTGGAGGTCTCTGATAAACCCCCCCTCTGTGGCGGAGTTTGTCATCTTGGAGGATCGAGTTCAGTTCCAATAGTGGTGATATAGGATAGCTGCTAATTGCAGAACCTCTCCTCGATATCTCAGAGCTTTGTGATTGCCTTCAATGATGACAAGCTTTTATTCCAGTAAGGAAGGCGCTACCCTTCACCATCATGTTGCCTCCACCTATAGATGTTCTGGCACGTTTGTAATGTGTGCAACACACAAATTCAGCTTTGCTGCTTAACCTACAAATTCTTTTTCTTTACAAATGTGCCATCAGTTAAAGGAAAATAATTTGGATTTCCAGTGTAGACATTAAAATGCAAAATTTATTGCAAAGAAGTACAAACTACCAACCACAAATGTACTTACTTTTTGTGCAAAATTTATTATTAGAACTGAGGGATTTCATTAAACCAGTGGAACACATAGTGCTGTAAAGTATCGGTTCCTGAACATGTTCTTTAGTTTTAATGTGTAAAATAAATTGCAATCAGCTTTTATTGCTAATAGTAGTTAGCATGACAACATTAGTAATGTCCGCTGTTTTCCGACTTGCAACTAAATTTTCTGAAACTCAAGTCTGATATTATTCCCAACTCCAAACTCCAAAGTCAAAAGTAAATCCAATGCAAGTGGGATTTGTCAACTGTTTGGATGCAAGCCACTATTAGCAATTACCAATGTTCAAATAGTAAAAAAAAAGATGGCAGCATGTCTGCGCATGGTTGAATGAGATGCACATGGTCACCAATGCTGATAAAATAGCAACTTTCCCTACATTTCATATACAGAGCAGCGCTGGATACTAAACTCAAAATTCCCAGTCAAAATTCTGACTTCAGGTGATGCTCTCACTGGGAACAGACAATTAATTATGGTGGTAAACAAACATTTTTACACTTCCTCTCTTATCATGCTTATAGTGCACCGCGAAAATGTTTGAAAATTATTTTAAATTGCATGTATCTTGGCATCTTGTTTACGAGTGATGGTAGGATCAAACAGGAGATGGACAAACAGACTGGGGCTTCGTGTGCAGTAAAGCAGAGCCAAAAAGTAAAGCTTTTGGTTCCAACCCTCACCTATGGTCATGACATATGAATCGTGACTGAAAGAATGAAATCCCAGAGACAAGCGGCCAAAATGAGCTTCTTCTGTAAGGCGGCTGGACTCAGCCTTAGAGATGGAGAGAGGAGCTACGCTATCCGGAGGGAGCTCGAAGTAGAGCCGCTGCTTCTCTGCATCAAAGGTGAGTTGAGGTGGTTCGGGCATCTGATCAGCATGCCTCCTGGGCACCTCCTATTGGAGGTTTACGTGGCACGTCACACTGAGAGGAGACCCCGGGGAAGACCCAGAACTCACTGGAGGGAATAAATATCCCGTCTGACCTGGGAACACCTTGGGATCCCCCAGAATGTACTGGAGGGTGTCACCAGGGAGAGGAATGTCTGGGTTTCCCTCCCGGATCTGTTGCCCCAATAAGCTGA
This sequence comes from Crenichthys baileyi, assembly GCA_036173005.1. Classification (NCBI taxonomy): domain Eukaryota; kingdom Metazoa; phylum Chordata; class Actinopteri; order Cyprinodontiformes; family Goodeidae; genus Crenichthys; species Crenichthys baileyi. The sequence continues at coordinate 989,771 of JAHHUM010001736.1, forward strand.
AAACAATGGATGTATGCATGCATGTCCATGGGGCAGCAATGTAATGCATGACAGTTTGTAATAGTAAGATTTGACTTATATCCGTCTGTTTTCCTTACCGGAAGAAGTTTGGTGAAAAGAGGAGGCTCTGGGAGCAGACAGCCAGTCTCTGCTGGAAATCACTGTTCAGTCTGTTGTAAAGAAACCTGGATCTGCTAACTGTAGTCATCCCTGGAAGAGCCTGAAGAACCAGGATATCTGACAGTGGGATTGCCGTCTTCTTTACAAATAAAGGCACTGATCATGCAAATCAAATCTGAAAAAACAGACATTAGAAATAGAAAGTAGGGATCAGCAAATAAATAGAAATAAAAATCCAGAGATCTAGAAATATGCAGAATCTATTAGAGGCCCAGTGCAAAAAAGAAAGCAGCTTTAAAGAATTTTTAAAGAAGAGTTCAGTGCACAGTTCATCTCCTCATTTAAAGAAGATGAATAGTGTGCTGGGAGAAGTCAGAGAGCTGCAGCTCGACATTTTCAAGTGGGATACCTTTTAAAGGCATGCAAAAAAGTGTTCAGTTCCACTTGATTCTCCTGCTGCAGAGTTTATGTGTGCAGTATCACAGTGACCCATAAAGCGTAGGCTAGGAATTATGATAACAAACACATCTGAGAGAGGCGTTTTTTTTATTTTACCTTAACAGACATCATACTTTAAACCAGTCAAAATACCTGGTTCACATTTATTGACATTGAGAGCAGCAAGATGAACAGAATTAGATAACAGCAAATTAAAGATTTAAAGACTCACCATAACACAGCCTTCTTTGTCATCCTCTTTTAGAGAAGTTGCTCCTTGCGAACCTGCCAGTGGACTGTGAAAACGTGCTGGAGGAAACCAACAACAGCTGATATTGGTTTCACAATCACTTCTGAGGAAGTGTTTATTAAAAAGGCTTCCTCATTGTCTACTGGAGGTGGCCTCCAGTGTCTAGTGTCATGCATGTTTTGCAGGCACACTTCATCAAATTCAGTCAGCGATGGAGGAAGAAGTGGATAAAACACACCTCTTATTTTATTTACTGTAGGTTATTTATAACAAGAGTAAGATTTGACATTTTTGGGTCAAAGTTGTGATACATTATCATGGTTGCATGTTATATAACAAAATTAACAAGCAAGATGAAAATTAAATGTTTATTCAGTCTAAAACAAGACTAATCTACAGTTAAATGGCATTAAAAGACCCAAAAACCAGTGCTTATGTAGAATCTCTGAAATGTACCCTGGGGCAGACTGTTTTGTCAGGTTTGGACACAATCCTGTTGAACTTAGTCATTTGTTTTGGGCCTCAGACTTCACATATTTTGGGAGGCAGGTTTTAAGACAACTTCATTTATGTGTAAGAGGAATATTGTCTCGAGTGCAATAACTGCCTTATTAGGGGTCGTCCCTAAGGGCACACCAATAACAACACATCAGGCCAACGCAATAGCATTCATTACATTACTTGGAAGGCATCCATGTGGAAGAAAGCTGCTCCTCCATATCGTAAGCAGTGGATGGTAGATGGTATGTCCCACTTAAAGCTTGAACATTTGAAACATAACTTCAGTTACTCTATTCAGAACTATAATATTACATGCCAGCCATTTCTTTTGTACTTTGAAACTGAATTCTCCTTGAAATTAAGTCCAGTCCTACCCCCGTTTCTTTTTTTCTCTCCCCTTCCCTACTGAGGCCTTTGTGATATATTAACACCTATTGTTACTGTTTTGTGAGTTGTACTGTTCTAAAATCTTTAAACTCAATAAAAAGAATTGAATAATAACAAAACCGGTGCTTGATTAACTTTGAGACACCGAAAGAAATCAGACATTGTACAAATATGTGTTCAAAGTAGATGATTGAAAATCCTTAAACCTGACACCACAGGAGTAGAAAAAATAGTCTTTTGGCTGCAAATCAGAACTGTAGGCTGACTGAGTGCATTTTATGATTGTTTTTAGAAGTTCACTACATTAGTTTTATTCATCAATACAGGAGTTACCTGTCTGGTGGCATTTATGCCCAACTGAAAAAAAATTAGCTGTTCCATTGAACTATCATAAACCATTACAAGGAATTGTATGACAATTTTCCATGGCAAGAACATTTAACCACCAAATACCAGGGGACATTTTCATGATTAGAAATGTTTGAGTTCCTGTTAAAAGCAGAAAAGTGCTTCAGGTGTTGGCGACAGAACTCAGGACAGCAAAGAAAAGTGCTGAAAAGATATGGGTAATAGATTTAATGTTTTCATCTCAGATCTTGGCTTTAAATGAAAGAGATGGTGCTGCATCCATGCACGTGTATTTTACCTGCTTAGTCCTGGCAGAGCTTTGTCCATCTCCAGCGTTAAAAAGGCAAGAGAGTGTACACCCTGAGCAGGTTCCCAGTTCATCAAAGGCCAACACAGACACTCTAGAAAGGCAGCCATGTACACACTTCATTATATAATGTAACATAAATGTTTTTGGACTGTGGGAGGAATCTGACACATGTTCTGGGTGGAGAACATGCAAGCTCCATGCAGATCAACTGTGTGGCATCATGGGATACATGTTCAACATGAGCCTGAAGCTGGGAAAGTACCACGGCTGTGGAAGACCTCCTGTGGGGTACCAGTGTCGAAGACCACACATCTGAAGGACTTCAGCAGCTACAGGCAGGTAGTACAGACCTCATATCTGATGTAGACCCTCGAAGGGGTTGGTCCTCAACGGTCTTCACTCCCTGGTGAGGTCTTCGTTAGATCCGCTGTAGTTTGCCTACCAGTCTGGCATTGGAGTGGATGATACCATCATCTACCTCCTGCACCAAGCTCTGACCCACCTGAGGAAGCCTGAAGGCACTGTGGGCTTAATGGTCTTTGATTTCTCTAGTGCTTTTAATACCAGCCAGGACTCAAGGACATGCTTGAGCTGTCAGGAGTGGACCACCAACTGTCCCAGTGGATAATGGACTACTTCACTGACTGCCCACAGTATGTAAGGACACAGGGCTGTGTGTCTAACATGCTGGTCTGGATTATGGGGGCCCAGCATGGAATTGTGCTGGGACCATTCATGTTCACCCTCTACACTGTAGACTTCTCCATCAACTTCCAGGCTGCCATCTATAAAGGTTCTCAGATGACTCGGCAATAGCCGGTCTTATCAAAGGGGAGGACAAGTCAGACTACAAATAGTGGACACAGGATTTTGTGGACTGGTGCCAGCGGAACCTACTCCTGATCAACACAGGGAAAACCAAGGAGCAGGCGGTGGATTTCCACAGGCGCAGACCCTCAACTCTGACACCAGTGAACATCCAGGGAACTAAAGTTGAGATAGTGGACTGTTATAAGCACATGGGTGTAAACCTGAACAATGAACTGGACTGGAGTGACAACACTGATGCTCGTCATTGGAAGGTTCAGAGCAGACTCCTGCTGAGGGCACTGAGGTCTTTTGGAGACCTTTTTGACTGTGGTGGCATCAGCCATCTTCTATTGTGTAGTTTGTTGGAGCAGCAGCTTATCTACAGCTGAGAGGAAGCAGTTAGATAAGCCCATCAGGAAGGCCAGATGTGTCCTACGATGCACCCTGGACACAGTGGGGATGGTGGGGGATTGAAGGACTCTGGTACAAAATAACATCACTGTTTGACAATATCGCTCAACCCATGCATGAAGCTGTTGCAGAACTAGAGGTACAGCTGCATCCTGGGTGCACAAAGGTGCGTTACCAAGGATCCTTCGTCCCAGCAGCTGTTGACTTTATAACCATCACTGCTCCCAACACACTTAAAAGGTGTTTACATCTCTGCTGGTAGTTACAGTTTTCCATTTTTTGTAAAGTGTCTTTTCTCATGCACAAATACAAAATGTGCTTTTGGTAATTTTTTTAAATCACCCTACTCAGTTGCACATTTCATGTGCCAATTTTAATAACTGTGTTTGTTTTTAGGTTGTAATTGTTTTCCTTTACTGTACTGTCTACTCCTCCTTTTTGATTTTTATAATTGAGTGAGTACCAGTATTCTTCCGCTTGCCTTTTATGTTGCTGCTGACACACTTAAATCTCCCCAATGTGGGACAATAAAACACATTTCTTCTATATCTATGGTATTCTATTCTATATCCTTATCTCGGTTTGTTTTGTAACTGTATCTCCCAGCTTCCTTTGATAAAATAGAGTGCGATCAGAATCAAAGACAAGCCTGCTTTCCTTGTTTTAAGATTTGGTTGAGTAAAGGTTATGGTTTTTCTAACCTTTGAGGTTCAAGACAGCTTTGTTTGTTTTTGACCTGCTGTAAAAGTTTCTGTTTAGCTGCAAATCAGAGGGTTTCCTGTAGTTTTCTGCTCCAAAAGGAGAGTGTAGTTTATCACCATGGTAACAGACTCAGAGCACATAACCATGGTAACAAACTAACAAACTGCTTGATGGCAGGTTCTCTTTGAGAAACATTGAGTTTGTACGAGTTCCGCCCACCTGAGGCACCTGTCCTACAAGGGATTTACCTTCTTCTGTTCTTATTTCTCAATATTTTTGTATCGGATTGAATGGTATTGCTTTCATAAAATTCCCTCATTTATCTCAATAACATTCTCCAGCCACATAATTATACATGTTTTACGAATTATGTTGCTTTTTGCTGTTGTTGTTTAGCAAATGGTCAGACTATTCATAATATCAATGATGCTCTGATTCCCATGTGTTAACTGGAAACCCAGAAGATACACTGCCTGGCCAAAAAAGAAGTCGCCATCTGGATTTAACTAAGCAAAGAGGTACGAGCCTCCCATTGGATAATTACTGCATGGCCGATTATGTTTCAGCTGGCAACAAGTTATTTAACCCTAACTGTTGCAATGAGTTGCTTCTCATTTCTTAAACAACCATGTCTAAAGACACATCCTGTGGTCGTGGAAAAGATGTCAGTCTGTTTCAAAAGGGTCAAATTATTAGCATGCATCAAGCAGAGAAAACATCTAAGGAGATTGCAGAAACTACCAAAATTGGGTTACGAACTATCCAACACATTATTAAAAACTGGAAGGATAGTGGGAATATGTGGCCGGAAAATAATCCTGAATTGATCATGATTGGCGATCACTTAAACGTTTGGTGTGATCAAATCAAAGGAAAACAACAGTAGAACTCTGGGCTATGTTTAATAGTGAATGTAAGCGCATTTCCACACACACAATGTGAAGGGAACTCAAGGGATTGGGACTGAACAGCTGTGTCACCTTAAGAAAACCACTAATCAGTGAGGCTACCGGAATTAAAGGCTTCAATATGCTAGGGAGCATAGAGATTGGACTCTGGAGCCATGGAAGAAGGTCATATGGTCTGATGAGTCCAGATTTACCTTGTTCCAGAGTGATGGGCGCATCAGGGTAAGAAGAGAGGCAGGTGAAGTGATGCACCCATCATGCCTAGTGTCTACTGTACAAGCCTGTGGGGGCAGTGCTATGATCTGGGGTTGCTGCAGTTGGTCAGGTCTGGGTTCAGCAATAGTATGTGTTCAAAGAATGAGACCAGCTGGCTACCTGAATATACTGAATGACCAGGTTATTCCATCAATGGATTTTTTCTTCCCTGATGGTATGGGCATATTCCAAGATGACAATGCCAGGATTCATCGGGCTCCAATTGTGAAAGAGTGGTTCAGGGAGCATGAGACATCATTCTCACACATGGATTGGCCACCACAGAGTGCAGGCGATCCAACGAAATATTAGTGTGTGACCTTTTTTTTTGGCCAGGTAGTGTATATCAGAGAAATTTTACAGGATTTCGGGTGGCTGATGTAAAAAAATCATTCATTTGAAAATAAATAGACCTGTTCTTTTATTTGGTTTATTTGGCACTGCATCTAAATGTGCTGGAATGTAAATGTTAAAGCAACCCGAAGCTCTGGTGCACAACTATTATTCCTTCTTCTGTTGTTAAAGTCAAAAAAATTAATTTGCAATGACTACTTTTTTCAAAGTGTTGCATCTCACCTTACTCTTGTGATTCAGACTAAACTATCTGATTTCTGTTTATGTTACAAAGGTAACAGCTACACCAGTGGTTGTCAAACCCTGAATTACAAATGCAATATGGCTGTGATGCTTATAAAACCCAGGGATACCTGCAATAAAAACATTTGTTTTGCACTTCTGACTATCTGGATATTATTAAATCTTTCACTTATACAGTACTAAATCACCTCCTTTAGGTTTCTACATCGTTTGAGAACACAAAATGCAGAGAAGTGCATTACTATGATCTTGAATTGCTAACAGTTGACAGCCTGGTCACTCAGCATAATTAATTAGTAAATGAAACTGGCTTCAAACTTGGACCACATCTAAATTGGATTCCTGTCAAACTCAGAGGCATGTTTCTACTTTAAAAAGGAGAAAAAAAAAGGAAATAGCACTTGCCTTTCAAATAAATTATACCAAAGATACCACTACAGTTCAACTAGGCAGCCCAGGTACCACCAGTGGTACTTGTGCCACAGTTCTAAAACCATGGAGCTACACTATTTTAATAGCAGACACTAACCAGTTTGAAAACATTTTTAGTTCACTGGCTTAGAAGAGCTCCGGGCCACAGGCAGAAACGTTCAGAACGTGTCCCTGGTCTCCCCCACAAAACATAAATCAGTTATAATTTTACATATTTACATATTTTCGTTGTCTGTCCTGCTCTGTTCTGTTCAGTCTCAATAAAGCATAACAAAAAACCACGCCTCCAGAGTTTTTGTGAAGTGCATTCTGGGCCGTCTCCCTGATGGTTGCTAGGCAACGCCTACACAAACCCAAGAAGAAGAGCCGTGACTGTGTGAAGACACATTTACAGCAGACATGGCGACATCTCCTCTCCCTGTTTTGGACGGGGACACTTGTCCAAAACTGCAGATGGAAAGAGTGAAAAACGTCTTTGTTACTCAGCCGGAAGACACCAGGTAGGCCTGACCTCCTCGTTCTGAACAGAATATTTAAAAAGGTCTTGACTAAATCACACTGTTAGTAACGATCGGTTTGTTATTTAGAGACAAGAAAAAAGAAATGTCCTACATACCTGCAATGGAGGTAGGAATTAAAACTTTAAAATGTGGAATTGTTGTGACCTTTGCTTTAATTATGCTTGTTGCATATTGTTGCACAATGCCAGAGTTTAGGTCAGTTCATCTGATTTTTTTTTTATAATGTCTAGAGTCCAAGCAAACTCTTGATGCCTGGAGTGAAAACGCTGAAAAAAACGCTAATTTCAAGAAAACAGGCCGAGCTGCACGACGTGGAAGTCCTGCTCGCACTCAAGACACAAGATTTCAGGAGTTCCATGGAGGCTCTTGCTCATAGAAGGTCCGAGCTGGAGACTAAACAACAACAAGTGAGCTGAAATCTCCTGAAGTTAATGTAGCAAACATTTAAAATGCTCTGGGAAAAAAAGACTGTCCTCCAGTGCCTTTTGGTTTTGGATGTTCTTCCAGGCTAAAGAGAAGGAGCTGAAATTCGAGAGGTTTGTGGCTGAGAATGAAGTGAAGCGACGGAGAGTCCTGAAACAGTGCCAAGCTACACTGGAGCAGAACATCCTGAAGCAGAGAGAGATGGAAGACTTGACAGAACAGCTGAAAAAACTGGAAGCAAGGTGAGGATGTGAAACAAATAGTTAATATAAGAAAAGATTTTCATTGTTTGCTGAGCCCATCTCAATCTCACAGGAGGCAGGTTTTAAAGCAGAGAACGGAAAAATACAAAATCTACGAGGACTATTTGATGAAAACTCTAGATCATCTCCCTAGCAGTAAGTCCAGCGCTTATTATATACAGCTGAAACCAGATATTTACATACACTGAAGAAAAAGACATATAACCTTTTTTTTTATCTCACTTTCTGAAAATCAATTAAATGTAACGTTCTATGTTTTTGGTCAGTTAGGATTAACCTAAATAATTTCTATTACGCAGAATAAAATTTATTTGATTAATTCACAACATTTGAGTTAAATCGAGGTACACCTGTTGACGTATTTTAAAGCAACACGTCAAACACTCTTCCCGTGACATCATGGAAAAATCCAACAAAATCATAAAACAATAGTGGTATAACCAGCATGATACTGTCCAGCTATCATACAGTTCAGGGAGGAGATGGGTTATGTTTCAAAGTAAGGAATATTGTTAAATTTGAAGTACAGGGGTAGGCAGGATCATGTTGTGTGGGAGTTTTGATGCAGGTGGGACTGGTGCACTATACAAAATAGATGAAATTATGAGGAAAGGCCATTATGTGCAAATATTTAAGCAATACCTCAAATCATCAGCTAGGAGTTACGGCTCTGTCACAAATCAGTCTCCTAATTGGACAATAACCATAGGCATACTGCCGAATTACTTTAAAACTGGCTTAAGCATAATAAGGTCAATGTTTTGGTGTGGTCATCAGAAAGCCCTGATCTCAGTCCCCTGATAAATTTGTGGGTAGAGTTAAAAAAAGGGTTTTAAAAACAATTTTCTCTCTCATTATTTTGACATTTAGTAAATAGAAATGCTTTTGTTAATCCAATCTGACCAAAAGCAGGAATTATTGCCATACAGGGAGGAAGAATGTGAATGTATTTCAATCTCCTCTGTTAATTTTGCCTCGGCATCAAGATGGAACAAAACGTGTACAATTTCTTCCAGTTTACCATCACAGCAGCTACGAATCTTTGGTCATGCCCATCATTCGGCGACACGAGACGCTGTCCATCACCCACCAGGAACTGCTGCAACGTTTGCGGCACGTGGAGGTGGAGGTGGAGAAGGGTCAGCGGCAGCTGCAAAGCATGAAGCAGCAGCACAGCATTAAAAAACTGGTTAGAGATCTACAGTATAAGCCTTCAGATAATACTTCTGATTATCATTCGGCTGTAATGATTGTATCTTTCATGCACAGATGTCAAACAAAGAATTATCTGAACTGCAGAGCGAGTTAGAAAGCCTCAAAGAGAAGAACAAGCAGGCTGAGGTTAACCTGCTGATGAAACAAGATGTATCAAGAGACAAGGTGTGCTTTCTTCAACATTAGAGTTTAAAGATTGTTTAAAGACAGTAGATAAAAACACTGAAATGTGCATCTGTGTCTCCCAGGTTGAAGGAGTTGGAAAATTACTTATGGCTGTCAACAATCTAGCACAACAGTGTTACCTTCCAGAGTTTGGACCGCTGGAAAGCATGAGTGTACTGACTATGATGGACATGGTGAAGGTAACATCCTCGTGTACGGAGCTCCCTATCTACGTTCAAATAATACAGTACAACTAGTATAATAAGCAAGATTATTTTCATTACTCGGTTCAAAGTTGAAGTTTAAAATGCACTCATGAAAAATTAGGACACTAGATGAAAGCCTGTGTGTACTAATTTGGGCATAGCTGATATATTTATATTTCAATTTAAACAATGATGATAAATACTGGTAATATAAATAAAGAATAACATCTGAAGAAAAATAAAATTTTTGAGTTTTTCTTTATTGTAATTTTTTTTAAGTGTATTTTTTTGGTGAAGTATACATTAGGGCGCCTCCGCATTTCTTCATACTTAAAATAGCTAAAATCACACACAGATATCTGGAGCACATGGTTAGAACATTATTACATGGTTCAGCTCCTGACTGTTGAGATGAGGGTGAACACTCTCAGGATCCAGAGTTGTCTGAGGGCTGTAGCAGCTTGTGAGTCTGGTAAGACATTTAAAGAGGTAAAATAGTCTAAAATCACTGTAAGGAAAATTGTGGACTGCCAACAAGCCCAGGACTGGCTATCCAAGCACGTTCATCTTAAGAGCAGACGCCAAGATGCTAAAAGAAGTCTCCAAAAATCCAAAAATCTTATCATGGGACTTACAACTGGTGCTGTGATGACAACTGTTGATATGAAAGTGCACACCTGTTCAACAAAAAAAGAGACTGCACAAGTTGAACTTTCATGGGAGGTGTGCAAAGAAGAAAGCTCTCCAAGAAAAAACACGAAAGTTAGACTAAAGTTTACCAGAGAGAAGGCAGACAAAGACCAGGAGTCTGGAATAATGTCCTTTAGACACCAGAAAAGACAACATGTTTATCGTAAACCAAATAGAAGATTTTAGGAAAAGAAAGTTTTTTTGGCGTCACTAGTGGCCTTTATTTTTGTTATTTAGTAGGCAGACAGGAAGTGTGGGGTGGGGGGACATGCAGCACAGGTCTCCAGGGTCAGGACTTGACCCCGGGACAGCTGCGTCGAGGACTGAAGCCTCTAAAAATGGCGTGGCGTAGCGGTAGAGCACACTGCTACACTGCACGACACGCCCCCATCATAATTTCTACTCTGTATCAGAGTTCTTAAGGGAAATGTAAGATAATCTGGAAAAAGATTAAAGCTGAAGCAGAACTGTATCCTGAACATGACAATGACCTAAAACATACCAATAAATCCATCAAGAACTGAGTGAGAATGAAGAAATGGAAAGTACCAGATTCTAATCTCAATAAGATGCTGTGGAGTGCATTAAAACACTGTTTACCCAATGAATCCCTTTCTTTTATATAGAGTTCTATAGAGATAAATTAAAACAAGATTAGACATTCATACGTGAACATTTCTTTGGAAAGAACTCAATATTTAATTAGATGTCCTACCATTTTCACGACTGTACATGTAAACTGTATAACTTGGGTTAGAATTCTTCTGACAGAACTGGTGTAACTGAGTCCTATTTGTAGGTTGCCTTGCTTACACGAACCTTTTAGCCCCGACCACAAATTCCCTATGTAACTGAGATCAGGGCTTTGTGACGGCCACTCCAAAATCATCCTTAATCCACTTCGCAACTAATTTGGTGGTATGTTTATGTTGTTTATTTGGAAGATCCATTTATGCCCAAGCTTCAATTTCCTGCCTAAAGTCTTAAAATATTAGTTCCTCATGGTGCCATCTATTTTGAGAAGTGCACCAGTCCCTCCTGCACCAAGGCACACATCATGATGCTGCCACCCTTGTCCTTCACAGTAGAAATGCTGTTTCCAGACCTACAAGTTTTCCCATTGTTTCCTTCAAATGTGACAACGGTCCTTAGGGCCAAATTATTAAGGCCCACAGGACACATCTCCAAAAATGAGCGTCTCCGTCCCCGAGTGCAATTGCAAACTGTAACTTGGCTGTCCGGAGCAATGGCTTCTAGTGGCTTTCAAGAAGTATGTTTGAGGTGTTCCCTGAAATACATCCATTGGCTTATAAGGCTATGACATCATCATCATCAAGGCATTCCCAAATTGTTTTAAGACAAAGTCATCTTAGTGTATGTAAACGTCTGACTTTACAAAACGTAAACAAAAATAATCTGTAGAAGATTTTCCCTCTGATCAATCTGGCATTTAGCAAATATGGATTACTTTGTTGTTCCTCCTAGATCTAAAACAGGACATATTTAATCTGATTTAATATCTGACACAGAGGGAAAAAAAGTTTATTTTTGCCTTTTTTTATATAAATATGTGGTTTCTGTACAAACTGATCAGATTAAATAAATGTCCAACTAAATATTTCAGGAGTTCATTCTGGACAAGGCGGACACCAAGAGGAGAGCGAGGAGGCTGGAGTCCTGCTCTACGACAGCTTTGACTGACAAACGATGGAGAGGGTCGCTAAAAAGCATCGGAAGCAAAACTCAAATTAAAAGTTCAAGTAAAGTTAGTAAATGACTGAGACATTCAATTGATGCTGTTGTTTTTGTTCTTTTTCACACTCTGACTTTGTTACCAAAGGTATTTGTAGTTTTTGTTGGAAGGTTTTGTCAATCTTTCCTTCTGCTAAGCACCTGTAAAACTGTCTTATTAGACTGAGGCTTTTTGTTTCTTCATTTTAAACAGGTTTCCACCTGAGTGTGTCGTTAAGTTCCAGAACTGGGAAAACGCCATGAGGATGTAACCATTGTTTAGTTTTAAAAGGAAATGTTTAAATTCAAATAATGCACTCGAACATGACGGAATGCACATGATCAACAAAATATGCAATGCGGTCTCTTTGTATATTTAGCAACCTGGCTACAAGCATTTATGGTAAGATAGAGAAAATACTCATTTAAGACATGCAGGTAAAAAAAAACATTTTACTCTTTGGTGGTAATTTTAGATTAGGCTGAAGAGCTTTTTACAGAATGTGGTAAGAGTAAATTAGACATACCTTTTGGGATTTAAGTTGGGTGATTTGTGTACAGATGAGGTAATAATCTGGATCATCTGGTATTTGGGTCTCTACTGAATATGCTTCATTTGCCCTTTCCACATTTATTGCCACATCTGCTAAAGACATGAAAAAGCCTTAAAACAAATTGTTCTTTTTATTGCACAAGCAAAATCTTACACTGAAAAACTGCAGGTCTCTAACAGTGAGGTTAGCTGATGGGTTTACCTCCCTTACCATCCACCTCTCTGTGTGTGGGGGAACAGAAGCTGAGGTCCTCATCTAGCCTAGCCTTGTTTTTCAGCTCCAGTATTTAACTTTTTTATTATTGCTCTGACTGTAGATATTAGCGCATTAAATTAGTAGTGATATGTTTTGTATTAAATTATGAAGATCAACTGCCTTACTTGAATGATATGTTCTCTTGCCTTTGCCATTTTGATGAGAATCATGACATTTTTAAACCCCTACAGAAACAGGGAGTCAGAAATAACTCGAGCATTATAAAAAAAAAAAAAAGCTTCAGGAAAATGTATTAAATTGATTGTTAGGGTACCATTGAATGTGGCAGTTGTGATTCTGATAAATAAAATATTTATTAAAAAGTTTTTCGCACCTAACTAAATGTACTCACATTAAAAGTTGTATTTTTGCTGCTGCATTTTTTTAAGGTTTTTTACATTTTTGGGGGGAGGCAATTGAAGCACTCCGTATATCATACATTCTGCAGAATATACAATAAAATGATGACATGATAGCTTCATTTAGCTGTATAGACTGTTAAAGTTCATGTTGTCAAATAAGCTGTGGTATTATATTTTCAGTGGACCCAACAGAAATTAACTTTAACACCACATTTATGGCTCCATAACATTAGTGTTTGATTGGATCGAAGATATGTTCAGTGTGTGCATGCGCAATTCAACGATTAAAGTATGTTTAAAATCCCTCCAATAAATCCGTAATTCACCTGCTTTGGTCTTTGAAAAGGACGTAAATTCATCCACCATACCTTTCAACTGTCACTCAAACTTACATCAGTATGACGTCAGCAACGTGTACTGGCCCTTTAAACGAATTACGCACATGCTCTTCCGCAAACATCCGGTTTTCAGAAAGTGGAAGTCAATTTTTTTGCAAAACGCGTTTATGCGCATCTTTTGACGCACGTCATGTTGCGTGTGACCGTGTGAAGCTGCGCTTTGGTCCCGAAGCTGCTTGATTTTCAGCAGATGGAGGTCTGCAGCCTGGTTTCACGGAAAGAGGACATTTCATCGCTGCTGCCCGAGGAAACAACGAGTCCCAAGTACAAAGTATGCAGCTTCATGAACCACTGAACAGCACACAGTACGCAGCTTTATGTGATTTAGTCGGTACGCTGTGTAATAACCAAAACTCTCCTCTTAGGATTTAGGCCGCCAGTTTTCGGCAGTGAGGAAAGTTTGTGGTGATGGGAACTGCTTCTACAGAGCTGTCTGCTTCGCACACCTGGAGTCAGTCCTGCACAGTCCCAGAGCCCTGCAGAGGTCAGTAATGGACTGTACAATGCAGAGACCTATAGTTAAACTGGACTCTGCACAGTTCCAGGCCCCAGCAGAGGCCAAAATCTGCACTATGCGTACTTCCATTACCCTGCAGAGGTCAGTAACTGTACTCTGTAGAGACCCAGATCCCTGTAAAGGTCAGCAATGAACTGTTCAATGCACAATCCCAGAGCCCAGCAGGGGTCAGTAACTGTACCGTGCAGAGACCCAAAGCCCTGCAGAGGTCCAAAACTGTAGTTTGCACAACCCAGGAGGAAACTGCTGTTTGTGCAATCCCAGTGCCTTACTAACCTCTGCAGGGTCAGTTAGAAACAGTAATCTGCACAGCCCCCAGAGCCCGGCAGAGGTCAGTTGGACACTGTGCTCCACAGTATCAGCACATATGAAAAAATATTTTATATCTGGTCTTTCTTGGTTTATTACAGGTTTAAGGACCAGGTCTTACAGAGTGGAGATGTTTTGGTTTCTGTAGGATTTGACGAGACTTCATTCAGCCACCACCAGAGGACAGTGAGTTTAACTCTACAGTCCTTTTAGTTTTGAGTCATTTTTCTAATTAATAAGCACCTTTAATAAAATCAGTGTAAGAGGAAACTCTTGAAGATTACCCATAAAGACTAATTTGTTGCTCATTATAAATCAGATTGTTGTCCTCTTTGAGATACATTTGAAACCAGATATTCACACAAATCGAGTTTAAAAACACACGTAGCCATTTGTTTTTTTTACATGTCTGACATTAAATCAGACTAAACCTTTCTTGTTTTGGGTCAGTTATTTCTATTTGCTAAATGCCAGAATATTTAAAAGGCTTTTTTAGTTCAGACGTTTACCTGGACTAGGATTACTATGCCTTGAGACATGCTGGAAAAGCCCAGATGATGGCTTTTTGAGCTTCTTACAGGTTAATTTACATACGAGTTAATTGGAGGCACACCTGTGGATGTATTTTAATGCAACACCTCAACACACTGGAGGAGTTCAAGTATCTCGGGGTTTTGTTCACGAGTGAGGGAAGAATGGAGCGGGAGATCGACAGACGGATCGGTGCGGCTGCCGCAGTGATGGGGGCGCTGTGCCGGTCCGTTGTGGTGAAGAGAGAGCTGAGCCGAAAAGCGAAGCTCTCGATTTACCGGTCGGTCTACGTTCCTACCCTCACCTATGGCCATGAACTTTGGGTCATGACCGAAAGAACGAGATCCCGGATACAAGCGGCTGAAATGAGATTCCTCAGGAGTTCGGCCATTCGGGAGGGCCTCGGAGTAGAGCCGCTGCTCCTCCACATCGAGAGGAGCCAGTTGAGGCGCCTCGGGCATCTATACCAAATGCCTTCTGGATGCCTTCCTCGGGAGGTGTACCAGGCACGTCCCACCGGGAGGAGGCCCAGGACACGGCCCAGGACACACTGGAGGGACTATGTCTCTCGGCTGGCCTGGGAACGCCTTGGGCTCCCCCCCGGAGGAGCTGGAGGAGGTGTCTGGGGAGAGGGACGTCTGGGTGTCTCTGCTGACTCTGCTGCCCCCGCGACCCGGTTCCGGATAAGCGGAAGACGACGAGCCTGACGAACCTCAACACACTGCTTCCTTGTGTCACATAATGGAATAATTAAAAGAAATCAGCCAAGATATCAAGAGAAATGTGGACCCCCAAAGGGTAGGTTCCTCCTTGAGTATAATTCCCAGATGTCTGAAGGTGCACCTTATATGAACACCATAGGAATGTCCAGCAATCATACAGTTGAAAGGGTCACTCAGTGAGAAAGAAGCCATTATTCTAAAAGCAACATAAAACTGATTGATTGAAGTTTGCAAAATGCACTCAGGGACAAAGCTGTAAATTTTTGGTGAGATGTCCTGTGGTCTGATAAAACTAGCATTCAGCAAATAGAATTTCAGCAACCCTGACCTAAAACCCTGAAAGCTTGGTCTAATTTAATGTCAGACACAGAAAAAGGGTTATGAGTCTTTTTTACTGCGTGTGTAAACACCTGCTTTTAAATGTATATGGATGAGATCACAGGGTTAACTGTTTCTCTATTAGAACCAAGCCATGAGGTTGATTCGTACATTTTTATTAATAATTAATATTGTTAATATCCAAGTCATTAACTGTATTTAATTACAGTGATTAATATTGGCCCATTATGGACCTGTACCCATTCACTTTCTAAAAATATGAACTTAGCTCTTCAAACAGCAACAAACTTTTAATTTTAAAGGTATTATGTTTGTTTCATTTGCATTAAACGAAGCAGTCACAGCAAGCCCAAACCAGTTGGTTGGGATCAACTGGTCTGGGCTTGCTGTGACTGCTTGTAAACATTTTGGCACTAGAATTAATAATTATGCAAACAAGCACAGCTTTGAATGTGTTTCTTGCTCCGGTTTACAAACACAGCAGGAAAGAAAAATGAAAGAAATGTTTCCCGCCTCTGCTGCTCTATTGACTTGTCCTGCAGGTCCTACATGTGGTGGATCAATGCATGGCTGCAGAGCATGAGGACACTCTCCTCAGGCTCTTCAACGAGCAGCTAATCTCTGATAGTGTGGTGCAGTTCCTCAGGCTGCTCACATCTGCACACCTCCAAATCCATGCAGACGACTTCTGCAACTTCATCGAGGCACCAGATCTAAAGGTGTACTGTCGTCAGGTAGGTAATAAACCAGTGTTGCCTGCTGAGAATATTTAATATTTGAGCTAATGAAGTCCATCTTGGCCTCATTCAGGAAGTGGAGGTGATGGCCATGGAGTGCGACCACGTGGACATCTTGGCCTTGTCACAGGCTCTGGACGTTGGGATCCACATCGCCTCTATGGAGGGTGATGAACAGCAGCTGGTCCACCACATCATTCCCGAAGGAGCAGATCCATCCGTGCGTCTCCTCTACCAGATGTCACATTACAACATTCTCTACTGACAGACTCTACTCTGACCTGCTCAGGAAACAGCAGCACTTTTCAACTGGAGAAAAACACAATCAGGCTTTCAGATCCTTAAGAAAAGAGGCCTTTATACAATATTGCAGTCCATCCAAACAGCGACACAATTAGCAGGAATTAAGGGGAAATAAAGCCGTTTTAGTACAGAAACCTTTTGTAAAACCACCTCATGCCTGCTTCTTCACCCGTTTCTTCTGCTTTTGTTCTTTCTGCTGCTGTGAAAAACCTCTCTTCAGCTTCTGTGTCTTCTTCTGTCCTGAAATCCTGGTCAGGGCACTTTCCATCCCTGCAACGGACATGTTTGCCAGGGCGAGTTTTCCCATTTTCGTGGGGTACTTTGTTTTCACCACATACTTGAATATCGGCTGAGAGATTAGATGCTTTAAATGCTTCTTCATCCCTTTCACCATTTTCTGCTGCTCCCTGTTGGCGTCCTGCTCTCTAGCGCTTCCTGTGGACACAGACGGCTCTTCAGGGTTATTTTTCTTAGTGATCTGATATATTTAACATCTCAGTGGGGTGTGCTCAGTTTGATCTTACCCATGAGGAGATCATCGTCGAGGTCCACCTCCAGGGCCTTTGCTGCCTGCTTAAACCAGGAGTCATGCTGCTTCTCTTTGCTGTTGAAGAACTCGATCTTTTCTATCTTCCTGGCAAGGTTCACTCGCTCCTGTAAAGTGCCAGAGTTGGTGACATAAAATCCCAGCAGCTAATAGTTTAAGTTGGTGACATAAAATCCCAGCAGCTAGGGATTTTTATTGCTGGGTAGAGGCATTTTAACAGACGGGAGTTCTAGGATCATTTAATTTAGAAACACCATCTTTCCACGGACCTCATTTTGCAGCCCTGCATGTGGCTTTGTTGTCACACATGATTATACCTTGATTGCCTCCATGCATCTGTTCTCTACGGGGAACACGGAGAGGTCCTCGTCCTTCCCGAGGGTCCTGGAAATCTTTTTGAAGTTCATCACATCGTCTGGGCCTATCAGCAGCAGACTGAGGCCCTCCTTGGTGGCTCTCGCTGTGCGGCCGCTCCGATGGACATACGTCTCTGATGTTCGAGGAACCTGAAGGACAAATAACATACTTGCTTTATTTCCGCACTGAATTCACAAAGCAGATTGCACTAAAATCGGATCACTGCTGTTTGCTCTTCAACAATCAAGTCATGTGGAAGTGTAATTTAATACTTTAATTAGGCCTCCTGGATCACTTAACATTTTCCCCGCGTTGCTACGGCTGTGATGATGAAAAACGTAGAAAATTTGGCCAGGCTGCGTATTCTGAGGTGAAATTCAAGTTTTCAAGATTTCTTTTCTTCACATCTTTAATGGCTCCCATTGAAAATTTCAATACACTACTTCTGTTACGGGCTCTGTTTTTATTTGCTGCTGTTGAAATCCCTCCAAATTGTCATGTTTTATTGCTTTCCTCTTGGTGAAGACATTTATTCATGCATTGTAAATATGCTAATTTGGGATGGGAAACAATGTACTCTTTAAAAAAAAAACTAAACATGAATAGTCATGTATGGTAATGACTAAATTTAATAATGGCAATCATAAAAAAGGTTAATATTTTTATTGCAATTTTCACCGAGCATTTTTGTGCCCACGGGACACAGGTAGAGGACCACATGTTCTGACCTGATGAGGCCTTCCCAAAAACCTGAGGAACATCTGACTGGAGCAACAACATTTCAGAAGTTTCCAAAGTCAAAAAGTGATGCTGCAGATTGAAAATCAGAGGAACGATGTGGCCCTTTAACGGATTCACTCGGAGATAAAAAGCAAGGACTCAAGTTAAACTTATGTAGTCTTTACAAATATACTCCGAATGTTACAACTTTTATATTTATAAACGAATCATAAAAAAAGGAAACCCTGGTGTGCAATATTATTTAAACGCTCATGTCAGAAATTTTAAAAAAGTCAGATTTGATTTCCATGTTGGCTGTTGTTGAGATCTTGGTTCTGCCCTTTAATAAAACAACTTGATTTTAACAGTTTAAACTGTTTCTTTTAATAGAAAGTATCGCAGCATCAGCAGGACTCTGTGCTGACCTCTTTATTTTATTATTAACCAGTTTCATGCTTTTATTTTGGTTTGTGTTGTTTTGTTCAAGGTTTCTTAAAAAATTTCTACACACAGAGAAGAAAATAAAACACTAGAGTTCAATTTGGTGGAGGTTTCTCTACAGAGAGCAGGCTTCAGATATGGAGTCAGTAAACACCAGAGACTGGACAGAAGGGCGAAGGAAGGAAAGGAAGGAAGAGAGTGAGGTAAGATGAAGGGGGAAGGATTGAAGGCAGGAAAGAAGGAGGTGGAAAAGGAAATTAGGAAGGAAAGGAAGCGAGGTCAAATGTAGGACTCCAGGGAGGAAGTAAAAATAGAAAGACACGAAAGAATGGAATGAAGCAACGACACAAAGATGGACAGAAGCGACAAGGAAGGAGGGAGGCAATGAAGAACACAAAGAAGGAAGCAAGGACAGAATGATGGAAAGGACAGACACAAGGAAGAAAAGGATATAGGACAAAAAAAGGCAAGGAAGGGGGTGAGACAATGTCACAAGGGAGGAAGGAAGAAATTAAACGAGAAGGGTACAAAAGACGAATGGAGGTAAGACAAGGAAAGAATGAAAGAAAGGAAGCAAATAAGGCAAAAAAGGAGACAAGGAAGAAAGAAACGAAAAGTAGGAATGTCGAGATTCAGAGACAAGGAAGGACAGAAGTTAATTACTTAGACACTGGGTCAAGGGGTAAAGAATGGAAATACATTTTTTTTTCATTCTTTTATTTTCTGTTTTTTAAAAACCAGTAAGTAAACCAGTAACTAAAGGTGTGAGGATATGTTGAGGCTGAAGATGGGAGGATCCTGTGGGCTCACCTGATAGTGAATAACATGCTGAACGTCGGGGATGTCGAGGCCCCGCGCGGCCACATCAGTCGTAAGAAGAACACAGCTGTGGGGACAGGTTGGGACATCCAACGTCAGAGACATGGGAGCACTGGTCGGTTTCAACAGTTCAGATGAGATCAGATTCAAAGTATGACTAGACATTTTCTCCCAGAGATACCTGAAGGCTGCAGGACTTACTTCTGTCTTTCAGCAAAGCGTTCCAGGTTTTTGAGGCGTTGTTTCTGGTGCATGTTGGCATGCAGAGCGAGAGGATTACAGTCCAAGATAACCAGAAGAGCAGTGAGCCTCTTGATGCATTCGATGCTGTTGGCGAACACCATGGTGCGCCCAGGATACTGAATCAGGAAGTAGTACAGATAGAAGTCCTTCTCATCCTTCTGACAACAGATTTGTGTTTCAGTCAGGCTCTCCACGGTGGCCTCCTTCCTGGTGAGGTCGATGACTTTCGGTTTGGACTTAATCCCCACCTTTTCCATCAGGATTTCCAGTTTGCTCCTGTTTTCCGGCTTCTTCTTCTTCTGAAGGACACGGCTGGGCAAACCGTGAACCATCGTTAGAGTGGCGGAGAACACGAATGTCTGTCTGGTGGGATTGAAGTGTGTGGTATTCAGCATCTCCAGGAGGCTCTCCAGCTCTTCAAAGTGACCTCTTTCTACCATGCGGTCGGCTTCATCAATGACCAGACACCTGCAGCACAACAGGGCAGCATCACTGAACAATTACCACACTTTTCAGAGATCTAGAGTATAAAGTATTGCTGTGCACACTTTGGACTGTCTTATATCGTTTAAAAATATTTTTAAAGTAACTATTCTGCAGTTGCAACTGAAAATATTCAACTCTCACTGTGAAATACGTTTTTAAAAATATACAAACCAGCAAATGTGTGCAGTAAACAAACCAAACAAGAACAATTTTTACCAAACTAATATTACAAGTACTTAATTTCCAAATTAAACATATAAGGCCACTTCCAATAACTAAGGCAGAGTTAAAACTATTTAATCCCTTCCTGCTGAGCATCTTTAGTTCTCAGCAGAGCAGCCTTTGGTTGTTTTTATCTGCTATAAACAGCATGGCCAGACACCAGGTTCTGGCAACGTCCCTGAGGAATCTTGGCCCACTTCTCATGGGTAAACACCTCCAGGTCATTAATATTAATGGGTGCTACAACCACCTTCACTCTAGTAACTATCAGGACCTCCTCTGAAACCAACCCTTGCTGAACTTTGAGCTACGCTTGGGATCACCGTCCTGTTTCAGGGTCCAAAGATGCCCAAGCTTCAGACTGCCTGAAAATTTCTCCCAGGATTTCCTGTTTCTCCAATGAATCCATCTTGGTCTTCCAGTGCCGGAGGAATCAAAGCTGCCCCAGATCATCACTGAGCCACTGCCATGCTTCACTGTAGGCATGTCGTTCTTTACAGTGTATGCTTCATTCTTCCTCCTCCAAACATACCGCTGATCCATCAGCCTGTAAAGTTCCAGTTTTAACTCGTTGCTCCACAGAACAGAATCCCTAAACCTTTTTAGCCTTATCATATGGTTCTGAGCAAGCTAGAACCGGTCTTCCTTGTGTTTTTAGGTCAGCAGTGCTGTACCTCCTGCAGTTCAGGCATGGAGCCCTTTAGCATGACCCGATACTGAAACAAGACCAGGTCTTTGAGGGACGCCAGACACAGACCACACCAATGTGAACACTGCTGTAATCATTATACTAATCTAGATGCTGCTCCAGATCTTGCTTCAGAAAATCGGAATCTTGTGCAAACGGAAAAGTTTTTGAATGCGATCTGGAGGTTCACAATAAGTTGCTGTAAAAAAAGGATGTCGCAGCTGTTTTTTTTAAGAAAAGTCCAGAGACAAGACCATCAGCGGTCTCCAGTACCACAGCACAACTTCGTTTTTCTGCCACTTCCAGGCAGCATAGCCTCTGTTCCTTTAAATTTGTAAAAAGTGCTTATAACCAGAACTCCAGGGACGTTCAGCAACTTTATATTTTTGCATCTTTTTCAGTTTATGCAAGACAATGAAAGCTTCTCTGGAGTTTTTGGACAATTCTCTTGAATGAATGAATATTTCTAACATGTAAAAAAAAAAAAATCACCATCAGCAGTCAAGGTATTCAGGGGGGTCTGATGCAACTAAGGAAGCTACTGATTGGTTGCATCAGGTGGGCCTGAAAACAAATGTGGCTCTTATGAAATATTAGAGGGGGCTGAATAATTCTGAGACTGCAGCAATCATGCTGGGGAAGTAGCATCAGAGCCAGGGACCTAAAAAAGCCCAACAAGCTAATGAAGGCTGGCTCTGTTCTGGAGACTCCTCTAGAACCTCTGGAGATCATTGTACAAGGAAGGATTATGTTTAAACTTTATAATGTTTTTAGCCAATTTAAACTGAGTAGTATGCTGCTCTGTGGGTCTGGTGACTTTCTCAGGTTGCTGCTTTTTGATTTCTTATAATAAAAAACTTTTTTCCCTCCATGTTTTAATATAGATTTTATGAACCTGTACCCAGAGGAATCTGAACTGTGACTCACTTCAGCTGTCTGAGGTTGAGCAGATGAGGATGCTGCTCCTTGATCAAGTCCCACAAACGTCCCGGAGTGGCGATGATTATCTCCGGCCTGCGCTTCAGCATCCTCCGTTGCTTCTGCTGAGCCATTCCACCCACCACTATGGCTGTTTGGATGTCTGCAGGACAGGAAGACAGGCGGTGTGGGAGAAAGACGACCTTTTTTCTGACATTTGTTGGATTAGTAACTCCAACACAAAACACTGAATACAACTAAATGCATCAGTGCCCTGACTGAGCTCGACAACAGTTATTATTCTATGCACCATGAGCCCAACAGGAACGTTTTTAATCAGTTGGCCCCTGACTGGAGATCTAAATCACAGTAAATTATCTTGAACACACTCATGCGGATCTTTGTGTTTAATCACGACTTACCCGTGTATTTTGCGACAGCATCAATGTGGTGTTTGACCTGAACAGCCAACTCCCTGGTCGGAGTGAGAACCAGTCCGAGGAGAGGCCGGTTCTGCCCCTCATCGACCTTTTCCTTGAAATCAAACTCTGCGTCATCAATCACTCGAACACACCCAAGCTGCTCGTCCTGATCTTCACCCTCAGCACCCTGTTCATCTTCATCAGCGCCTGCATTAGTCTGGTCCAGTTCGCGTTCATCATCTTCCTCTGAAGGCTCTGTGCTGTCATCCAGTTGCTCTCCAGTTTTGGGGTCCTCTGTGTCACCTGGTTCGGTCGTTTTCCCCGAGCCGTTCTTCCACTCCAGGATGGTGTGGATCATGGGAATACCGAAAGCTAAAGTCTTCCCACTTCCTGCAATTACAAATCAGTTTCAGTGAACACCATTAAGGAAAGGTTTCCTGATGCAGCCCTCTGTGGCCACCTAAAATAGTCTTACCAGTCTCAGCCGCCCCCAGGATGTCCATACGGTCTCTGATAGCTGGAGGCAGAGCCAGAGCTTGAATGGAAGTGGGTGAAGTGAACCCCAGCCTGCTTAAAGCCTCCAGCACTGCAGATGGGACAAACAGGTCCTTCCAAGCACTCACATCAGAATTTTTCTCCTCAGAACCAGAAAGTGCTGCATTCGTCCAGTTCTTTCTCTGCTTTTTTGGAGGTTTTATCTGATCCTGTCTGGGTTCTTCTGGAAGAGATGGAGGTTTGATGCTTGTCTGTTTCTCTGTGACTGCAGGCTGCTCTGTTTTCTGGCTTGATTTCTTCTTTTTCTTCTTCTTTTCTCTTCTATCTGTGGTACTAGACTGAGCAGGTACAGAGGTGGCCGCTGTTTCTTTCTCATTCTCTCCATCCTCCTCACTGGCAGCTTCACTTTCCTGCATCACGTCCTTATTGGTGCCACAACTACCTGTCTCTGGATCATTTGCAACCACTTTCTCGTGTTTCTTCTTCTTCTTCTTGGCAGGTTCGGCCGCATCCTCTCCAGCCTGCTCGGCTTCTCTCTTCTTTGCTTGTTTCTTTTCCTTTCTCAGCTCTTTCGCAGCCTTCCCGCTGTTTACCAAACGGTAGGAGGTCAGCTCCTCGAAACAGATCAGGTCCTGCAGGCCTTCCTGTGAGAACAGATGAGGATCCAGCTCCACGGGTTTCCATTTGCCTTTCATGTCGAAGCTCCGTCTGACCGAGGAAACCCGTTTATCTCCAGTTTTCACCTTCTTTGGCTTCATTTTTCTTCAAACTGGAAACAGTTTTGCCAACGTGCTGAACTACTTCCTGAGTCTTTATATGCGCATGCGTGCTGCGCCGGTTCGCGCTTTAAAACTAGGCCCAAGTTCTTTAACAGGTATGTTTTAGGCGGAATACCCAGCGAAGATTATCAATAAGAACAGTTGACCTAAAGTGAAGCGGCTTCAGTCTGGTCAGACAGCACATGACACGAGGGCGCAGCCATGACAGTCTCGTCACGTGGTTTGAAAAAACTTTATCCGTCCAGCGACGTGAACAGTGATCAGGATTGTACCCCTGCGCAGCAGATGACTTATTTTATGTTAAAAAATCCTAAAACATTTAAACTTCTGTTATAACAAACACATTTTTTGGTTCTGCAGTGGAGCCAGAAAACGATCCTCCACTGTAAACGAGGTCATGCTATACACTTCAAAAATTAAAACACTGTTTCTAGTAGTACTGCTGTACACACCGAATATATAACATACAATGCAGAGTACTTTTTAACGTTATTATTCTATATTTGCTCCTAAATTATTCAACGCTCAGCATATGGAGTGATATGAGCCATATTGGCAGTTGTCCAGGGTGGCATTTGAAAAGGGGGCGAACAAGCACCAGATTTAAAAAACGAATCCGTCTCCCTGAACAAGTTTTCCACTGCTTTTATTTATCTGTAGTTAACTGGGAGTTAATAGGACGACTAGCTTGTGCCTTGTGCTAGACTGCACTGTATATTTATCCAACCCCTGAATCTCGTTTTCTAATTTAAATTAGTTGGAGGGCGGCAGGAGGGTCTCGCCCAGACACCGTTCATGTGAGAACTGCCACTGACCCCCCTGTGCAAAGTATTATTGGCAAAATATAAAAGCCAACAGGAGCAATTTCAGTGACTCGTCACTACTTATACTAGTAGTGGGTTCTCCAAGTTAAACGTTTTTATTGACAAGAACATTCTTAAAATAACCCCTTCATGACAAGCATCTTTATACGGGGTGTCGTTTGTAAAGTTACACAGTCAATATTTTGAGTAATTTAGCATGTCAAATGAGAAGAAAAATGGGGGTTCATTTCAAAGTCATATTTTCACCATGTCATTCAAACATTTAAAAATGTCACAGTTCCAACCAACTAAACTAAATATTTATCTTGCAAACTAAATATTTAGCTTGGAGATAAATATTTGGCATACTAACTAAATATTTAATTTGTAACTAGATATTTAATTTGCAAGCTAAATATTTAACTTGCTAATTAAATATTTAGTTTGGAACTGAGACATTTCTAAATGTATGAATGACATGGACTTTTTTTTTCTCTAATGACAGGTTAAACAACTCAAAATATTGCTGTCAATTTTTGAGTGTGGCCACCATATCTTTAGTACTTTGTAGAGCATCGTTTTGCTGTTATGATCCGCTGCAAATATGATTCATAACTCAACGTCAACATCTGGCAGTGTTCATTAGAAATCGTAGCCCAGACCAATAGTTAATTAATATGTATGAGGTTTTTATTTCCTTTAAAGAAAAAATATGCTTGAGTTTCCATAATGCAGCTGGCTTTTGCAAATCTAGACAGGTGACTACGACGGCCACTAGTAGCTTCCAGGACTTCCCCTGAGGCCAAGCCTTGGTGGATTTTGTGATATGCTTGGAATCATTGTCCAGTTCGAAGGTCAATGATAATGACGCCCAAGCATCTGCTTTCTCACACGTGGCATGACATCTTCTCCCAGGATTTCCTGATATCTGATTGAGTCCATCCGGACCACACATGTTGAAAGCTTTCCAGGGCCAGAGAAAGCAAAGCAACCCCAAAGCACCACTGAGCCACCACCATGCTTCACTTAATAAAACAACAGATTTAAAGATCTGGTATTCCTTGGGTGCAAAATGAAAAACAAAAAAATGCATCAAACACTTGACTTCAAGTTTGTGTGTGAACGTTACAACAGTATTTCTGCTGTGATAAACTGTTTCTGAGACCACAACATTCACAGTTTCAGTCCAACCTCAGTTCGTAACAAGGTGTGTCCACATGAATTGTCCTTTTTGACTATGTTTTTGTGATGTGTTGTCTTCATGCGTCAAAATCAATGGAGGGGTTGGATTATATTTACTAACGGGCTGTGTAGAAGATCTAAAAGTAAAATATCTTTACAAAGAAGGATAAAGAAGATGGCAAAATGCTTGATGAAACATTTCTCACTTTGAAGTCAACATCAAATCTTCACAGGTGTCTAATTCATGACAGATTATACAGTTAATTAAATCACAAATGTAAACCAGCAGCCCTATGTACACTATTATAAAGGTTTTTTGTGAAGTTATCTGCTTTAAGAAACACCTGAATAAACCATACATTTCTAAAATCTATTAAGAAAGTTTTAAAGTTTGAGATAAAGTTCTTTTTTGAATAGTTATCATGTACCACTTGAAATTTAAGGTATAATACACCCAGTGATGAATGACGTCCAATTTAGTGGACAGATGATTTTTGGCAATTTCCTCCCATTTTTGACAGTTATTTTGATCCTTAGTTGATACCTGATGTTATGAATATTTTTTTTCCAGCCAGGTTCTGATTCTACAGAGGACTGGCAAGATATTCTGGAGGTGCTCTGTAGTTCTTGTTGACAGCAAGACATGGGGGTTTGGGGACATTTTGCACTTACACTGGATGGCCAGGAGGTGGCAGTGTATGGAGCGTCATGAAGTGGCTTTTTGAACCAGTGTAACACCCCCACACGCACATGCTGCAGGATTAGGGCCATAATTATTCATATCCCTGGCAGATTAAGATTCAAAACTATTTTTATTCAACCAAGAAGTTTGTTTCTCACTGGAGGGGAGACAACAATCTGTCAAAAGATAATATAAAATAACTACTGACCAATGTTTTCCCACTCTTATTTTCACATTTTATCCATGGTGATGAAATCTTTGAAGTTGGAGGGACTCCAGGGCCACAACAAAATACAAATATTACTTCCAGTCAGAAGAAACATGGTGGTCCAATTAAATTACTTTAAAGCTAAATCTGCGAGGTCTACGAATAATTTTGGGTTTACCTATATACAAAAAAAATAGCTTTTAGAGGCTGTCGAGACACCTCTAAAATTCAAAGATTATCTAATCCAATATGCCCTTTGTCATTAGAAAGTTTACGTTTAATAGGAATCTTAATAGCTGATTAAAAACCTTTGTCAGTAACTGTTATGAAGCTTACTGTATGCTGCTGTAAGGTGTGGTCAGGTAACCCAGAGCCAGAAAATACGATTTAAGTTGAAAAGGTTATATTTAACTTGCTTAAACTGTCAAGTAAGTAGGTATTTAATGAAGGTATTTTTCGTGTTTTAAGTAGGTCTTAAATTTAAATCACAATGGCTTTAATAAGACTTAACTTACTGAATCTTGCAGAAACCATGTAAACACAACAAAGCAAAAGAAGAGTGGGATAAATGTTGGTTTAAAGAAAAATCATCACAATAGAACAGGCGATATGCACAGGCTACTACAGAGCTTAAACAGATATATGTGTAATAACTAGTTGCTGGAGGGGTCAATGACTCTCCCCATGAACAAGAGGCAGTTTGTGTCCTCGTGGTATATGAAGAAGAAGAAAGGTCTGTTGACGGTGAACATCCTGGGCAGAGAGTAGGGAATGATGCCGGTTGTGGTTGCAGCAGCGGCAGTTGTTCCCGTCTCATCTACCTCCACCACAGCTTTGTGCCGCACCTGGGGTTTGACAGTAGGGATAACAGTGCTCAGGTGGGAACATGCATGGATGTGGTTAGAACGCGGAGAACTTTCAAACTAACCTCGGACACTTTGAGGCCCGCTTCCTTGCTGAGCCTTGTAAGGTTTGCTGAACTCCCGAAGAGGCTGACCATGCCCATGTCTGGCAGAAGATTGTGCAGGGAATACTCTTGCTCCATCTTGAACTTTGGCATGCTGACTTCCAGTCTTCTGCAAACAGAACATGGAACAATGTTTGTTAAAGTTTTACATCCATGCTGGAAAGTTTATTGACAATTTTGTATCTGGTTTATGTTCAAAAGCACCACTCTGGACGAACAGAAAAAGCTACATAACGTGAAAATGGCTAATTTATAACGTATGATGGACAAGCAAGAACTGGAGAAAGCACAGAGAGAAAAGCAGTCCTGTCAGTTTTTAGTCACAGTAGGAACTTGCGTTTTACGCAGCTCTTTGACCCAGCTCAGGAACTTCTCAGCAGTGATCTCATCATCAATCACAGTGTAGTCAATGCCCTTGTTGGGCAGCAGGATAAGCATGGAAACACCTTCCTGGTATGGCAGTTTCAGCACTCTGGCTCCAAGGGGAACATCTTCCATAGTATAGAACTTGTCCTCCTTAAACATCATGGGCACTTGCATTATATTGTAGTTGTCAATGTAAAAGGGGCCATTTCTGGTCAAATTCGAGTTAAAAGGCATCAGCCAGGTTCCTGTATTGGGGACAACACGGTTAGCTTGGATGTAAATACTCTGGGGACAAAGTTTGACTCACAAACAGGTCAATAAACTGGATTAAAATTACCTTGGAAGAAAACACTGTTGATCAGCAGGAGCAGAGTCGTTTCATCAAGGGTGGAGAGCATTTCTGTAATTTTATCCTTGGTCTTCTGCCTGATGTATTCATTTATGTATCTAACGCTCCCTTTTGTGTCTGCAAAGTCTACGGTTTTAATGTCGGCATGGAAAAACGTCCTCATTTTGTCCTCAAACGCCTTCTCGACCTCAAACTGCTGACGGATAAACAGGGCCATGCTTTGGTCCACTTTCAGAGAGCCGTTTTGCGCAATGTTCTCCTGAAGGAGCTGAAAAAGTCTTGGGATGAGTTCTGGCTGGTCGGCCACCTCCAGCTGCTGCAAGTTCAGTCCCCTCAAGATCTCCTGATGTGTGCCACCACCAGAAGCCATCAGCAGAGCGGCGAAACTGGTGGAAATGCTCAGAGGCGAGAAAAAGACGTTATTGTCGTGGTAGCTGGATATTTTTCTGTAAAGGTCCATGGCAAAGTCCATGTTCTTGTAGGAAAGATCAGAGATGGTCATGTTTGGAAGTGCTGCTTGATGGACAGGAGCCAGGAAGCACATGTAGGTTACAACGAAAATAAACGGCATTTCCAGTTTGTGTGTTCCCATAATTATAGTCCAGAATTTAGAACCTGAAATATAAAAATGTTACTTTGTTAAGAGTGCTCACTTGAAGAGTAAGATTTAAATCATCTACATTTGTCACAACAAAAAAACTGTAATTTGGGGCTGAAATATTCTCCTAAGTTTAACAAACCGCCATACGTACCTTTCAGCTTGAGCCAGATGAGTTCTGTAAACTTCTTCTGTTATTTGGGGAAACAAAGTACAAGTGTGCACTGCTGGTTACACATTAACCACACGCAACAAAGTTAGGGGTGGACCTCCGCTTTCACCAGCACGGTCCCCGTTACACATAAATCTCTGCACTTTGCTCTTATTTACACCTGATATTGGGTACTGGGTTTACACTGGGGTGCGTCAAAGATAAAGGCTGCAGATTTAGATCCACTTATTTGCTATTTTCTCTTGGTAAAAATAGGGATCATCATCTGCAGCTTGCATCACAAGACCCAACAATTAAGAAAAATAAAACACGCAGCAAATATTAGAATGAGTTAATATCACTTTAATCCTGCAACACTGAACATTATATTAAATGAAAGAATGTGTATCGCAAAATGAAACAAACAAAGCCGGTTACTGTAAGAAAGAAGTGATTGAAAACAATGCAATGATAAAAAAAAAACATTGTATACTCTCACACAAGTGCATTTAAAAAGAAAAATTACAGCCAATCCCGACGAGCAACAGTGAAAACGTCCCATCTTGGAGGAAGTCGTGAAGCACAACAAGTCCTTCCCTTTTCATGACTTCCACCAGCTTTCAGTATAACCCCCCGCCCGGTTCCGGTCAGGTTCCAGTAAACCTGACTCCTAACAAACTGTTTTAATGCGCTGGTGTGGTCCGTCCAACAAAAGAGAACCTGTTAACGGCCCTTTGAGTTTTAGATCCAATAAACTGCAACATTTGTGTTTGCTTTCTCTCTTTTGCTTTTCAGTTCAACAGATTATGTATCTTAATAACTATTTTCTATTATTTCTGAAGATCGTCAATCAGCAAATGACTTGCAAGAACCGTCTGCAACCACAATGCAAACCCATGTATCATGTAAGGCGGATAAAAGCAGATATTTACACACACTGTAAACATTAAATCTGTCTTTTCCTGTTTCAGGTCAGCCAGGAATACCAATGTTATTTCTATTACGGTACCTCTTTAAGTTTAGATGTTTACATACACTAAGATTACAAAGCCTTTGAACAATTTGGAAAAGCCCAGATGATGATGTCATTGCTTTTAAGCCTCTGGTAGGTTCATTCACAACATCTAAGGTTCACAGAAAGCAAATACTGGGGATGTCGTTTAAGGCAAGATCTTAAACACACCGCCTCCTTGTGTGACATCATGGGACAAAACATTTAAAGAAATCGGTCAAGATATTATGGAGGTTTTGTGGACCTCCATAAATCTGGTTAATCCTTGGCTAGGTAGAGGCCTGAAAGCGCCTGGGTCAAACAATCAACAATTATCAGGCATAAACAGCACTGGAATGTCAAGCCACCATACCATTCAGCAGTAGATTTGTGTCCAAGAGAGTAATGAGCTGTTAAATGTCCGAATCAACCCGAGAACTAACGCAACAGACTGTGTGAAGAGGCTGATTAGACGAGGCTGTTATTATCCACAGTAAACATAGTCCTGTATCAACATGGGCTGAAAGGTCACTCGGTGTGGAAGACGTCATTACATCAACAGAAACATAAAAAGCCAGATTTCAGTTTGTCCTGTCCACGTCCTGATGAAACTAAAGTTTTGGCCATAACAGCCATTTTGACATTTGGAGGAAAAAGGGAAAGCTTGTAAGCCTGCGGATATAATCCTAACTGTGGGGGGTGGGGTGGGAGCATCATGCCGTGAGGATGTTTTTACTGCAGGAGGGACGAGTGCTTTTCCCAAAATGAAATAACGAAAGAACATT
Organism: Crenichthys baileyi; assembly: GCA_036173005.1. NCBI lineage: Eukaryota > Metazoa > Chordata > Actinopteri > Cyprinodontiformes > Goodeidae > Crenichthys > Crenichthys baileyi. Next base: position 1,020,700 of record JAHHUM010001736.1, read on the forward strand.
ATGGAGAAATGTTGAAGCAACAAGATATCAGCAAAGAACTTAAAGCTGAGGCACAAATAGGGCTTCTGAATAGAGAATAACCCTAAACATACCACCAAACTAGTGGTTTAAGGTCCACATAGTCTATGTTTAGGAGCAGCCCTCACAAATCCCTGATCTCCGTACCATAGAAAATCTGTGGGTAAAGCTGAAAAGGTGTGTGAGCAGTGAGGCCCGCATAACCCGACCCAGTTCTGTCAGGAGGAACGGGCCAAAATTCCAGCAAACTACTGCGAGAAGCTCGTAGAAGGAAACCTAAAATGTTTGACCCGAATCATAAAGTTTAAAATGGAAATTCTACCAAAATCCCTTATTCCAATACGTACATATAATCCCAACCAAGGTTTTGTCTGGTTTAATGTCAGTCAGTTAAAAAAGTCTATTCTTACAGTGTATGTAAACATCTGGTTTCTACTTTACATTATTCAGTCAAATTAAAGTAATTAAACAAGTATTTTAGGGGCAGTAAAATCACATATTTCCATTATCTACAGTTAACATAATAAACTGGCTTTCCTTCATAGTTCAATAAGTGCTTTTTGAGAGATTTTAACAGAATGTCAAGATTTAAATGACAGTAGAAAAACCTGTACTTACTCTCTGTCCACATTGGACCCTTGTACTGTATTCATTTAATGTCAACTTGTACATTTAAAGAAAGGAATTAAGTGAAGATATCAACATGTATTCTGAAAACAGTTGGAGTAAAATTATCACTGAGATCAGGAACAAACCATCCACAGACATTAGTGTTTCAGACCAAAAGACACTTTGGTGCACCGTGAAATTGTTGGATTATTTCAAACTATAAAGGAATTGTGATGGATTAGGTCTCCAGATCATTTCTTTGTTCCACAAACCCAAACCTAACAGCAGGAGGCGTTGTCCTATAAAGCTTTTATCTGTATCCAAAACCTTGGTCTCTTATGGCTTTCATAGAATGCCTAGCTCCGTTTTTTACCTCCAACTCATGCTCATTGCATGTTTTTTTGTCTTTCCAGGTCTTCCTAAAAAAACAAAAGAACTGGAATAAAAAAAAAAAAAAAACTGTATTCAATAGAAAAGAAGGCGCCATGGTAAAAAAGGCAATTGCAATCTTGGATTTACTGCATCATGAGTCCTCTTGAGCCTAGTGGTGACCCCTTTCCCCCACTCTCCGAGTGCTTCGCCGAGTCACATCAAAGTGCTGCCGCTTCGTTGTCACTCGTCTCTTCTCTCTGGTCGGTCAGTGAACTAACACAGGAAACCATGTCCTTACGTCCTTATATTTGCATATGCAAAAGGTTAGAGGAGGGATAAAGCTGCCCCAGTCAGGGGTTTCCGATCCAGGCTGCTGGTAAACAACACAAACTTTTCACGACTTCACTGGCTGGACTCTTGCTGTTGGTATTCCTCGGAGGCGTTGTTTGCTGATCCTGGTTAAAGTTGTCAGCTCAGGTTAAGATTTAAGGACACATGTTGAATTAAAATACTTTTATAATACATTCAAAATCTTAGAATTGGGGAAAAAATTGCAAGTGTTCATATTTATTACATTTAAACTCAAAAGAGCCGTTCATCAGCTGATAAACACCTGAAGACAGTGGTGTCTAAACTTTTTGCTAAATGCACCAAAATTATCAAGTTGACAGCTCTCCACAAAAATTATATTATTTTACTTTTCTAATAAAAAAAGAAAAAACTTGTATTGTAATTTTTTTTTAACCTGCTCAATAATAAACTAAAGCAAGTCTGATTTTTGTAGAAAATTGATCTGTAAATTACATTAAAAGTGTCTATCGTATCGGCCTTATTAAAAGCGATGTTTAATAAAGTTTTAATAAAAGTTTTAATAAAATTCTATTCATGTTCGGCAACAAAGCAAGATTTGGGTGACTCTTTTCACCAACACTTGCTGTATTTAGCCAAGTCTAATTATTCAGCTATTATTTACTGCTCTCGAGTAAAACGTGTGTGGTAATATTTACCATGAAAGTTTATAAAAGACAAAATAAAAGAAAAATTTGTCAACTGTCCACCTATAGTGGGGGGTTGAGAGCCACACAAGTTTTATTCTTTAATGAGAAAAAAACATATTTTGCATGTTCTCCTAAACTAAATGCCATTGAAAACACTTTGTCCTTCGCCACATGGAGCAACGTTCCCACCAGCCTACCAGAAACACTCGCATCAAGCAGAGCAAAACACGTTTTAGGTAATCCACAAGAACAGTCCTTTTTAGACACTTTCACTTCTGTTTTGTGCTTTTTGACAGTAATGGTGTTAAACCTTTGATCATCTGATGAACAGGCCTGTTTGAGTTTGATTTAATTTAAGTTTTGAATAGATTTAACAATCTACTTGTTTTGTCTTTGTTCTCATCATGTAAAGTGGGTCTGCTCACCTGACCCAGCGGTCGGAGGTGCATCTGGCTGTTGGGGAAGGTTTGGCTGAGCTTGTGGCTGCTGCCTACAAACAGGGATCAGAGAGGATTTAGTCCAAAATGTGTTCCTGTTCTCCTAGGAGATGAAGAACGTTCTATCCTACCGATCAAAGTAGGCTTGTCTCCTCTTCCTGAGCTCCTCAGCTGTAAGTGTCTCACTCTGGCCTCCTTTTTGTCCATCACCAGGGCTACCTGATTTCACATCGAACACCTCACACTCTGAAGACCTGTCGCTCCTCACCGCTCCTGCAAAAACCAAAACATTTTGGAATCACCCGGGACTTTACAGATTTCCAACAAGTGTTTAATTGCCATAATTGAGCTCAATTCTTCACTTCACAGCATTACTGTGCAAAGGTTTTCGGCAGGTGTGAAGAGAGAGAAATTCTGGTGTTAGTTCTCCAAAATGGAATAACCTACCAACCGCGAGCCTTCAAGCACTGTGTGCAAGTAAAAGAACAGAAGAAAAAAGTTTGGTCCAGGTTTCCTCTTCATTTCACTTTGAAACATAAAATGCAAAAGGTCACTCTGAAATTGTGGCAGCCAATTTTACAGCATGTGGTTTTTAAATGTGAAACACAAAGAAACAACGCAAAGCAAGGAAGGAAGGAAGGAAGCAGGAAGGAAGGAGAGACATGAGGAAGAAATCAAGGACAAAAAATGGTGTGGGGAAACAAGCCAGGAATAAAGATGGAGAGGAAGATGGAAGGAAGGAAGGACACAATGAAAGTAAGAAGAAAGGACATGAGTATAAAAAAAAGGGAGAAGGAAGGATGGAGAAATAGGGCGCCACATTCAGACAACAGGATGAGAAAGGATGTTCGGAAAATACAAACATTTTTTCGTACTTTTCCAGAATCTGGAAAAATACTGACGTCAAGTTGCAGACATTTTCAGACTCCATTCTGTGCAGAATTCCAGGTAATGACACTAAATATTTATTTGCTTTGGATTCCTCTTTCATTCACTGCATTTTGTTTATTGACAGAAAAAGAAAGTGGCAACACTTTCATTTTATTACACCTGCCTAAAACCTTTCCATAATCCTGCATATTGTACGTAAAGGGCAAAATGTGCCTGAGAGCCGATAAATGACTCCCATAAACCTGTTACCTTGCATGCTGAGCTGTATGGCTCTACGGACATCAGCCTCTTCATCTTCCACATCCATGTCCTGTCTGCTGAGAGCCAGAGCTCTCTTTAATTCTTCGTCGTCGTCCTCCACACTGAACCCCACATCTGCCTGGCTCTGAGAACCTGACGTCCTGCTTGCAGTAAACATCTTAGTTAGCTGCTACATGCGAGTCAGCAGTTTATTTGGATCCACTCAGGACATCAGTATTCCACAAACTGAACACACATACCCCATACTGGTCTGGGCCTCGTCCTCTCCAATGAGTCTGGGCCGCTGCAGCTGATGGACCCTCATGATCCCAAGAATCTGCTCTGCCTCACACTCTGGGAGATTTCCTCGGATTACAAATATGGAATAACCTGCACAAATACACTTTTTTATGCATCTTATTTGAAGTCTGACATCTAAACACAGGGAATGTGAATAGCATTTCTTTTTGAAATACCTTCCTGTTGCAGCTGTGCGAGGAAAAGGGCTAAATACGTGTCTGATATCAACTCAGGTCCGGTCAGCAGTGAATTCAGGTTGAACCACTGCAATGAAAACAGCGTTTCTGGTGAAGCCAACTGCTTAAACTGGGTTCATTAAGAACTAAAAGGTGCCCTCATACCTGCTGCCCAAGTTTGCGTATAGTAAACCAGTGCTCCTTATAGTTGCAAATGAAGGCTTTCTCATTTCTGAAACATAAAAGAAGCCATCAGTTTACACTGAAATGTAAATTTTAACCTCTTCACAATTCAGTCTTTGTGATAAAACCTCACATCGGGTTTATCATCAGCCTCTGGTACTCTGGACTGTTAAAGAGGATTAGCTCCAACCCCCACACCCGTAGAGCGTTGCTAATAACCTAAGTCAACAAGTAGACAAATGAGAGTGAAACAACCTGTAAAGGTTCCAAACTATAGATTTATTGGCAATAAGGAGGGCAGGACGTAAACAGATACCTGTATTGAAAAGAATCCACTGTCATCCATGTTCCCTGAGGGTTGCTTTAAAGACAAAAATAACATATTAAACAAGCTTAATAAGCTTTTAAATTACAGTTTGTCCTCTACTTACCTGTAGGAAGGTCCTGTACTCCTCACTGGCCATGCCCCCCTCGGCCATCCTCATCCTCTCCTCTTCATCCAGCTGATGAGCAATGGAGGACAGATCCACGGGGGTGAAGTACTCCCCCTGCAGGAGGTTGTTCAGGCAATGCTGGGCACACAGGGAGCCCTCTTGCTGCAAACAAAGGATTGTGGATTTTAAAGCAAAATATTGATCAATCCAACATCTGTCAGCAAGGATAAAACTGCTTAAAACACCACATGAGAACTTTTATTACAGATCAGGTGGAGCTGGACACACTGGGACAGGCACTTATATTGTTCATTGTTATTGTGGGAAAAAATTTTGGAACAAGAATTGTTATTTTACTCTGATAATATTAGAATTTAATTGATTATGTTTGCAAACCCAAAACGAGCATGACTGAGACTGTCGATTGAAATTAGGTTGTTATTTGGCAGCACCTCTTAGTGGTAATGGTGTACTGATTGTTGCCTATTGGATAACAGGTCAGTTTTATTTTCTCAGCAGTATTTGTTTGCATGCAATGACAGATTTCTAAACAAAAAGAGTTTCACACATTTTTTTATATTTTTCTATCATCAATTTGACATTACCAGAATAAATACTATAAAAACTAACTCCATAACACGCATCCCAACTGGAGACACCAGGGCTCTCTTGCTGCTCTCTTAAATAACGATCGATCCTCAGCTGCAATGTATATTCACAACAAGGGGGTCTTTTCAGCGATAAAACTGCTGAAATGCATCACATCTTTGGATTTTATGACGGTTGTTTAGGCAGTGCTGGACACAGCATGAGTGCTCTTGCTACAAACAGAGGATTAATGAATTTAAACTGTAATGAGGTTTTTGAACCTTAATAATGCTATGTTCTTAACTTCAGAGTATAATTTATAACAACACAGACCCTTCTGTATTAAAACTGCTTGGAAACATCTAGGGCTTCACAATATCAGGCAAACATGTAATTGTGATCCTTTTGCTAAATGGTATTAATTATAATTAACCCACATTTTCAGGTTTTCTTCCTTTCTTTTCTTTAACTTAATATCCCTTAACTCTTTTTAAGGCTCTCACTGACTATACATTAGTGATTTTACTATAGTTCGGGCAATGCTAAACACACAATGAACATTTCAATTTTAAGCCTTTGTATTTATGATTTTTAAACCTCAGGGATGATCAATCCTCAACTTGAGAGTATAAATGATCAAACTCAACCAGTCAGTCAGAGTTCACTTCTCATACAGCCGAGTTTAACGCAAAATGCTCAACAGAGGTTAATAATAGAAGGACATCATTAAACCACCAGAGAAAGGCCTTTTAAAATGATCACAAAACATCAGGAAGACCACACAAGTTATAATAATCATATTGATAATAAACCGATGAAAAATTTAAAGAGAGAAAAATCTATTAATCAGAAGTGGGTGAGAAACTGCTGCATTTCAATCATGGAAATCATACTAACAGCAGTCTGCCTTCAGTAGATATTATTATATTTGTTTAAAGCCAAGTAATTGCGAATTTAAACCACAATAAAGATCGATTATCAGCCCAACAGTGTAATTATTAACAGCAGGCAGCCTTCAGTGATCAAACTGCCCAAAAGCATCAAATTAGTGGTTCTAGTCCACAGCGATAGCACGTCACTTTATTAAAGCAACTTTTTTTACTAATAAAATCAAAATGCCCCGGCTCAGACCATCAGCTCAAAGCTGTTAAAACAATCTGAAAACAAACTTTTCAACCTGTCTGGTTAGCTGGTGAGCTAGCAGCTAGCATTAAGAGCAAACAACAACTACACAGCTGAGCCAGCGGCGGCAGCTTCAGGCTGCTAAACGGACACCGACGCTCACAGGACGGATCGCAGTGAACATTTACAGATAAACGGGTCTGGGTACGTGTTTTACCTACTTTCTCATGAAATATGGAATCCATATTGAGCTTTCTGTGAAACATTCAACTCTGACCCCCAGCTCTTCCGCATTCATCAACTCACCGACAGGAGACAATCTTTAATGGCGCCCCCTGGTGGTTAGCTAGCCTCGGCGCTCGGAGGGTTTTTGCCGTCAACTGTTTTCGGCTACACACAGGAAACGGTCTTCCTATGACGCATGCTCCTTAAACAGCGGTTGAACATGGCAGACAGAGTGAAGCCGTCAGAGGGGCTGCAGCTCAGTCGGGTAAGATGTTCTGAGATTAAATTCAGTTGACAGCTGACCGTCAATCCGAGAGGAAACTGTTGACTCCACCGGGATCATTGCTGTGAATAATAGGCTCTTTTTGCTTTGTGAGAGACCAACGTTCCGGCTAAGCTAATACAGCTTCCAGGCTAACTACCAACTAGCTTCAAAGAGCCTCTATAACTAAATGTAGTGGTCATAAACGTGTTTATGTACATATATACACAGGTTTGAAGCAGTATTGGTTATTTTTTTATACATTTACTTCTCAACAACCAGTTTATTTAGATGTGTTTATGTGTATAAAGCACCTTTGGTTATTGTGTTAATTATACAGCTCATTGTTGGGTTTAAAGAAGCAGTAATTTGAGTTTTAACTCTGATCTGTGTATAAATATGCGCTTCAGTTTGGGATGTTTTGCTTGTTTTTACGGTGTGACATCAGGACTGCTTTCCGTCATTGTTGCAGTTATTTTTTTTAATGTGAAAGCAAAACTGATCCTGCTGACTTTTTTATTTTCAGCTTAGGAGTCCTGCCAGGAGGCGTTGACACACTAAAACACTGTTTCTGATAAGGATTTGATGCAGACTGTCTTTTTAGGATGATCTTCAGAATGCATTTATCACCTTGGTCAGAAACTTATAAAACGTATTTCTTTTTTACTGTAAAATTTTAATGACTTTTGCCATCAGACGTCCCTTTATTTTCTTTCTTGGCAAATATTCCTTGGAGATTTTGGCCCATATTGATATAGTAGCAGCACACAGTCGCTGCAGATTGGTTGGCTGCACATCCATGATGCAAATTTTCTGTTTTATGACATTGCAAAACTTTACTGAATTGGAATCTTGTGTCTGTGGAAGCCATTACAGTGAATTCATTGTCATGTTCAAGAAACCAGTTATAGATGGTCTGAGCTTTGTGGCATGGTTCATTATCCTGCTGAAGGTGAACATCAGAGGTCATAAAGGGGTGAATGTGGTCAGCAACAGTACTGAGGTAGCCTGTGATGTTTAACCGATGCTCAGTTGGTGACCAGACTGTGCCAAAAAATATCCCACACCATTATACCTTCACCACCAGCCTGAGCTGGTAATACAACATGGGATTCGATCCATGCTTTCATGTTGTTTATTCCAAATTCTAATATTGCAGCTGAAATTGAGACTCATCGGACCAGGCAATGTTTTTCCAATCAGTTATTGTCCTAGTTTGCGTAGCCTGTGTGAATTGGAGCTGCACTTTTCCGATTTTAGCTAACAAAAGTGATACCCAGTGTGGTCTTCTGTTTGTTTAGGCCATCTGCTTCAAGGTTCAACGTTTTGGCGCACACCTTTTCTGGAATGAGTGGTTATTTTAGCTACTGTTTTCCTTCTGTCATCAACAAGGCAATTTAATCCTCACAGCTGCCCCTCGCTGGATATTTAAAATTTTCTGTGCCCTTTTCTGAAAACCTGAGATGGTTAGGTGTGAAAATCCCAGTAGATCAGCTATTTGTGAATTAGTCAGACCGGTCCGTTTGGCACCGACCACCTTGCTACAACCAATTACCTGATAAAGTGGCTGGTGAGTGTAGGTGACTTTAATGGTTTAGGCATTTTTTGCATAATTCCTGAGAAAAACCAGAGATCACTTTGCTGTAACAAGTTGACTTTTTAACTGGTGACACCTGTTCGATGTTGATATTGATTATGATTAACCCACATTGTCTTCTCTCCTTTGTTACTTTGCTCTCTATGAGCTTTCTGATCCTCGTTGGTAAGATCTGTATCAGTTGTGGGCATTGAAAGCCCACCCAAGGGGGCAGATAGTTTCTTAGACAGCAGGGTTTTAATTCAGGGCGCATGAAATAGTATAGCTTACCAGACGTTGCATCTAAACAATCTTTTGCAATTGTTGTGATGAATGTCATAGTAAAAGATGCTTGATTATAATCATGCAACTGTCTTTTTCACTCATATAAAATATGTGAGTTTCTGGGCTTGACGGTGGGACAGTTGGTAGCACTGTTGCCTTGCGGTGAGAAGGTCCTGGGTTCGACTCCCGGCTTTTTCTGCATGGAGTTTGCATGTTCTCCCCTGTGACCCTGTACAGAAGAAGCGGATATAGAAAATGGATGGATGTGAATTTTCAGTCTATATCTCATATCCCATCATATAATTGTTCTACGAATCCATCTGTTTATCTAAGGTCTATTGATGAGTAACTGATATGTATCTTGAAGTGAATATGTACTGTCACAGCTTTTAAAAAAGTTCATGAAGTTTTGTATCAATAGTAAACAAGGCGTTTTGTTCTCCTTGTTGGCCCTTAAGGAATGGCTGGAGGCGGCCGACTGCAGGTCGCAGCTGCTGCAGCACCTGAAGGACCAGGTACCTCAGATCTTCTGCCTGAAGAAGGAGCTCAGCCCTCAGGAAGAAGAGGAGCTCACTCAGAGGCGACTCCTTCATCCTCTGGAGTGCCTCCTGTTCGGAGAGGATCCTCAAGAAGGTCTGGAGAAGCTCAAGCAAGGCAGCACCTCCTCTCAGCTCTGTGGCCGTGTGTTCAAGGAGGGAGAGACTGTTTACTCCTGCAGGTCTGCTCTTCTGTTGTGTAGAAGTTTATATGTCCAGATCATTTTTTTTTTTTAGATTTCCCATGTAAGTTAACTTGGTGGCAAATAGATAATATTTGGCTGAAACTATTGTTTTCGGCTTGAAGCATGAATTAGGCTGGTGTGAAGCTTCCAACCCTGTGGAATCCTACATTAATGACTAAATGTAAAAACATAAAGGTATAATTACAGTGTATAAAGTGGTTTCAAGAGGTTGTACTTTGACTAGGATCGAATTAGGCTGCAACCACACCATTGTGCAGCTCTAGGCTGAATGGTAGCAATAAATGGGTGATTAGTAGACCCCAGAGTTCCAGCATTGTGCAGATCCGTGCTGATGAGACATTTAATGACGCGCGTCCGTTAATTGTGCATCATCTGTTGTGACATTATGTGAGAATCGTTCTCCTAATCCGACTGACTTTAGAAAGTAAGACGCCGCTAAAAAATAACATAAACCCTGTTGTTGTTGCTTTCCTGTGAAAATGAGCTCCCCCGTCCCTGTGGGTCTGTGGGTCCACCTATACGTATCCAGTGAAAAGTAGCAAAACCGGCGTGTGAATTTGACCGATCCATATCAATTTACTTTTAGAAGCAAACTGCTTTTTTCAGTTTCCTGAAGCGTTGCATGTTTGGACCCACACATATATTCATCCCCTCCATCCTGCTGCAGGGACTGTGCAATAGATCCTACCTGTGTGCTGTGCATGGACTGCTTCCAGGACAGTGTGCACAAAAGCCATCGTTATAAGGTAAATATTTACATCTGTACTGTTTTTTATTTTCAATAATAAGACCTTATATCTGTTCAGTGATGTTGTGACCTCAGTGTTCCCGCTGAGCAACTTAATGACTGTTGTGTGGATTCATCATCTCGCCCTCGGTGACTCGTTTCATTTTGTTTTGTTTTTTCTTCAGATGCACGCGTCATCAGGCGGGGGGTTCTGTGACTGTGGCGATGTGGAAGCCTGGAAGATCGGTCCGTATTGCTCCAAACACGACCCGGGGGCTGCCACTGCCATGGTAACAGTGCGTTACGTAATGGCAAAAAAGAGGGATGTGGGTGTGGTGTACTGGTCCCACTGTGTCAGTGATCCCCAGAATGCTTATTTTCCCATCTTCGTAATGGATGCTGCTGTATGTTTGGCTGAAGAGATGAAGGCCTTCTGCTGACCGTCACCAGCTGAGAAAAATCAGCGCGGAATCACAGAGACAACATTTTCTCTTCCTGGGACAGTGAGACGAGTTGAGCTGAACCGTGCAGCGACGCTCTCAGTTTGGCTCTCTGTAGATGTTTGCTGATCACCGTGTTCAGGCTCAGCTCTGATAAGATCACGCTCAGGGCTTGTGAGCAGGCACTCATCTGGACAGCTCTGCCTTTTCCATAAACAGCAGGTGGTCCCTTTAACACGCCCGGGCGCTGCCTGACAGCTTGCTTTGTGTTTGCCATACCAGATCTGAACCTGTGCTTAATGAGTGTTCACACAGGCACATCAGCGTGTCTGCTGTGAACGAGATAAGCCACCTTCCCCTCATTATTTAGGTTTTACAGTAGAAAACGGATATTTACATTCCCTTGGCTACAAAGCACATCACCTTTCTTTAATCGTTTCTTAATTTAGTTAGAATAACTGACATCAGGCCCGTGTTTAGTCGCTCCAAAGCATTGTCTTTGTTCCCCCTAAACCATTTTCTTACTAACTTGGCGGTGTGCTTAGGTTCTTTGTCCATTTGGAAGACAAATCTGCACTGAATTTCCTGGCTGATGTCTTGAGCTGTTGCTTCAGCATTTCCATAAAATGTTCTTTCCTCATGACGCCATGCACCGGTCCCTCCTGCACCACATGATGCTGCCACCTCCATACTTCACAGCTAGGATGAGCAGCCATGCGACTTTCTCCTTTAACAATGTGACTAGGGTCATTAAGGCCAAACAGCTAAGCAGAGTCAGCTGTATCAGATCACAGGACATGTCTTCATAAATTAAGGTCTCTGTCCCCGAGGACATTTGGAAACTGTAATCTGACTTTTTATGTTGCTCCTGGAGTAATGGCTTTTTCTTCCATGAGTGGCTTTTCAGCCTTGAAACAGGACTTGTTTCACTGTGGATGACGACACTATTAAAACACTGAACCTGTGTCCTCCCTGAACAGCGTAATGGTTGGAAAGATGAATGTGGCACCTTCAGATTTATGGAAATCCAGGGATGGACCAGAACTATGGAGGTCCACCAGTTCTCTTCCTGATATCTTGGCTGATTTATTTAGATCTTTCCATGATGTCACAGAAGGAAGTAGTGTGTTTGAGCTATAAAATACATCTTCCATTAACTGAAATGTAAATTAGAAGGTTTTAAAGCCATGGCAGCATCATCAGATTAAATCTCCCGGTATGAGACCTCTGGCTTTGAAGAAAGTACTGAGAAACTCTCATTATTCTGGCATCTAGCAAATAGAAATAATTTTAGCTTGTAAACTGAGGAAAAATCCACCCAATCAGTGCGTGTTTGTTATTCGTGTTAATAGTTTATATTAGTTTTTGTGCCGTTTGTGTTATTCTGTTTGTTCCCACAGGATTGAATGTTTATGTCAGAAGGCCAGCTGCTTTCTCTGCTCATTAGGAAAATCATGTGAGCCGTTCAGGGAAATAGGAAAACTCTGGGGTTACATTTTTGGCATTTCAAGTGGATTGTTATAAAGTTGCAGAAAAATGTTTTTTTCTTGGTTTTTAAGCGTTACGCTTTATGTCTGCAGTTGCATATTTCTCCAGCCTGCTGTTTGGAACGTGTGGAGCATGTTTTATGTAAGAACACTTCGTACCACTTCTGTTTTGTGCAGGATGAATCAGTTTTAGAGCCGGAGTTGTACGAACGTGCTGAGAAGCTGTTTCGGATCCTTCTGGACTACGTCACTAACTTCCTGGTATGGGAGGAGGACTTTGAGCTGTCGGCTGAACTCCAGCCCCGGTAGGGCCGCACAGATTAAATGGAAATCTCATTTTTTATCTCATAAAAAAAATGAGATCAACTTTGACAGCTGTTTTCGTCGTTGCAGAATAACAGAAAGCGCATACTACTGTGTGCTGTACAACGATGAGCACCACTCGTACGACCACGTGATCTACACCCTGCAGCGATCGGTTAACTGTGATCAGGCTGAGGCACAAACACACACAACACTCATTGACAAAGAGGTATTTCTTCACTTTTATGCCCTTGTGACTTTCCTTTTTTCATATTTAAAATAAGCCAAGTTTCAACTATGTTGACAAATATTACTGACAGATGATCAGATCTGGGAGTTTTATGACCCGAGGGCCTCTTCTGGCCCCGTAGATCCCATCAGGCCTGTCCATGTGAAAACTGAAGTAAACGAGCACGCATAAAGTGTTGATTTAGTCTATAAGTTTCCAAAAACCCGCTTGGATTTTCCTACCTAGCGAACCTAAAAAGAAAGATGGATGCAGAAAGTTGAGTTTTCAGTAAGAAATTAAGTTACGCATTTATTTACAAAAGAGCTGTGCTCAGTTTGTAAAAATCAGTGTCAGATTTGTTTTTCTCAGCAACTACAGTTAATTATCAGACTAAACATGCTGGAAAATACCGGACCTCGGTTAGTTTTTTGCTAAAAGGTCTTCAGGGTGTCTGCAGATTGTTTTTTCTGCGTGTGTTTGGTCATGTTATATTTGCATAACTTTGGGATAAATTATAAAATCAAATCCCATTTAAAATGAATTTATTTTACATATTATAATAATGTTTTGACTTGTTTTATTTTCCATCACCACATAAAATATCACGTTTTATTGTTTTATCTAGATAAAGAATTTTTTATGTTCTGTAAATCTAAAAATTTCTCTGTGATTTCTGTAAAAATATTTTTTACACCCCATCAGGTGCATATATTAAATAATATAAATTACATACAAATTATTTGTTTGCATATACAAGATAAGGGAAAATCTAACTAAAGTTAAAAATGGCGTTTATGAAGTGGGAAAGCTATATAAAATCCTAAAGCGCCCCCAGGGGTTATATGATTAACATAAAATTTAGCTGTCAGCATGTTAGGTCACATTTACCAGAGGACAATACAGTTATAATCAGATATATAGTTGGAAAAATAGCCAGTAGCTCCAGTTGCTAATTGTTCCCTTTGGGGAATATAACCGGCCACTCCTGATCTGTGATTAACTGTTGAATAGGGTCGGCGGGCAGTGAAGAGAGGACCGCTTCGCTCCTGTCAGCAAGTGAAAGACCTTATCAGGGTAATCTCTGTCTTTTCATTCCTAAAATTAATTGAAATTTGTCATGAGTAGCTGCTGCTCTAACCCTCTCTGTGCTGCATTGCAGTCCAACTCCGAGCACATCTCCCTGCAGCCTCTACGTGTGGAGATCCTCCCTTCAACAGTGATGGCTCATCAGACTTTTGCTCTCTGCCTCGGCTCCTGGTTCCAGAAGATCATTGGTTACTCAGGTGCTGCGGGAGTTGTGCTCATTTATCTTTATTCTTCCGTCACCGTGTTTGCAACCCTATAGTTTGAGCTTGTTTTGATATGTGTCGTGTCCGTTTTGTGCAGTGGGCTTCAGACAAGCCTTCTGTCAGGTTGCATTAGAACCAAACGCAGACGGAGATCGGCCTTGTCTCATCAGCAGACTCATGCTGCACGATGCACGGATGTACAAAGGTAGGCTAGGCTAAGCTGGTTTTTCATCTATGATAGTTGGCTCGTAATTACGTTCATTTTTGACACTAACTTTAGGAATATTTGTTTTATTTCTGTAGGAGCTCGCAAGATAGTACATGAGCTGATTTTCTGTAGCATGCTGATGGATTCTGAATTCAAGAGGCTTTTTGCAATCGAGTTTACAAAAGTGAGCAAACACAGAAACAGCCTAGACTGGCTTTTTTTTTCCAATGATCTAAATCCCTATTGTAACATGTTTGTATTTATTTTTACAGTACTACAAACAGCTACAGAAGGACTTCATCAGTGATGACCATGAAAGGAGTATATCCATCACGGCTCTGTCTGTTCAGATCTTCACGGTTCCTACGTTGGTGAGTTTACTGTTCTGCAGGAAGATAATCCACAGACAATGCACTAATATCATTACACCATCTCTATTTTTTGACATTTCTTTTTCAGCTCTAACCCACAACTCAGCTTATCAATTAAACAACCGAGCTTCGTCCTCATTGCAATAAGCATTTTATTGCAATTTTATTTGTTTGCCCAACCTACATTGTGTTAATGCAAAAAATGATTGTTAGTCAGATTAAATCAGACTTGCTCATTCATTGTGAAAATATTTTGTGTCACTCATATAGAGTCATTACAAATGGAGTGAAATATTTCAAGCCTATATTACTTTTCATTTTGATGATTATGGCTTACATAATAATAATGAAATAATGATAATGAAAACCCAACATTCAGTGTCTCAGAAAATAAGTAAATACACAGAAATGTCAGGTTTCTAAAGGATGCTTATTTCTATGAACTCAATTCTTGGTTGGGGCTCCTTTTGCATGAATTACTGCATCAATGTGGCGTGGCATGGAGGAGATCAGCCTGTGGTTCTGCTGAGGTGTTCAGGAAGCCCAGGATGCTTTGATAGCGGCCGTCAGATCATCTTTATTGTTGGGTCTGGTGTCTCTCATCTCTCTCTTGATGATCCTCCATAGATTCTCTGTGGGGTTCAGGTCAGACCAGTCTGCTTGTCACTCAAGCACAGTAACACCACAGTCATGGAACCAGCTTCTGGTACCTTTGGCAGTGCGGGCCAGTACCAAGCCCTGCTGAATGATGAAATCAGCATCTCCATGCTTGTCAGCAGAAGGAAGCATGAAGTGCTCTAAAATGTTCTGGTAGATGGCTGAGTTGACTCTGGACTTCAGAAAACCCAGTGGACCAACACCAGCAGAAGAAACAGCACCCCAAACCATCACTGATTGTGGAAACTTCACACTGGACTTCAAGCAGTGTGTATTCTGTGCCTCCCCTCTCTTCCTCCAGACTCTGAGACATTGATTTCCAAAGGCAATGCAGAATTTACTTTCATCTGAGAAGTGGACTTTGGGCCACTGAGCAACCGTCAAGTTTTTTTCCTCAGCCCAGGTAAGACACTTCTGACGTTGCCTCAGTTTCAGGAGTGGCCTGACACAAGGAATGCTACATTTGTAACTTATGTGAAGGATTCATCTGTGCATAGTTGCTCTTTTTGACCTGACTCCAGCCTCAGTCCGCTCCTTGTGAAGCTTCTTCAAATTTTGCTTGACAATCCTCTCAAGGCTATAACTCTCCCTGTGGCCGGTGCAGCTTTTCTTCCACGCGTCTTCCTTCCACTCAACTTTTTATGAATATGCTTGGGAGTGATACCTTAAGTTTTATATATATATTCTGAAACATTGAATTTTAGGTATTCATGATCTGTAAGCGACAATCATGAAAATTACAAGAAATAAGGCTTGAAATATTAATTCCATGTGTAGTTAATCTGTATAACATGAGTTTTACTTTCTGAATTAGATGACAAAAATGCTTTTTCACAAGATTCTAATTTCTAGAACTGTACTTGTAAGTCATATGAATGTCTGGTTTATAGATATAATTTTTTCCTATAGGCCAGACAGCTCATTGAAGAGTGCAATGTCATTAAAGTGATCGTTGATGCCGTCCTGGAGCTGCTGCGGGAACATCTGGATAACAACAATCGCTTCATCTTTCTGGGCTACAACTCAGAAAAGTTTTCACGCATCCAGGTCATCTTCCATGACCTCAGGTAGTTAACACATTTGAAAGATTCGCTTCGTTCCTGAACGTTTGAGTTTTAATCTGAGGTACAATTATCCGTCCGCCTCAGGTACATTCTGATCAGTAAGCCCTCTGTATGGACAGAGGAGCTGCGAGGACAGTTCCTGGAGGGATTCAAGGTCTTTCTTGGGTTTCTTAAATGCATGCAGGTACTAACCACCCCGTACCAGTCCAATCGTAGAGCATCAGTTTATTAAACTTGGCCAGTTGTTATCTTCTCCATACTTCTTTGTTTTGATGATCAGGGTATGGAGGAAGTGAAGCGCCAGCTCGGGCAACATATCGCGGTGGAGCCAGAATGGGAGGCTGGTTTTACTCTCCAGATCCAGCTCCGCCACATTCTTCCCATGTTTCAGGACTGGTGCTCTTCTGATGTAAGCTGTCCCCATTTAATATTATTGTTTATTAAAAGGATTTAAAGCAAAGTGGTTCTGTTTTCCTGAACATCAGACTCTGTTTGCATATTTTCTCATATTTCTATTCAGATGTGCCTTCTTTGTTTCTATTTGTTTGTTATAAAGCTTGAACCTCATCTGAAATCTGTGAACTTAATGCACAACCATTTAATCAGCTCTGTTTTTTCCTGTTAGAGTGCAGTTTTACGTGTTGTGTTTGCCCCCTCAGGATGAGATCATGCTGCAGGCGTTTAAGGCGTGCCACGCAGCCCTGACCGAATGCAACAACCAGCCTTTCAATAGGGAGCCCACTGACTTCTACATGTGCAAGCACATCCTGCATGCTCGTCCATACAGAGTGTCGCAGGAGCCGGTCAGCATACACCTGCCCATTTCCAGGCTGCTAGCAGGTAGAAAGACTGGAATCTGACATAAACAGCGATGTATAAAGAAGTTGGTACCTGACTATTCTGTGTTTTTTGTGATCCATAGGTCTGTATGTACTTCTGTGGAAAACAGGCGCCATTAAACGGCTGGATAATCCCGTAAGTGATACGGAAAATTGCTGATTTACTTTTTTTTACTGATTCTGAGAAATATGAAGCTAGCATATGAAATATGAACCCTCTTGTGTAAAAGAGCAGCATGTGGGCTGGTTAATGCAGCTGCTACAGTTGCAGTCAATCTTTGTTTTCCTTCATGCAGGAAGGCTACGACTTTGTTCAGCTTGCAGAGCATCCTCTGCACTGCGTGGTCCTCGCCGCTCAGGTTACGGCTGAGATGTGGCGCCGAAACGGGCTGTCGTTGGTCAGCCAAGTAAGCCTTTATGTTTAAGTCACAAGGCCTTTTTTCTCATATCTATTCCCTCTAAAGAAAAAATACTTTTTCATTGGTTTCTGATCAGGTCTACTACTATCAGGATGTAAAATGCAGGGATGAGATGTACGATAAAGATATTGTCATGCTTCAGGTGGGCATCAGTCAGCCATCATTGTTTTTATCCTCCATTTCCTTGTTTTTTTGCTCTAAAACAACTGATCACTGCCAGCTTTTTGCTTTTTACAGATTGCTGCTTCCAAAATGGATCCCAACCACTTCCTCATGCTGATCCTGCTCAGGTTTGAGCTTTTTGAATACTTCAATGGAGGTTGTGTGAACAAAGACCAGGTAATTATTGCAATACCCATAGAAGTTATTCCTTCTGGGAAAAATGTCCTGATCGGTTTCACGCTACTAAACCTGTAGGATGAGTTGATGCAGTGGAACCGTTTGACCGAGGAGATGCTGTTCCTGCTGATGGTCATCTTCGGTACGGCTTCGTGTTCATCTGACCAGCTTTTAGGATGCTTGTATAGGAGTGACGCAATCTGACTGATGTTGTGTGTCCCAGGTGAGCGCTATGTTCCCGGGATCAGTCAGGTGACCAAAGAGGACGTGACGATGAGGGAGGTTATCCACCTGCTGTGCATCGAGCCCATGGCTCATAGCACTTTGGTGAAGAGCCTACCAGAGAATGTATGAATCACGATGAGACGTTTCGAAGTTATTGAACACGTTTTACGGGTTTCACTTTGATTCAATCTGATTTTATTTGTATTTAGGAAAATCAGGAAACGGGCCTGGAGGCGGTAATAGCAAAAGTTGCTACTTTCAGGTAATTTAGTGTGAAAACAAAAGTGCTCATAAAGTTAACCTTGAACATATTGAGTTAAAACATGTTTAATATGTGCGTTCTGTTTTCAGAAAGCCAGGCGTGTCTGGACATGGATTATATGAAGTAAAAAAGGAGCGGCTGATGGATTTTAACCCCTTCTTTTATCACTACTCAAGATCTCAGCGTAGCAAGGTAGCACTCAGTCTTTGACTCAATGGATGCTCTGTGTGAAATGGCTCTTGGTTGAAGGATGTTTTATGACTGTTTGCAGGCAGAGGAGTCTCAGAAGAAGAGAAGATCTCAGGAGAGTAATGATAAAGGTGACTTATTTCAGAATGATGGAAAGCTTGAATGTGTTTGGAGTCTCAGCTGTGGTACTAACAGTCTGTCTCTGCTCAGCTCTGCGTCCTCCGGTGCCACCAGCCTTTTCTCCAAGTTTCTCCAGGATCGTGCACCTCTTCTCCTGTGATGTTATCATCCACATCCTGAGACACATCCTGCAGAGAGCCGCGGAGGATCAGTCGACGCACTGGACCGAAGCCATGATCCAGAGGGTGCAAAATACATTGCTGTTGAATCTTCTTATGAGTTGATGTTTGTTGCTGAGTTCAGTTGAAGCTCCAGAATTAACTTCTTCTCCTAACAGGCCCTTAATTTGATTGGTCAAGCATTGGTGGAAGAGAAGACCCAGCTTGAGAACAGCAGTGTGGAGGACGTGACCTTTGATTTCAGCCTGAAAGCCCGTGGTGAGAGAAAACTCTGAGTAATCCCTGACCACCTTTTTCCCTTCCAAGCCTGGATGCTGGAGTGACTGGTTTAAGCTAAATCATTTCTTTCTTTTCTGTTTGCAGCAGTTGGTTCAGAACAGGGCAAGTCGCTCTTCCTCTTATTGTCCAAGATTAAGGGACTGCCCTCCCTTGAAGCTCAGAAAGACTTGATCAAATGGCTTCTGCAGGTACGCTAAAAAGAGTTGAACAAACGAACCTTAAAGATCGTGCGCTTTTATTCCTTTTAAGTGTATAAAATATCTGGAGTTACTTCTACTCCATCTACTAAGTCAGAAGCTTACATACATTAAGATTATGAAGTCATTTGGGAAAGCCCAGTTAATGATGCTACGTTCTTTGTGAGTAAGATTAAATGGAGGGACATGCCTCAAACACTCTGCTTCCTTGTTTGAAATCATGGAGGGAAATCAAAAGAAATCAGCCAAGATATCAGGAAGTATAAACACCATGGGAATGTCCAGCCGTCACACCATTCAGGAAGGAGTTCTGTGTCCCAGATGAACATGTTTTGATGCAAAATGTGTGAATCAACCACAGAACCAAAGCAAAAGACCTGGTAAAGATGCTGGCTGAAGCTGGTTGGAGCGTGGCATTATCCACAGTGATTCAAGGTCTGTACCCACATGGCCTGATAAGCCACTCGGAGAGGAGGAAGCCATTCATCCAAGAGGAGAAAAGGATCATCGTGGCATTTGGATGTAAAATTGGGAAGCTTTCAAGCATCAGAACTCTATATTAACTGGTGCACGGGAGTGGCAGTATCATGTTGTGGGAGTGTTTTGCTGCAGGAGGGACTGGTTCACTTTGCAAAATAGGAATTCATTATGTAATCGGCCTATAAATGCGATCCTCAAAGGTTGCAGCCCTTGAATTTGGACACAGCAATAGTGAATGACATCCGTGAATCAGTGAATCTGAGTTTGACTGCTCTGGCTTTCCTCAAGGATCCGGATGTGTGACAGAAAAATCTGAATTTTAGAACTGAAATGAAATCATAGAACTGAAAGTGAATTTAGTCAAACCAATTTTCAATACAAAAAGATACATTTTCAAAGCAAATTAATTCAGTTTCAAACCATTAAATTCAGTTTTAATTTTGTGAAGTTCATTTTCAAACCAATAAATTTAATTTACAAAATACAGATTCAGTCTGAGCAATTCAAATTCAGTTTCTGGCACAAGTTTCTGCCCATACTTCCCATGCAACATGGTGAAAAGTGCGGTCATTTTCGTTAATAAGGGAGTTTCCTCATAGTTTCGATCGTATTTGTGCCTTTTCAATATTTCCATTTTATATTTTTTTGTTTATTTCCAGATGTTTGAGATTGTGAAGTGCCTCCGAGAGAATTCCAGTTCTACGGTTTCTGTGAGCATGGACACAACCAGGCCAGAAGAGGTAAGAAAGACATCTTAAAGGAAAAGCAAAGGATGTGTACAGGGAGGAAAAACTGTCTACTGCAGTAGATTTAGACCCCCCACTCCCCCCATCCTCTTCTGAGATCCTGACTGATTTATTAATCCAGAGCACCCAGGACAAAGACAAGGCTGAGCGGAAAAGGAAGGCAGAGGCAGCTAAGCTCCACCGACAGAAGATCATGGCCCAGATGTCAGCAATGCAGAAGAACTTCATTGAATCAAACAAGATGCTGTATGACAACATGCCTGAGCCAGGCACACAGGAAGAGCCTGTGACATCGTCTGAGAGGTCAGCAGAGACTTCTGGTGGAAAACTATCTGCATTATTGTTTGTTTTAATTGAAAAGCTGTTGCTGTTAAATCTAATCAGTTATTTTTATTTCTTCAGCTCTGCCATGGAGCAGAGGGAGCTTTGCATAGCCTTCGGACCTCTCAGGGGACCCACCCCAGCTGAGAGGGAGGTGCTCACCTGCATTCTTTGTCAGGAGGAGCAGGAGGTGATGCCTCTGGCTCCAGCCATGGTTCTGACCGCTTGTGTCCAAAGATCTACCGTGTTGACCCAGTGCAGAGGAAGAATCCCAGCCAACAGATCGGATGGTCAGTCTCTTTTAGTACTGGGAATCCCTGCTGTAAGAGGAATCACCTAACTTGTTGTCCTTATGCCTTTGTCACCCTGAAGGAACTGGGACTTATCCCCTCTTCATGCCCCCTGACCTTGCGGTGGGGACCCACACTGGTAGCTGTGGACATGTCATGCATGCCACATGTTGGCAGAAGTAAGTAATTAAAAGGTTTCCTTTTCCTGTTTAGCAGAAGCCAGTTTATACCAACAGTGCTCGTCTGTAGAGAGCATTTTCAAAAGTTTATTGCATTTTTCACTCTTCTCTCATTCTTAGATATTTTGAGGCAGTGCAAAACACCACCAGAAACAGACTCCACGCTGAGCTCATCGTCGATCTGGAGAACGGAGAGTACCTGTGTCCACTGTGCAAGTCTCTGAACAACACAGTGATCCCTCTCATCCCATTAGAGCCACTTACATTCAACTAGTAAGCCCGGTCAATTATTCGGAGCCCGTTTATAGTGTTGGGTTGCTTGTACCGTGTGTAAAAACGTTTTCTCTGTAGTGAAAATGCAGAGATAATAGGACAACACTTGACACTGCCCCGCTGGATTCAGGTCCTCGCCGCCAGGATTAAAGGACTGAAGTCTGTCATGCAGGAAAATGGTAGGAAGAGTTGCAGAAAACAAGGTGTCTACCTCCAACTGGAGGAGTGGCACAATAAAAACTCTTTTAAAAGATACAATAGAACGTAGATATTTACACACACGGTATCAGAACACACTTTTACCTCACTGCTTAACTGGAAATTTAGTTCAACTTTTCCTGTTTTAGGGTTATTTCTGTTTGCTGAATGCCGGAATAATGAGGAATATTTCCCTTTTTTCAAATTCAGAAGTTTACATACATTTCTGTAGTATTTGGTAGAGTTGCCCTTTAAACTGTCTGACCCATGATGGGTCAGATGTTTTGGTTCTCCTTCCACAAGCTTCCCACAGTAGTTAGCTGGAGGTTTGGCCCATTCCTCCAGACAGAACATGTTGCAGCCACCGCCATACTCCACAGTGGGTTTGGTGTTTCAGGTTTCCCCATTCTTCCTCCGCTTCAGTTTTAAGTTGCTCTTGGTGAACTTTTAGTTTTCTTGTGTTCTTGGTTACTTTTTGAGTAATGGCTTCTTCTTCACTGAGTGGCATTACATCTCATGTTGGGTCTAGATGATGATACTCACTTACCAACACCTTCACAAGGTGTTTTGCTTTTGTTCTGGGGTTGATTCCCATGTTTTGCACCAAAACAGGTTTATCTCTGGTACACAGACCCGTCTCCTTCCCGAACGGTATGCTAGCTGGACCACGGAGTTTCTAATTGCATATAACTGAAAAGATGAATGTGACACCATCAGGTATCTGCAAATTGTTCCCAAGCATGAACCAGACTTGTGAAGGTCCACAAATCTCCTCCTCCTGATATCTTGGTGTCCTGATTTTATCACGATGTCACACAAGGAATGGTAAATGGGCTGAATTTATACAGGTTTTCTAGCCAAACATACCAACCTCTCACCCATTCACACACACATTCACACACCGATATGCGCCGGTAGGCAACTAGGGGTTAAATTCCCATGCTCTGGGGTGCATCGACATCTGGCAGGAGGCAGGTGGAATCGATCCCGCAACCTTCTGACTGCAAGACGACTACCCACTGTCTCAGTTTGGTGCAAATATTGTGTAATAACCTATGTTACAAATCCATAGCATCATCTGGACCGTAAAATATTTGTTTTAAAGTGATAGTAACGTTCAGCCACTCTCATTATTCGGCCATTTAGCAAAAAGAAGTAATGTTGGTGATCCTGACTTTAAACAGGAACATTTTAGTCTGAGTTTGTGTCAGACAGCGAGATAACAGCTGTTATGTGTCTTGTTTTTTTATATAAAGTGTATGGAAATCATTGGTTTCAGATGATTTTTGTTGCTTCAACTTCTCTTTCAGACGTTAATGCAGATGGTGGGAGCGGCAGCAGTGGTACAGCTGGTCTGTTTGGTGACGGCCAACCAGACTTCAGATCCATCCTGGCCTACGGAATACAAGAACCGTGAGTGAAACCGTCAGTTATTTCAGCATTCATTGTGTTTCCATGGCATCTGTCTCTTACGCTTTCTGGTTTTGGTTCTTAGGAGGAAGTTCTCAGACGGAATCACAGAAATGCTGGTGGTGTGCGCCACCACAGTCCACAGAGTGGGACTAAAGACGGCACCCAATGAGCTGTGCCCCCGGGTGCCCCTCATGGCCTGGAACACATGTGCCTTCACTATCCAGGCCATAGGTACTCTTAACACGTGTCTTCAGCGTCTCGTTTAATGCTTTCATGTGTGCATTTCTCAGTGTGTGTTTCCTTTTCTTCACAGAAAACATATTGCAGGAAGAGGACAAGCCACTGTTTGGATCCTTACAAAACAGACAAGTGCGATAGCACAGAATGAAAAGCAACAATACAGATTTAAACATCTATGTTCTGGGGTCAACACTGTAAAGTTCTTGATATTCGTTTTCAGATTGCAGGACTGAAGGCGATTGTCCAGTTTGCAGCATCACAGAGACTTAGGAGCTCCCAGGGAGTTATCCAGAGGCACTTTGCAGACATGATGGGGGGTATGTACACTACAGAAAGGTCATCTTAAGGCACTTTTCAAGACAAACACATCATATTTATGTGCAGAAATAAAAAACCAGATCAACCCAAACTTATGTTCATACATGAAATCCATTCAAAATCCAGTTTGTAATGCTAGTTGGTGGAAAGTAATCTGACCCCAGCCGATTACATTCTGTGCAAGCATTTGGTGACAGTGGAAAGGAACGATCCGATTTTAACAGAAAAAGACCTCCAGAAGAACCGGGCTCAGTTTCTTCACGACCAGCTTCAGAGGACTAACACAGAAGGGCTGAGTCAGGAGTACTTTCTATGTTAAAGAAAAAAATGTGCAGATCTGCTAAAGAGTCTGTAAGATCCTGTAAAACGTACAAAGATGTGGCACATTGATTATAACCAAACTGTTCTGGATAGACAGTTGGGTTTAATTATACATCTGCAGCTCACAGACCTCAGGGATGTTTGCATTTGCGATTATAATCAGGAAATTATTTATTTATTTGTGTTCCCAGTACAATATTGTCTAAAATGACCATTTACTGATCCTTGTGATTTCTGCATAGTTTTCCTTCATGTCAAAGCTGTGATGTCTCTCCTCAGTCTTACTGCCGGTCCTGAGCAGGAAGAACACGCCTTCTGTTCTGGATGTTGACTTCTTCCATCTTTTGGTAGGTGTTTCCCTCAGGGGAACAGCTCTGGATTCACATAATAAAACCTTCTATTCTTGAAGTAGAAACAACAACCCTGTCGTATTCTGTGTGCTTATAGCCTTTATTTTGTTCAACACGTTGTGGTAACTTGTTGAGATATTATAAATAACAATGCCTCCCTACCCAAACCAAAACCTGATTCCCTTTCAAGCTTAAAGGATTGAGGTGCTTTGAATAATTTGTTAGAGGGTGAAGAACTGAGGTATAAGTGAGGTTAATTTTGAATTTGGTTGGAAGTTTTAGCCTCTATAAAGGTGTCTTAACTTTATTATCCTCCCGTCTTTTGTCAGGTGGGGTTGGTGTTGTCGATGCCTTCTCTGTACCAGGAGGAAGGAATTGACTTGCAGCCCTCTGCTGTGAGCTCTGCCTTCAACAACATGTACATCTTTCACCTGGTCACTATGGCTCACATTCTGCAGCTCCTCCTGATTCCCACAGGTACCATCGCTGCACAAACCCTGTGGGTTCGTTGAGTTTTGGAGATGTTCTTACCTTCCTTTCCCTCCTGCTTAGTGTGCGTCGTGCAGGATTAAACTTTGACTAGTCTTCTGACTGTAGAGATGAGCGAGTTTAGCCCAGGAGCCTAGACCAAGGGTCTGCAACCTAGTGACTATTTGAACCTTCCACAAGTTTGGCTAAAAATGATAAAAACCAAGTATGTTTTTAAATATAGACATAATAGCAAAATATTTGCACAGAATTTCTGAAACAGAATGACACTAAAAGTACCAGTAATATTTGTTGGACATGTTTGTCATTAGGTTGGAAACTTTGTGCTTTGTTTTATTTTACATTATCTTTCACAAATATCAACATTGCATAGAAGGAAAAGTATCTTTTTGCAAGAGTTTCATGTTTTTCTTTATTTTAAAGCCTAAAAATAGAAATAAATTGTGATTCTTTAAAAAGGACCGCGCGTTTCCCAAAGCAGATATTTATCAAAAAATATAATTTGTCTTTTTTCAAATGGTCATGTAACATTTTTATTTAGCTCTGTGGATCGTAAAGGCTGCAGAACGCTGATCTATTGATCAGGAGGTCGGGGGTTGGATTAAAATTTCCTCAACATCGACTGAAGTATAAATAAAAAATACTTTAGTTATATTTAATTTATAGGAATTGTTAGGGGCGCCAAAAACAATAAGTTAATAATGGTTTCTAAACATGGTGTTTTCCAAACACAATAAGTGTACTAATATTAAAGGCTGGGGCTTTTCAGTGTGAGATTATGAGAAATGTATTTTAAGGCTTTTTGCACATTTTTTACCAGAGGTGCCAATAAATATGGAGTCTGTTATGATCTGATTTATCAACAAGACTGGAACCACCAGAGAGTCATTTTTACTGTGTTAACAAGGACAGACAATACATTTAAAAAGACACTTTATTTGGTTTGTTTTGTAAATTGTAAATAACTAGCAGAAAAGAATGAAGAAAATTAATTTTCTCTGTAAAATATCTGCTTTTGGCCCCATTATTTAGATAGCTGCAGGTTTCCTAATCTGCAAATTTAAGAAAATGAAAACTATTTTTTATTTGTAATATTTTATTAGAGAATTTAAAGTTATAGGTTATTATATTATACCCAAAGCCTCTAAGTCACAATTTAATTTATATAGCTGAGACTGAAAAACTGCAATTATAGCAGATTACGCTGAAGAGTTATTTTACAGTATTGATATGTTTTTGCTGACAAACTACTTTTATAAATGCAGAAATATGCTCCCTCCCACAGCACCTGTTGGGACTGTTTTGTTCTGGGCTGACGATGCATTCTGTGTGTAATTATTTCCAGGGTTCATAGATTAAATTATGTTGGTTTATAAAAGGCATGAAGCCGCAGTAGAGGACTCATATATTTGCTGCAGCAACATCTTATACTGACTCCTCTGGTCACAGCTCTGCTAGAAGATTTCTTCATCTCATTTTCACGGTTGTCTCTGTCTTATTTATCTAATATTGATCTCCGACATCCCTTTTATTGGATTCCTAGTAAGGAAAACAGGCTAATTTAACCCAATCCAAATCCTGTGGAGGTAAACCGCTGAAGTGGAGTTGCAAAGAGTTGAAACTGATTACTTGTTGGTTTCTAAAAGCTGTAACTAGAAGTAACCTACACTGAGGGTGATTTGTTGGTTTAAATCATGTATTTTTCACAGATATTCCAGCTGCAGGGGATGGAGAGGAGACCGAGGAGGCAAGATCAGCAGCAGAGTTATACATAACAGTGTCGCAACACACTGGAAGGTGTTCCTACATTATCTGCAAAAAACACATATGAGAGATGTTTTTTCTATTCAAGCGTGTTTTTCTTTGTGGCTGTTCTTGGCCTGCTCTGTGGTAACCGCTTGTTCTTCGTTTCGCTCTTCAGGCTGCTTCCAGACTTGTCCGGTGGCTCTGTGGCATTAAAGGTGAAGGCCGGAATTGAACCTTTTCTGCGATGTGCTGCTCTATTTTTCAGCTGCCTTACAGGAGTACATCCTCCAGAGGAGCTTTTTAATGCTTCTGGTAAGTTGAACGGCAGCCTTGGCATCAGCTTTAAATAGAATTCATTAAACCTTTCATGTTCAGGCTGATGTTTTGTGTCATAGTTACCTCTCCAGGACAGATGGAGGCGCTGTGTAGCTACTTGGCACTACCCTTCAATATATTTCAGCTCTTCCAGGACTACAGAGACGCTGTTTCTCCTCTGCTTCAAAGGTCCCTTAAAATACTGCAGCAGCTTTAAGTAGCTAGTAGACAGATTTCTAACTAATAGTCTTATTTTATTCAGGTGGTGTGGGAGCCCTTCCATCTCCAAAGCCCTGCAAGGGAAAATCCAGACCATAAGGTTGGCTTTAACTCATGCATAATTTCTGTAAAAACTTCTGCTATAGGTTAGTTGTTAATATTTATCCTTCTGCAGATATCCAAGGAGAAGGAATCGGTTGATCGATCTTCCAGAGGATTACAGCGCCCTCCTGAATAAAGCCAGCCATTTTCAGTAAGGGACCAAATCCTCTCCATCTACCTTGTTTCAATCTGCTGCAGATGTGCGACTCCTCTGACTTGCTCGTACTCGTCCTTCAGGTGTCCGAAGTCTACGATTGACGAGAGGAAGCATCCGACTCTGTGCCTGGTTTGTGGGGCCATGCTGTGTTCGCAGAGCTCCTGCTGCCTCAGTCAGCTGGATGGGGAGGATGTGGGAGCATGCACGGCCCACGCAGCTACCTGTGGTGCTGGAGTGGGCATGTTCCTCAGGTCGGTCGGCCGCACTGAGCTCAGTTCATCTCTACAGCCTTATTAATGGCTTGGTATCTTCATGAAACACACTGTGCTGTAAGTAAATGAAGTGTGGTTCCTTACAGAATAAGAGAGTGTGAAATTGTCCTGATGGCCAGTAAGACTCGAGGCAGCACGTACCCTGCTCCTTACCTTGATGACTATGGGGAAACTGACCCTCATCTTGGGTAAAAAATTTCTATTTGCTTCCTGCAGCTGCATCATTTTTACTATTAACCCTTTAAGGGTCTTTTAAAATCTGAACGTATTATGCTCTCTTTCCAAAACCTGCAGAAAAATATATTTGTCAGTCTTTAAAAAGTACTTTACTCTGAAATATTTACATCAATTATCATAAATTTTTTACCTATTCATATTTATATTTTAGGCTTGTTTTTAGAACATTTGTACAGAGGGTTTTGGAAAGCAGAAATATGTTTTTAGAAGAACAATTTCCATATAATGCATTTTTATGAGTATTTCTTCTTGTTAGCATGAAATATTCTACTTAAGCATGAAACATTTAAACCAAGAATTAGTTTTTGGGGTTTTTGGGGTATTTTGGGTTTTGGGTTTTTAACCTTTAAAAGGCAGTATGTTTACAAAATTTTACTTCTTTGCAAACAAAAACTAACTATGGTGAGTAGCGCCATCTAGTGGACAAACATAAAACATCTCATTTGATAGCTGGTTGGTAAAAATGAAATCTTGAAGAGAGATAAATGTGGTATCAGAAATGCTGTTTTCAATTGAAAAAAATTTGTCATTACGAACAAATGTCTGTTTTTTTGTAGCTAAGCCATTTTAGACTGATTTAAGAAATATCCCCTAGCATATTTAACGATATTGATCAAAATCAGCCAGTATTGCTTGGAAGAAAATAAAACTACAAACAAAAAATGTTTCCTCACTCTACTTGGTCAGGTCAGTGTTTCCTCTCCCATCCTTTGTTTACCTCCAGAAATAACTGTTTTATTTTTATTAAATTATTATGAAGCTACAGATACAACACACATCGGCTTTATAGATATTCAGCCTCACCAAATATGATCACATATCTCAGATCCTGCAATATAAAGGATACACATCCAAACTAACATGTGTTAAAGTTGTTAAAACAGTTATTGTATAGTGTTGAAGCAGAACATTGAGACTCTGAACAGCAACTGTTGCATTTCTTTGTATGCATTTTATTTTTACAGAAGGGGCAATCCTTTGCACCTCTGCCCAGAGCGTTACAGGAAGCTAAACCAGCTGTGGCAGCAGCACTGCATCCTGGAAGAAATCGCCCGCAGCCTGGAGATGGTCAACGTTATGTTTGCGTTTGAGTGGCAGCTGGTTTGAGGATTTCCCGAGCTCTGGTGGCTTGTTGGGAATGGTCAACATAGCCATGGAGCACAGTGTTTCCACGGCACATACACAAACATGCACGTATTTAAAGCCTTCCACAATCAGAAGAGGCCTGATCCCTTCCGGAGTGGTGAAACAGTCGGAGACGAAGATGTGACCGAAGTCGCCTTGTTTCAGTTTGATTGTGTGCTGGAGATGAGTTTCACTTGAAGTGATCTTTTTCTTTTGTTTTTCAAAAAGCTTATTCGGATGAATTCAAAATCAAAAGCTCTTAAAAATATTGTTTGTTAGTTCATAGATTTGATTTCTCTCTGTAATGTTCTGTTTTTGTGTTTAAACATTTACAATGCAGTTGTTAAGCTATGGAGCGTTTTTTCACGTTGAAGGGTCTGAATTTGGTTAGAAATCCTATTTAAATCGACTGTTCCCTCCTAAGTGTATAGATGCTCTGAGATATGGACCCATCTGCTGTCACCTTTACTCTCGTATGGAAAACACTTGTTGAATCAAACCTGCAGTGGGTAGGTCTTTGTTTGCCTTCAGACCGATTCAACATTCTAACTGGTTCTCTGTAATTATCTCGAATAATGATGTAGATGCACAGCTTTTCCAAAATCTGCCATATATCTGAGTTTGAAATCCTTGGTGACCTTTAGAAAGATTTTATTATGTTTCCTGCTGCATCATATCCATACATCATGAAATCCTAACATTAACAACAGTAAACCAAAGTAAGCATGGTTGTAATTACCATATGGGGAAGGAACTGTTATGAGACACCTTTTCCCTTCCTTTAGTCATGTTAAGTCACTTAACATAAGTAATAAATGTAATAAATGTACAATTTATTCTATATATTCTATGTGAATATATATTTTCTGTTTTGTTTGACTGTACCACACGACTTCCAGCTGTTGAAATAAAGAGATGCAAGTTACTGAACTCTTGTTCTTGTGTCCAATATGAAAACAGCAAACAGAAAGGAAGGCCCCTTTTTAGTTAAATATTCTGTGAATTTGACCAATTAATATGCAGTGAAAACCTTAAGAGCATTTTTCAGGAGCCCAGATAATTGATGGTGGTGTAGCATCACAGAAACGGACCTCGAACATACAGACGCACACAATTCACTCCTCTTCTGGTAGTTTAAGCTGCGTCTCAGTCAATAATGGACTGACTAGAAGACCCACAGAGCCAAGACATTAAGCATGAGGGAGGGGGGTAGAACTTGGACAGGTCGCCAGTTAATCACAGGGCACCACAGACTCATACCTAGAGGCATTTTAGAGGGACCAATTAACCTAACAGTCATGTTTTTAGATTGGGAGGAATCTGGAGCACCTGGAGAGAACCAACACATGCACTGGGAGAATTTGCAAACTCAGTGCAGAAAGACGCCTGATGGGATTTGAACCCAGGACTTTTTTTTCGTACAAAGCAACAATATGCAGCATATTATAATTGATAAAATACATAATAAGATGGCCCTTGTTATTAATATGGAATGACTCAGAACATTGACAGTAGTATCTAATGACTGAAGGTCCTTTTTATGATGCTAGCTATAAATTACATATATAGGTAGATCAGAAATAATTAGAACATTATGAAAAAGTTCAATGTTTTTTGTCATTTCAGAAAGTGAAACTCATAGATTCATTACACATAGTGTAATAGTTTAAGACTATTTCTTGTAATTTTGTTGATAGGGCTGGCAGATAATTAAAACCAAAAATTAAGAATATTATGAAAAAGTTAAATATTGGAAACTCATGGTGTCACACCCAAACGTTCATAGAAAGTTGAGTGGAAGGAAAAAGTGTGGAAGAAAAGGTGCACCAGCATCAGGGATAAACACAGCCTTGAGAGGATTTTCAAGCAAAATCCATTCAGTAATTTGAAGGAGATTTACAAGGAGTGGGCTGAGGCTGGAGTCAGTGCATCAAGAGTGACCATGCACACATGGGATATAAATGTAACATTAATCATGTAAGACCACTCCTAAACTAGTACCTGGTCTGTTGGCCAGCCCCCTTTTCAGATGAAAGTAAAGTTTGCATTTCATTTGGAAATCAAAGTCCCAGAGTCTGGAGAGAAAGTGGAGAAGCACAGAATCCATGTTGCTTGAAGTCCAGTGTGAAGTTTCAACAGTCAGTGATGATTTGGGGTGTACGTCATCTGCTGGCATTGGTCCACTGTGATTTTTGAAGTCCACAGTCAAGGCAGCCATCTACCAGGAAAATGTAAAGGACTTCAAGTTTCCTTCACCTGCCGAGCTTTGAAGAGCTGTTTGATTCCCCTGTGCTTGAGTGACAAGCAGACTGGTCTGACCTGAACCCCATGAAGAATCTATGGAGTATTGTCAAGAGGAAGATGAGAGACACCAGACTCAACGATGCAGATAACCTAAAGGCGGCTATTAAAGCAACCTGGACTTCCATCACACCTCCACAAAACCAGAGGTTGATCGCCTCCATAGCACGCCGCATCGATGCAGCAGTTCATACAAAAGGAGCCCCAACCAAGTATTGAGTGCATAGAAATAAACATACTATTTAGAAGTCAGACACTTCTGTTTAAAATGTCTTTTTTTAAGCCCGTTTTAAAGTGTACCTGTATATATATCTCCCTTTTCAGCAAGTAACTACATACAGAAAAAAAAATCTATAACTATTTGCACAGTCTTGAACAGCATCTTGCATTTGTATCCACGTAGCTTGACGTAAAATCCGTGCAATCATGCGGCGTCTGTTCTCCGACCAGCTCTTTAATAAACGTGCCATACCAGGCCTGGCCTGTAGAGGGCGTTGTTTCTCGTATTAGCAGAGTGGGAGCGTGTGCTGCTCTGCGTGTTTTCAGTGTCAGCCACACTCAGTGTCTCTGCTACTTCAGGAGCAACAAACTCTGGTCTTCTATGTTAGGAACTCTATGCATAAACACCAGCCCGTCTGCTGGTTCTGATTCTGTTCCTTGCGCAGAATGGATCTGGGTTTTATAATAACTTAGCTGTTCTGGACCTGTTGGAACTAGACTCTCTTTGCTCTTCAGGACTCGTTAGAACCGGCTTGGACATGGAGGACCTGATCCGGCTCTCCGATCAGGACCTGCAGAGGTTCGGTAAGGAGGATCTGATCCGGGCGCTGAGAACTCTGCAGAATCGGAACACGGACCTGATGCTGGAGCACGGCAAACTTATGAAGGACGTGAACCGGAACCTGCAGGTCCACCTCCAGGAGATCCGGAGCCTAAAGGAGGTGAACCAGAAGCTGCAGGAGGACAACCAGGAGCTGCGGGAACTCTGCTGCTTCCTGGACGACGACCGGCAGAAGGACAAGAAGGTGTCCCGGGAGTGGCAGCGCTTCGGACGCTACACGGCCGGCGTGCTATGGAGGGAGCTGGGGCTGTACCAGCAGAAGCTGACCGAGCTGGAGGCCGGGCAGGAGGCGCTGAGGGCGGAGAACGCCGAGCTGAAGGAGATCGTCCTCATGCTGGACGAGGAGAGAAACGGAGCGGGCTCCCGGAGCTCCATCGACAGCCAGTCCAGCCTTGGTCACCTGAGCGGGCCGGTGCCGCCACGGGACGGAGGGGACGGTAGCAGCGGGGGGAGTCCAGACCACCATACCCCGTACCTGAAAGGCTGTGGGGGGAAGGCAGGCCCTCTGAGGAGGTCCATGGATGATCTGTCACTGCACAAAGGTTCTGGAGTCAGTGGTGAGTTCAGATCAGGTTAAAATCCAACATGGTTGCTTCTTCAAAGTTGATTTATTTCAGTAATTTAACTAAAAAAGTGAAACTCATGCATTACATAGATTCATTGCACACATAGTGACATTTCATGCGTTCATTTATATGATTACTGCTCACTGATTCTGTTATGGAATATTTCATAAGACCAGAAAAAACAGGATTTTTCATACCGAAATCCTATTTAATGGCCACATTATCAACTATGCAGTCATGAGGAGGACTTAAAAGTTGTCCTGCAGACAGTCATTGACATCCTCCACAAGGAGGTAAGCTTCAAATGTGAATTTCTGAAGATGCTGGTTGCTAGGGGGCTATATTCAAGCATCTTAAGCAGAAGTTAGGTGGAAGGAAAAAAGCATGGTTGAAAATGAGCACAACCTGCATATATTACCACAGCTTTGAGAGGATTGTGAAGCAAAGTTCATTCAAGAGACCTCCTCTGACAGCTGGTCCAGTCTGAAAGGCAAAACAGGTCTTTGGTAAAACCATCAGCGTTGTTAATAACCTGTTTAATGAAAATCTTTTATTTTCTGTTAACTTAGTCATTTTTTAAAATATGTTTTGCAGAAGGTTAGAAATGAATTGTATTATTTTTATATGACGTAGTTTCCCTTTGCCCACGTTAAAAGCCTGAACTTCTCCTGGTTTATAAGTTCCTAACATTTGGAAGTGCAGAAAGCAACTCTTTAATCAGGAATGGGAGTGAAGGAATGACAGTTGGTTATAGATACCAGTTATCGCCTTTATAACATCCCACTCTAGCAGTGTGGGAGCCGACAAGCTGCCCGAATTTACATGGAGGCCAAAAACAGCACTCTGTGACAGACTTTAATCTTTGATGGTAGGGCTGCACATTATAGTGCAAATTTCTCGTTACTGCGATAACACAATGCAATGTGCACATAGCTAAGAACTGCTTGGCAACTGCTGCAATAAATGTTACCTAATGATTTAAGAACAGGGTATTTTGGCTCTCTATGTCTGTAAAATATTTGGTGAAACTAGTTGTTTAGTGCAGCATTCAAAGTTTTTGAAGGTAAAGAGTTGGTAAGGTGGTAAAGTCTTTGAAAAACTAAAACAGCAGATGTTGGAAGACAGAAAAAATAAATTTTATTTCTCTTTCCAGTAGCTGAATAGATTTAGGCTCTACGTTTGCTATGTACCCATAGCAAAAAGCCGGTAATAGTGTGTTATTTTTGTTTGTTTTATCACAAGTTGTTATCGTGACATTCACCAATATGGTTGCATATTTCATGTTCTCCTAATATCGTGCTGCCCTATTTGGTGCATCTGCTGTAAATTAATTACATCATCAAATAATTCATTTATTTTACTAATGCAATTCCAAAAGCCAAACTCATGAGACGAACTCCATGCACGCAGTAATTCATGCAAAAGTATCCTTGACCAAATGTTGAGTGTATGTACCATATGGTGCATGGACAAACTTTTCAGTCGGGCCACAATTTTGTATTAAAAATCACTTTTTATTGGCCTAATGTCATGTTGTAACTTGAGGAGTTACTGATTTTTGGGATTCTATTAGCTTAAGCCCTAATCATTAAAATTAACAGAGGTAAAACCCTTAAAATATATCACTCTGTGTATATTCCTGAATAAAGACCAGGTGATAACCCAGGTAAAGCCCAACTTTATGAATTTCTAGTCTCACACACATATGGTCTCTGCCACCCAGCTCGATCTTCCTCTGTCTGGGCCGGGTCGGGACAGATGGTCCCGTCGTGATTAACTCGTCAGGCCTAATGAGGATTTAGCACCTTAGCTGTGACAGCAAGAGACAGAGCACAGATGGAGGATCAGTCGCCGTTCAGATGCAAGTCAGGAGTTTTCTTACTTCTGCTGAGATACTCGCAGATTGCAGAAGACGTTTACTGAAGAGCTTAGGAGCTTAGACTGGAAACGTGCTCCTGACCAGAGGCTGCATCTTGTTTGAGTGCAGAATGACCATCACCAGCTCCTTCTTTCACATCTGACCCCATTACTACGTCAAACCACAGTGCTTTCAGAGATATTATTTGACTGATTACAGTCTTTTCATTAACTTTTCAAAGATCCAGTTTTATCTTGGACTCAACTTTTATTTGGCATGGCAAGAAAAGTAGTTGGTCACATTATGAAAACAGCACGCCTAGTAGGGCCAAACTCAAGCTGTTTTCTTGATGCGAACAAGTCGCAAATGTTTGATTAGATAAGAAACTGCGTGGTGAAAAATTATGCTGTGATACATTTACCTGGACTGCTAAGATGTTCATTAATGTCGAATGATGTTTGGCAGAGGAAATATGGAAAGAGTTCGAAACGACTTCGTAAAGTTTAGTCTCGTTCACTACATCTGCTATGATCATGTTGGGTGTTATTTTATTGCTCTTTGAAGTCTAGTGTGAGTTTTTGTATAGGTTCTAGTTTGGTTATATTTTGGGATGACAGTGGCTCAGGTGGTAGGTGTTCGTCCTGTAACTGGTGGGTTGCAGGCTGAAACCCCAGCTCCGTCCAGCTCTGTAGCTGTAGCTACAATGTAGCTTACCACTGTCAGTGTGTGAATGAGTGGGTGGATGACTGATTGTAGTGTAAGGCACTTCAGAGTTCTCGGACTTGATAAGACGCTAAATGAGTGCAGGCCATTTTTACCATTTTCTTCTTGACTATGCCTGGTTTTAGACTTTGCAAATCACCAATTCGTATTCATATATGTGTGAGTGACCAACTTGCTAAGAGAAAGGCTATATTGTGATGATAATAAGACATTGTGGATATGTCTTGCCCTAATAACAGGTTTGAACTTAGTGTTTCTATTCAGATTCTAGATGGTCACTAAAGCCCCTCCTGCCTGATGTAACCACACACTATCCCTCTCTGCTGTGCCCTCCCACTAGACCAGTGCCACACCCAATCCATTCAGAGTCCCTCCCAGAACAGAGAAACCAACCCCAGTGCAAAATTCTGTGGTTTAGCTTTGTATATACTGATCTTCCCACTAGATTAAGGTCACGCCCAGTTCTTCTAAAGAACTTTTGCACAATTTTGAAGATGTTCTGTATTTTATGAAATTATTCCACAAAACCAGCCAAACCGCCAATTAGGATCATCACTGTTCTGAAACACAAAGAGATTATTGACCTGGTAAAAATTTGTCATGTCTTACGGGGATTTGTCAAGGAAAAGCTACTTTTGGGTTATTTTCTACATTCCAGAGCACACAGATCCCCAGAAGCTCTGTGGGGGAAAAAACCCTGACGGTGAAATGAATGAGAGGCATTGTTTTATCCCACATCACTGGAGAAAACCCACCTGCTTAGATGAGCCCTGTGAGGTGGTTAAATACACCAAACGAGCAATTAACACCGATGAATATGAGCATAGACCAGATAAATCATTAGGTGAGTTTGTTTTGTGCAATTGCAGCAGTGTGTGCAGGACCTTCAGGGTGTTATTGTGCTGAGCTTGACTTTTTCTTCTGCTCTGTCAGTTTTCTCTTCTTTGCATGAGTTTCTTTACAGCAGCAGCGGGAATGTGAAGGATTTTATTTAAAGGCGATTCATCTTCTAAAACTCCCATTGTCAAATATTTACAGGCTCTACTGCCAGTATTTCCATTTTATTCTGATTGGTTTGGAGGAGTGAAATACTATTCAAATGTAAACTATGCACAGCAGCAATATGTGTCTTCTGAACTGTGGCTCCAGAGAAAAAGCTCCACAGATGCAGACAGAAGACAGAAGACAGATAAACTTCATGCGGAACCGTCATTTTGACATTATTTGTTTTGCTTTGCTAACATCCCACACATTTTTAAGGTAACAAAAGCAGCAATTGCTCCAGTTTCTGTGAGAAGAAATTTTGACATAATACATGAATTCTCTCCATGACACATTGATGAAATTACTGAAGATTCAATTCAATTCAGTTTTATTTCTATAATGCCAATTCACATCACATGTTGTCTCAAGGCACTTCACGAAGTCAATTCAATCGAATCATACAGATTTCAAGTCAGGTACATACATTCCAATTAATCCTAACTATTGAACAGTGCAGTCAGAGTTAGTTATTTATTCAAATTCGTTAAAAAGTTTTTCTATCTAAGGAAACCCAGCAGATTGCATCCAGTCAGTGACTTGCAGCATTCACTCCTCCTGGATGAGCTTGTAGAGACAGTGGACAGTCTCTGGCGTTGACTTTGCAGCAATCCCTCATACTGAGCATGCATGTAGCGACAGTGGAGAGGAAAAACTCCCTTTTAACAGGAAGAAACCTCCAGCAGAACC
>JAHHUM010001736.1:1057801-1324152 GCA_036173005.1 Crenichthys baileyi
GAAGCACTGATCCAGGAGTACTTTCTATGGGAAGGAAAAAGTAAATGTTAAGGGTTTTGTAGCTCCTTTAGTCGTTTCACCTAGAAAGAAAGAACATATAAACTCTGAGCCAGTTTTCAAGGTTAGAGTCTGAAGAGAGCACATAGAGTTAGTTACAGTAAAAGCTCAGTCAAATCGCCATGCATAGTAGAGAGAAAGGTTAAACACTGAAAGACAGGGCCATGTGGATCATCGGTAGAGGGTGAGCATTAAGTTGTTGCCAGCAGAAACTGGAGGATTCCCCTCTCCAAAAAGGTGTCACAGGTAGACACAGAGTCAGGCCACGGTGTAGCTTCTAGGAAGAGAAAGAGAGAGAACAAAGTTAAAAGCTGAAATAACAGCAAATAATGCAAAATTGGAGAGTAGTGTGAGAATGTAGCGAAGAGGGTGAAAGTGGTCATTATGTCCTCCAGCAGCCTAAGCCTATAGCAGCATAACTACACAGATAGCTCAGGATAACCTAAGCCACTCTAACTATAAGCTTTATCAAAGAGGAAAGTTTTAAGCCTAGCCTTAAAAGTAGACAGGGTGTCCGCCTCACGGACTAAAACTGGGAGCTGGTTCCACAGGAGAGGAGCCTGATAACTAAAGGATCTGCCTCCCTTTCTACTTCTAGAGACTCTAGGAACCACCAGTAAACCTGCAGTCTGAGAACAAAGTGCCCTGTTAGGAACATATGGAACAATCAGATCTCTGATATATGATGGAGCTAGATCATTAAGGGCTTTATATGTGAGGAGGAGAATTTTAAATTCTATTCTGGATTTAACAGGGAGCCAATGAAGGGAAGCTAAAATAGGAGAAATATGATCTCTCTTTTTAATTTTCATCAGAACTCTTGCTGCAGCATTTTGAATCAGCTGAAGGCTTTTAACTGCATTTTGTGGACATCCTGATAGTAAAGAATTACAATAGTCCAGCCTTGAAGTAACAAATGCATGGACTAGTTTTTCAGGGTCACTCCTGGATAGGATATTTCTAATTTTGGCAATGTTCTGGAGATGAAAGAAGGAAATCCTAGAAACCTGTTTAATATTGTCTCAAGAATTTTAGATAAGAACGGAAGATTGGATATCGGTCTGTAATTTATTAAGTCATCTTGATTAAGCGAAGGTTTCTTAAGTAAAGGTTTAATTACAGCTACATTAAAAGCTTGTGGTACATACCCATTTACTAAAGATAGATTAATCATACCTAAAATGGGGCTGGTAATCAGAGGGAACACTTCCTTAAATAATTTGGTTGGGATTGGGTCTAACATACAAGTTGATGGTTTAGATGAAGCTAATATTTCTGATAACTCAGGAAGCTCCACAGGATCAAAACAGTCCAAACACAGATCAGGTTCTACAGTTATTTCCAATGTTGTTTCACTTGCTGAGGATGAAGTAATCATCTTCGCGATTATGTCAAAGATTTTATTTTTAATAGAATCAATTTTATTTAAGAAGAATCCCATAAAGTCATGACTGCTGAGAGCTAAGGGAATGGATAGCTCAACAGAGCTATGACTCTGTGTAAGTTTAGCAACTGTACTAAAGAGAAACCTAGGATTATTCTTGTTCTCTTCTATTAATGATGAGAAATAAGCTGTTCTGGCTTGGCGAAGTGTCTTTTTATTCAACATTAGGCTATTTTTCCAGATTAAGTAGGAATCCTCTAGTTGTGTAGAGCGCCATTTTCGCTCCAATTTTCTAACATTGTGCTTTAAAGTACGCAGCTCTGAATTAAACCAGGGAGCTAGCCTCATATGAATAATTTCCTTCTTTTTCAAGGGGGCTGCATTGTCTAATGCACCACGCAATGATGAAGTAACACTCTGAACAAGAGAATCAATTTGTGAAGGGGAAGAAACAAAATGATTGCCCTCCACTGTGTTTTTCTGTGATAATGAAGAAATTAAAAGTGGAACAGATTCTATAAAGGTTGTTACTGCATCGTCTGATAATGATCTACTATAATGAAATTTTGTTTCAGGTGTGGAGTACTGGGTTAAATTAAACTCAAAGGTTATTAGGAAATGGTCAGACAGCACAGGGTAATGAGAAAATATTGTTATGTCTTTACACTCAATGCTGTATGTCAGCACAAGGTCCAGAGAATGAAGACAAAGGTGGGTAGGTTTGTTAATGTTTTGAGTAAAGCCAATTGAGTCTAAGATAGCATTAAAGGCTATATTTAAGCTATCACTTTCAGTGTCAACATGAATGTTAAAATCCCCCACTATAATAACTTTATCTGTATTTAACACTAAATCAGATAAAAGGTCTGAAAACTGATCTAAAAATTGAGAGTAAGGGCCTGGTGGACGGTACAAAACAACAAACAGAAGTGGTTTTAGTGCTTTGCAATTTGGATTAGGAAAACTGAGGATTAAATATTCAAAAGAGTTGTAGCTATTGATTGGTCTGGGACTAATCAGTAAATCGGACTGAAAGATGGTTGCTACTCCTCCTCCTCGCCCAGTATTTCGAGGAATGTGAAAATTTAAATAATTAGTAGGAGTTGACTCATTTATAGTAACATAATCCTCTTGCTGCAGCCAGGTTTCTGTGAGGCAAAATAAATCAATCTGATTGTCAGGAAACAGGTCACTAACTAGCCAAAGTCTTTGAAGAGAGAGATCTTATGTTCAGTAAGACACATTTAATTTTTTATTTTTATTTTTAGTCTGAGTTGTGTTTATTTTTATGAAAATTTTCTGATTTCCCTCCGTTTAGATTATTTTTTATCTATTCAATTTTGGCCGTTGGGCGAGACACAGTCTTAATAGGGTAATGGGTGGGTAGCAGTACCGGAAGCTGCAGCGAGGAGTGTTAAAATTTACGCCCCCTACTTCCTGGTCTAAACCCCTTTGGGTTGTCAGGTTTTGGAGAACTAATAAATTCGGCCAGATTCCTAGAAAGAAGAGCTGCTCCATCCAAAGTGGGGATGGATGCCGTCTCTCTGGATCAGACCAGGTTTTCCCCAAAAGTTCGCCAATTATCAATGTAGCCCACATCGTTTTCTGGACACCACCTAGACAGCCAGCGGTTGAATGACAGCATGTGGCTAAACATGTCGTCACTGGTC
Source organism: Crenichthys baileyi (assembly GCA_036173005.1). NCBI lineage: Eukaryota > Metazoa > Chordata > Actinopteri > Cyprinodontiformes > Goodeidae > Crenichthys > Crenichthys baileyi. The sequence goes on from JAHHUM010001736.1 coordinate 1,060,913, forward strand.
AGATCAGGGAGGGGACCAGAGAAAATTACGGAGTCCGACATTGTTTTGGCAAACTTACACACCAAAGCAACACTAGCTTTGGTGACCTCTGATTGATGTAACCGGGTGTCATTACCGCCAGCGTGAATAACAATCTTACTGTATTTACACTTATCCTTAGCCAGCAGTTTCAGGTATGATTTGATGTCGCCCGTTCTGGCCCCTGGCAGACATTTGACTATGGCAGACCGCCCCAGCACCAGCCCAGACTAGTGCCAGCACTGCCCAAACCCGAACGACCCCGGGCCCGACCCCCTGCTCCGGCCCTAGCACCAAATGACCCTCATCTCCTTCCGGAGAGAGGGCCATGAAAAAAAGAGGGGTCTACCTGATCCAAACGAGCCAACCAACCAGAGCCAAAGAAACAACCCCAACCCTCCAATGAATTCTGATCTCAACCCCATGAGCCCCACCCCCCATGAACCCCAACAAGATTTTCCCCACCCCCACCGGAACCCGAGATCCAGAACAAATCCAAATGATCCCAAGAGAGCCGAAACGCCAGTCCCGGCACCAATCGATCCCCAAGACCCGAGTTCCAACCCAAGCCCAGACCTCGACCAGTAGGCCCATCACATCTGGACACATCACATCCTTCTCCCATAAGTTGCCACGCCAACTTTTGGTGAAAAGTATAGGCTATGGTTTGAATCGGAGTCAGTGAAACGTCTGGCTGTTTGGTACAATAAAAGCTGAACACACTTTTATTAAATAGGTCAATGTTCTGTCAAATGGCAGAACTGCCTAAAACTGTTTAATTATTCTTGATCCATTTTATTTTCCTGGTTCAGACAGCAGGGGGCTGCACTTGGCGCTTATGGCACTGATTGGGTTTAAAAGCAGGTGAGCATCCTTTGTTTGAATCAATGCTGGAGAGAAGTGTAGACATGCACCGGTGAGTAAATACCTAAGTTCTAACAAAGTAAATTTATTAAACTGCTTAGAACTTTGGAGTAGTTCTTTAAATTTAAGCTGGGTTTATGGTCAGAGGTGTTTGTAGTGCAAAATAGGCTGTGTGTATTTAATAGGCCTGGTGAAGTCTGTGTTGATTTGATGCTGCTGTAAGTTGTTTGTTTGGTTTATTCTAATAGTGATTTTGTTTCAACATGGGTTAAATGGGTTAAAGCATTTTTTTGCTGTATAAAATGTTAATGGGAAATTTAGCTGGCAGATAGTTCAGGTTTTGGTTTCATTGATTGTAATTTAATATTTCTTCGTTGAGATTCAATTTAGAACAAATTTTGCTTTGTTTGCTTGCAAGGTTTTCAACCTGCTGATGCTGCTGCTGATAAATCTGCTGTTGCATACCTCATCTTGAATTAAAGTAATAAAAGATAAGAAGAGCTGAACCCTGTCTACTTCCTTCTCGATCCCCTCAAGTCGGATCAGCATTGGTTTAAAAAGACTTGACAGTTGAAAACCGAAAAAGCAAGGAAGTAAAGATAAACGGCTTTACATATCACTTTGCTGGGGACCCAAAGACAAGATGGCAGATGAGATCAAACGGCTCAAGATGGAACGGACTGTCTTTTTACCCGTCAAGCCAACAGTGTTTTGAGTGATGCAGGACTAATGGTTCATGGAGAACTAATGGAGGAGTTTAAAAAACTTTGAGTGTCTCAAAGAGCTGTTTGAAGCAAATGACAACTATATGGCTGGGTTGGTATCACTGTCAGAAACGAATAAAGAGGAGGAAATATATCTTGAACAGCAAGAAGAAATTGATAAAACAGGAAGAGAGGTTGAAGAAAAATTTAAACTCGTAAAAGAGATTGTTCAAGATAATTTGTGGTCCAGATATGGCCAACAGAAAGTGTTTACAGCTGTCATAAGAGGTGAGGAAAGTGGACAAGTAGCAACTGAATTGCCTGTTAAAAGTGTAAATGTTGAAGGCTATGAGGTCCACATGAACCTATCGGAAAATAGGATAAAGCAGGCCACTGGGACAATCCAAACCTGGGAGCGTTGGATCCCAGGGGAGGAGAGGAGAATTCTTGATGAAAGAATGAGAGGCTTAATAAAATAGAAAAGTAAACTTGAATTAAGAAAGCCAGATTTTGTGACATGTCGGGTCAAAGACCGCACTAGTGGTAGGGGTGAACCACTATCGTCAGCACCCATGGGTATAAATCCAGTTGTGAGAATAAAACCCACTCCTCTTCCTATTTTCTTCGGTGATAAAAGAGAATTTTATAGAGTTAGGATGGACTGGGAAAGTTTGCAAAAGCAAGGAGAGCCAACTGGATCAAGTGAGGTGAAGAAGATTCAACTTCTAGACAGCATTGATGAACAACTAGCAAAGGAGCTAAGACTGTCAACCTACACTTCTGCAGATGACATATTCAGAGTACTTTCAAACAGGTTTGGAAATAAAAATCAGATAGTAATTGAAATCTTGGAAGATTTAGAAAAATTACCTCCTGTTAAGGGAAATCAGCCCAGAAAAGTAATCGAGTTAATTCAAATAGTGGAAAAGGCACTGGCAGATCTCACTGATGTTGGAAATATGGGTGCAATTAAAAACCCACTAGTGATAAAGACAATTGAAAGCAAACTTCCAGATTTTCTGAAGAGGGACTGGCTTATCTTCATGACAGATTCAAGTAACAACGTTACGACTGACAACCATTTTGACAAGCTTCTGAAGTTCCTACAAAAGCAGAAAGGCATTCTAGAGAGGCTGGAACAACTAAAGGTTTCTGATAAGCCAGATCACTACCCAGCCAAGCGGTCAGAGAAGAACGTTGCCTCCACAAAGACCACAATGAGTGTTCCCGGATGTATGTGCTGTGTGCGAAGGGAGGCATTTTAATAAACTTTTCTTCTGTAAAAAATTGAAGGCTCTGACTGTTCCAGAAAAGACAACCACTGTAAAGAAACTGGGTTTCTGCATCAAGTGTCTCTGCTGGTATCCTGATAGAGAATGCTGCAAAGGCATATACTTTTACAGGAATAAGGAATGTAAAAAGGGAGGGTCTGCTGACCACCATTATTTCCTCTGCCCTAAAAACAGTGAAGTGGAGGACAAACCCCTCCAGAAGAGCAGGCAAAGTAAGATGAAATTGACGGCCGATCAAGATGAGTTCTTATCGGAGTTGTCTCCAGAAATGGCAGAAAGATGCAGAAAGGCGTTCACCAACTGTAACCACCGGACAGACCTCTTGATCAAAACTCCATCCCACTTACTTGAAAAGCATGAACAATCTGAGCTGCCAGTAATCTTGATGCTGATGGAGGTGACAGCGAATGCAGGTCAGAAGATTGGGACACTTATAGATTTGGCATCTGACACAAATTACATCACCCACAAGGCTGCTCACCGTCTAGCACTGCACAGTGAGAAGATCACACTGGTGCTGCATGGCGTGGGTGGAATGTCCATGAGAGTGAACACAATGAGATACCTCCTCAAGAGTCCGCATCCAAACACCATCAGGAAAGGAGAGAGCCCATGAACTGGTTTGTTATGGGCTGGATGAAATAGCTAAAGTCCACAGTGAGATTGAACCAAGGAAACTTCAGACCTTTTTCCCAGAGGTAAAGCTTGAAGAACTGAAAAGACCAAAGGAGGTTGAACTACTGATCAGTCACAGAGAGGGAAGACTAGTTCCTCAAAGGGTCAGAGTGATTGGAGACCTTGTCTTGTGGGAAGGCCCTTTGGGAAAGACTGTAGGTGGTACGAATCCAGGCTTATTTGAGGAAGTTGAAATTGCAGCACACCTATCCAAAACTCACTTTGCTCGTTCCATGCGGACCTCTGTAGTGAAATACAAAGTGTTTACAGGACAACAAAGCCCAGAAGAACATTTGGTTCATGCAAATACAACAACCACAACCCGTGAATTCCTGCAATGGTGGAGATGGGAGAGTATTGGTGCTTCCTGTGAGCCGAGATGTGGAGGGTGTCGGTGTGGCAACTGTCAGCCTGGTGGGAAGGAGATGACCCTAGCAGAGGAAAAAGAGCTAGAAATAATAAAGTGAGGAGTAACTTATGTCAAGGAGGATGCTCATGTCAATTCACTACACTGGGATGTAAAGTATCCATAGTTGGAGGATCCTTGCACTCTCCCAAACAACAAAAATGCTGTTCAGGCCACATTCCCAAGGACAGAAAGACATCTGCAGAAGGAACCTGAATGGGGAAAAAAGCATATACCACACAAGTTCATGAAATGGTGGAACAGTGTGCAGCAATTAAGCTTACGGAGGAAGTGAAGGAGGATTGGAAAGGCCCTGTCCGGTATGTTAGCCATCTGATTGCCCCAAATCCACACTCAGCAACAACTCGAATTCGATTGGTGTGGAACAGCAGTCAAAAATTCAGAGGACTCATCATGAATGATATCCTTTTAAAAGGACCTGATGTGCTCAATCCCATAAGGGCTGTTACTACGTTTCAGGCAAGGAGTTTTTGCAGTTTTAGGAGACATTAAGAAAATGTATAACACAGTCTGGTTGGAGGACCGTGAAATGCATCTGCACAGGTTTCTCTGGAGAGATCATGAAAATGACATTGAAGAGTTTGGCATCACCAGGGTGAACATTGGCGACAGACCAGCTGGGTGCATTGCACAATTAGCAATGAGAGAAACTGCAAAACTGCCAACCTTTATCGAGCGTCGAGTCATAGTGGAAGATACTTATGTGGATGACATCCTTACTTCCCACAATAGCCTCAAGACACTTGGTTTGATCACACAAGGGGTGGAAGAAATATTAAAAGCAGGAGGCTTCTACCTAAAACCTTGGGTGTGGTCTGGGCAAAGTGGGAGCCAAGAGAGGACCAGTGATATTCAAAATGACCAGAGCCCTCAGAGCAAAACTTTTATCCTCCCAAATCAAATGGGGGATGGAGAGAACAAAGCTCTTGGTGTGGGTTATGACACAATGGAAGATAAATTGTATAGCCTAACTTCTTTAACACTTCAGCCTCAGATTACTCCAGTGGATAAACGACCCCAGTAAGGGAACAGAGGTTTCATATAAAATAACTTTAATTGATCAAGCAAGTAGGGCATGAGGATACAGTTGCACTAATGAACAAATGTGGGTTTATTTACCCAAAAATTCCATGAAAACATAAAACGTTCAAATTATGTCCCTTAAAAGAGGGACCCTTGAAGGGTCCTTGAAAGAGGTCAGATGAACCAAAAAACTTTACAAAAACGTAACCTAACTGCAGACTAACTGGTGAACAGAACTCTGACCTAAACAACAGACAAAGTGTAATTTAAATACACGCTGATCAGACCAGTCTGAAACACCATCGTTAGAAATCACTTCACAAAAAAAAAAACTATACCAAAAAAAAAAAACTATACACATCCACCTTCTACCACTTCGGAAAAAACCAGGGCTACAATTTTATCCATGAAGACTTGGAAGTCACCAGGATTGCTTCCCAGTTGAATATGATAAAAAACATGTTGATAGTATTGCACCTGTATTATATGAAGTATCCAGAGAGGCATTGAAAGGGGTTCTCTACCTAGCACATTTAATGAAACTCTGATCTCACTCATTCCCAAAAATGACAGAAATTTTTCTGGTCCATCTAATTTCAGGCCCATTAGTAGGGCTTGACTGTGAAATCCTAACGAAGAGTCTACCTTTGTGAATGGAAAATTACTTCCGGACATCATAAATGAAGACCAAGTAGGCTTCATTAAGAACAGGTCTGCGGTAGACAACAGAGGAGGCTTACTCATTTAATACACATGAATCACTCTAATTTAGTCCCTATTGCAGCTTTCTCCAGATGCTGAGAAGGCTTTTGATTGCGTAGAATGGGAGTTTCTTATGACAACCCTCTCGAAATTTGGATGTGGATGTGTGTTCCGCAAATGGATGGTACTATTATACTCTAAACCAAGAGCAGCAGTTATGACGAATGGGCAGGTTTTCTTGGATCTCTCAAGTGGGAAAAGACAAGGCTGCGCCCGGTCCCCACTGCTCTTCACGCTTGTTGTAGAACCATTAGCAGATGCAGTAAGAGCCACCTCAACAATACATGCAGGAGTTGTGTATATATATAATATATATATATATATATATATATATATATATATATATTTACATTGTTTAATTTTAAATGCATGCCCCCAGGAATAAAATATTTGAGTATATGAATTTAAAAGAGATAATGCCCCTGAATATGGAACCACTCCTACAAAAGATTAAAAAAAATGTCATGGGTGAACTCGAAGCTTTCTCTATGGTGAAAGGTGAATGTAATAAAAATGGCTGTAGGCCCACTATTCAATTATGCATTCATGATGCCTGTTAATATCCCGCACCAGATCTATAAACAATATGTGAGTCTTGTATAAGATTTCCTTTGGGATAAGAAAAAACCTCAAATTAGCATGAAGAAAATGTGGTGCACAAGAGAAACGGGGGCTATGGTGCTCCCTAATGTAAGGTTATACAGACTTGCATTTGAAATGTCTAGATTATCCAAATATTGTGCCAAAAGAAAAACAAATCTAAGCTGGATGAACACTGAGGAAGAATTAATGAGTTCTTTCAAACCAATAGACATTCTTTCCTATGACTCAACCACTAACAAAAAAAAATCTCTTTACATACCCAGCATTCGAAAGCAAAATGGAGGGAGGTGCACAGGATATATGTCGTGTCACATTTTAAAACGCCGTATTCTTCATTATGGTTCAACCCTTCTATCTTTGTTGGGGGGAAAAAAACAGTTTACTGGATACAATGGCTTATGAAGGGGATACACTATATAAGTGATGTATATACAGATGAGGTGTTTATATCTTTTTCTGAACTCCTGCTTAGATATTATATAAAAAAAAGATAATTTTGGAAATACCTAGAGATTAGAGATTGCTTAGTTAAAAATGACTTAATACATAATACTAACTCAGTACAGAGTTTTATGGGTTCACCTAGTACCAACCACAAGGCATCTATGTTTTATTATTTTTATAGCATACAAAAGGAAATCAGTAAAATTTTGAGGATTGTCTGGCACAGGTACCTTGGTTGTACTTTTAATGAAGATGAATAGTTAAAGATACTGTCAAATAATGGAAAACATATTAAAGTGGAACTAAACCCTGTTTTTGCAGATACACTGTACAAACTGGGCCTTAAGAGTGCTATCTTTACAGCACTATAATAGGCATTATTATAGGCATTTTTAAAAATTTGTCTGAGGGTTGGGCTATGCTTTAACATCGGGTTTATTTCCATTTTAAAGAGGCTAGAGAAAATTGTATTTATTAGAAAATGGTGCGCAGATTTTATTTGACTAGGCTTCACAGAATGGGCCTACTTACCAATAATTTATTCTGGAAATGACAAGGAGAACCAGAAAGTTTTATTCATGCCATTTTGAAATTTTTTATACATTTTTCCATTCTTGAAAACCGTATTACAACACATGGGAAAGTGACTTGGGAAAGTGACTTGGTATAGTCACTAAGACTATGCTTATTGGCGGATCAGGCAGTGATACCTAATATATCAAAACACCAAAGCATGGTGATAAGGGGGGGGGGGTAGTGGTCACGGCTGCCAAAGTAATCATTAGATTGTGGAAATCCACTTCTGCTCCCGATCTGTAAAAACTGGTTGGAATTCATTTCGAAAATAGTGTCCCATGAACACCTGTTGACCAAGCTAAATGATGATACAGAAAATTTCAAGAAATCCTGGGAATTTTTTCTCTCCTGCAACAGTCAGACAATTACAACACCTGGCAAAAATCATGGACTCACCAGTCTCTGAGGATGTTCCTTCAGTTGTTGAATTTTGTAGAAAAAAAACAGATCGCAGACATGACAAAAAACTAAAGGCATTTCAAATGGCAACTTTCTGGCTTTAAGAAATACTAAAAGAAATCACGAAAAATAATTGTGGTAGCCAGTAACAGTTACATTTTTAGAACAAGCACAGGGAATAAATTATGGAATCACTCAATTTTGAGGAAAAAAATATGGAATCACCCTGCAAATTGTCATTATAAACAATAACACCTGCATCAGATTAAAAAAAGGTTACCAAGTGAATCTGCCTAAATATGAGAAGCCAGCCTCAGCTGCTATAAATGGAAGAGTTTCTAGTAGCAATTTCCTGATATTAGTTGATCTCACTTTTAAAATCTCACTTTTATCAAGATTCAGTTTGCATCCGTAAATCTTGCTGAACAGAGATTGATTTAGATAAGTTGGAGACAAACAGCAAAGGGTCATCTGCATAAAGAGAGACCATTAACTCCACACCACTCCGACAAATGCCAGTGAAATGAGGATGCGTCCTCTGAGTGATCGAGAGTAGTTCCATAACAATTGCGAACAGTATGGTACTAAGAGGGCAGCCCTGTCTAGTAGGGCATGAGAGAGAAAAACATTTAGAGCCATAACAGTTAGTCCTAACTGAGACCTGTGGTAAAATATAAAGAAATCTAACCCATGAAATGAAGTTTTATGGGTTAATAATAATTATTGCATGTGACAATAATAACAAAATTACAATTACATAAAATTTTCTACTGAAGAATTTTGTAACTTCACCACAGGTTTCCAAATGGGAATTTTCACCAAAATCCAACCTTAAGAGCATTAAAGGCACCTGTTTGATATTATTAACTCTTAATATGTGTTATGGAAATTTTAGTGCCTTGCTTGATTTGCTCTTTGATACTCTACAGGAACTGACAAAAGTATTAGAACCCCTTAGTGTTGTTCCACTCTTCTTTTATATAGTCTTAGAGTAATGGTTTCTCAGCCTTCTCCTTGCAGCTGTGTGAGATAATATGTATGCCACACTGTTAAGGTTATGTCTGGGACCTCGTCTGTCTGGGTCTCATGAGAGTTACCTTGAAAACTGTTGTAGCTTCTAAGGAGAACCTTTACTTTGTCTAGTCAGAATGATTTGGCAGCACTACTGAGCGCATCTCCAATGCTGTAAAATCCTTCTCTCTTGCAAGATTCTAATAAAGCTGATTCTGAGTGACAATCATCGGTCTCTGTCTTGGTAAAAACCAATTTTTCTACAACATATGACAGTAGTGGCAATAGTCAGCCTAAAACTAATACTAAAGAAATAAAGAAAAAAAACATTAGGTAGTGCGATTAATCCACATTAAGCAAAACTGGTTTCTTACTGGTCTGGAACAAGTTGTTTAAATTCCCAAAAAAAGATTCTACCATATCGAAGGATTTTTCCGCATCCAAGGCAATCAACACCACAGAAACAGAAGATGATGATGGACTGTAGACTACATTACTCATACAAGTACTCATCTAATAATAAAGAAAGAGTGACAGCCACGAATAAACTCTGTTTGATCCAAGGAACTAACTGATGGGAGAACACCTTGTCAGCATGCAAAAAACAGCAACAACAAAAAACTAAGAATAAAAAGGAACCTGAAGAAAATATAAGAAGGACCATGGTGCTTGATCAGGGTAAAAATGCTTGTTTGAACAGATACGTTTTTAGTCGGGATTTGAAAAGGAAATGAGTGCAGGTGTTTCTGATGTAAGGAGGGAGGGCATTCCAGAGGCGGGGGACAGATCGACTAAAGGCCCTGAATCCCATGGTGGTCAGACGAGCAGTAGGCACCAAGAGGTTGATAGAGGCTGACCTAAGAGACCGGGAGGGAATATTAATGTGGAGGAGGTCAGAAAGATATGAAGATAAAGTTATGATAAAAAAGAAAAGATATGAAAGGGCGAGGTGATTGATGGCCTTAAATGTATGGAGCAAGATTCATAATTCCAGGCGGTATCTGATTGGGAGCCAGTGGAGCTGTTGAAGTACAAGTAAAGCAGCCGCACTCTGGAACAGCTGGGGTTTTTGAGTGGATTTATGGGGGAGACCAAAGAGAAGAGGGTTACAGTAGTCCAGGCAAGATGTGACCAGAGTGTGGACCAGAATTGCAGCGGTGGCAGGAGTGAGGGATGGGCGGAGGCGACTAATATTACGTAGGTGAAAGTAGGTAGAGCAGGTGATGTTGTTGATGTGGCTTTGAAAAGATAGAGTGCCATCAAATATGACACCCAGACTCTTAACTTGAGAGGATGGAGAGAGACAAATGAGTTGTCGATGGTGAAAGTGGAAGGATTTGGTCCCAATAAGGATCATTTCTGTTTTTTCGGTGTTGAGTTTGAGAAAATTAGATGAGAACCAGGCTTTCATTTCCTGTAAATGGTCACAAAGGGAAGTAGGTGGGGCGGTAGACGATGGTTTGGTGGAGAGGTAGAACTGGGAGCAAATGACCAAGAGAGGGAAGGTAAATTATAAATAAGACTGGGCCAAGGACAGAGCCCTGGGGAACACCAGAGGAGAGTGGAGATAGCTGGGATCTGGCAGATTTCAACTGAATGAATTGTGAGCGGTCAGTGAGGTAAGATTTAAACCAATTCAGAGTTGTGTCTGATATTCCAATACACTGCAATCGCTCGAGTAGGATGGTGTGGGAAATGGTGTCGAGCTGCACTGATTGTCGAGTAGGATGAGAATGCTTAATAGCCCAGAGTCTGCTGATTTACTGCTAGCCAATCACTAAACCGCCAGGTCAAGAACAGCCACCGTAATTGGTTGTTCAAGGCTATCTGCCAAGTGTATGTGTGTTCAGAAGAATATTAGGAACTATAAAAATCCACAAAGGTTTTATTAATTTCTAGTGGGCCTGGTGTAATGCTGGTGGAGGATTTAATCTGTGGAATTACTTTAGAAGAAGACATATTATGTAAACATGGTGCATCACCCTGCTCATAATATCTGGACTTAGAGCACAGCAAAAGCTCTGTAGTACATTGTGTCACCTCTTGATCATACTCCATCTGTGTCAAAACCCAATCTCTATAAATATCTGGCAGCTTGGAGGCAGCATAAAGGGAGTCTAAATGTGAAAGGCATTGAACTAGTTGAGCTAATTTCTTCCTGCAATGTCTTTTCCTATAAATTGCCCCCCCCCCCCCCCCCCCCCCCCCCCCCCCCCCCCCCCCCCCCCCCCCCCCCCCCCCCCCCCCCCCCAAAAAAAAGAATAAAGCTTTCTGAGTCTCCCACAGAGTTCAGCCTTAATATAGGGAGTTTCATTGATCTCCAAGAAAACATAATTTGTTCAAGAATAAGGTTCACAAATTCAATCTCTTTATGGGGGTCTTGCATGTGTGTGTGGACCTAAAATAGAAATTTTGAAAAAAAAAAGTAATTTTCACTGTGTCAAAGATCAGACACCCATAAATGTCACATGCAACTTTTATAAATAAATAAATATTACTTATAATTAATTAGTAAGCAATAAGAAACTGCCTGGAACAGAATAGATCGGTCCTCTTGACAGGTTTTTATCTACTTCAGTGGAGGTCTTGCAGATATATAAACAACCTTGACTGCATGATATTAGTCCAATACATTTGACAAGCTGGTAAAAAGTGAAAAAAAAGTAAATTAATACTTAAATGTAAAATTTATTAACTAAAAAAGCACTCACAGAGCGCAGACCTCCATTAAAGCAACACGGTAATTTTCTATACTAATGAGCTACACTCTGGATGACTTCTGGTCACTGCATGTCAGCTGCTGAGGGGGTGAGGAACCATGTGGGAATAAAGAATTCTTCAAAAACATCCTGGATCCAGATTGTGTTCTGCATCACCACCTAAATCTAATGATCTGTTCATTTTCCTAATACACAAATTTTGTCTGAAAATTTCATCTGAATCTGTTCCTAACTTTTTGAGATATTTTGCAAACAGACAGATGGACAGATGGATGGACATATGCCAACAAAAACATAACCTCTAACATAACCTTAACAGAAGCCAATATGTCGATAAAGTAACAAATCTATGCTAATAAACTTATTTGTTTTAAAAAACCTGTAAAATGTTTTACTATTTTTTCAACTATGACTTGCTTATGTCCTGCAGCTAAGCATGGGCCAGATATTTATATCAAAGCATACTAAGGGAAATATGCTCAAATTTTCAGTCATTCTCTTCCTATGGCTTAATGTCCTTTTAAAGGTCACAGAAAATGTCAGTGACTGGAGTTTTACCTGGCTGCACTAGCAGCATGGTCCCCCTCTCCCACCTGTTGCTGTATTAATCAATATGTTATGTTGTTTTAGTAGAAGAATAATGGTAGATAAAAAAATAATGAAGAATAATGGTAGATAAAATAATACACTGCAAATGCCTTGTACCTTACCTACTCATATATTCCATGTAAATATTAGTATAACTAAAAACTGTGAAACAAATGTTAATTTCACATTTCTGGAAAACTGTAAGAGGATTTAGTTAAATTTTGAACTGAACAACCCAAAATATCTTTGCGATGACACTCATATTTCACTCATATGTAATGTCAGGGAAACGTTTTTTTGTGTGACCTGAAATCATTTTATACAACGCACATTTTGAATACCTCTGTGTTCATTATTATGAAGCCATATATTCATCATAATGCATTTTTTTATCCACCATTAATGGCCCAAGATCCACAAACTATCTGATAAATTGAGAATACCTTTTCACAGGAAAATATGTGCTTCTCTTTCAGAGCTTATTTACATAGTGACTTACCCAGTTACCTTTCAACAAACTGAATATGACTATGATTAAATGACTAGAGATCTGTCGCCCTGATGTCTGTGGTCAAGAAACCCTTTGAGAGACTGGTGTTGAAGCATCTGAGGGACATCACAGGCCCCTTGTTGGATCTGCTGTAATTTGCTTAAAGAGTAGGTCAGCTGAAGATGACTGCACTTCATCCTGCACCACCCCTACCACCCAGGGACGTACGCTGGGAATCTTTTTGTGGACTTCAGCTCGGCCTTCAACACTATCAACCCAGACGTCCTCCATCAGAAGCTTACCCACCTCTCTACCTGTCAGGGGATCACCCACTTCCTGACTGACCGAAAGCAGCAGGTGAAATTGGCGAGCAGGCTCTTCCAAGAGTGCATCAAGTAAGCATTAGACTTTTAATGGACAGGCTGACACCCGTTACAATAGGAACCACCCTTTCTCAGGCCTCGAGACGGTCCTCACACATAGACACTGTTAAGAAGAAGGCCCAGCAGAGACTGTACTTTCTGTTGCAACTCAAGAAGTACAGCCTTTCACAGGAGCTAATGGACATCTTCTATCATTCAGTCTGTCCTCTGTTCATCCATCACTTTGTGGTTTGGCTCAGGCACAAAACAGGACAGGTCCATGGTGCGTTGAACAATTAGGTCTGATAGAGGATCATCGGGCCGGTCCTTCCCTCCATCCAGGACTTGTACAGGTCAAGGATCAGGAAAAGGGCAGCTAACATCTCTGCAGACCCCACACATCCTGGACACAAACAGTTTAGACTTTTACCTTTAGGTCGACGTTACAAAGCACCAGCCACCACAATGAGAGTTTTTTCCCCCAGGCTGTCTCTCTGGTGAACACAATGAACAGCCTGAGTAGTCAGGTACTTGACTGTGAAACAAAATAAGCGTATTTGCACTACAAAAACATGTTTCTTTTTCTTTATATAAAAAATGGCTGTACATGCACATACATTCTGTTCCTTTTATCCTATATTTTCTTCGCTCTAAAGTCTGTGTATTTCTACTTCATGTCTGAACTAAAATCTAATACATAGAGCCAGATTTGCAATATTTTTCACAGTTTGATTTTATACCCCATTCATATTTTTCTAAAAGCTCTTTTTGGCCTTTACCTCCTTTAGTAAGTGCCTCTGACTACTTCTCAAACATCAATGTCAAAGGGCACAAAAAATACAAAACGTTTTCCTCAGCAGCATGTTTGAGGTGCAGGAGAGTTTGCTTTGGTTTTGTCCATGGAAGACGAACTGTGTCAGAAAAGTATGATTCAACAGTTTCCCTTAACACAGGCAACATGGCAGCTCTTCATTCTGAGAAAACCGCAATCAACCAACATTCAATCATTTCCCTCCCTCATTCCCAAAGGTATCCTTTGGTATAAAGCAATCACACAACTGTCAAGGCTATGGCAGTGCACTTACATCACCTTTAAGGATTCTCGAGTTATAAAGTTCATTTTTCCCAAACACTGATCTCTTGCTGTCATTTGAAGTTGCAAACATGAAAATATAACTGCTCCAGCTTCAGATTTTGCGCCCATTATTGACATTTAACATTGACATTAAATTCAGCTGCACTGTTTTAAAAGACTGCTCTTTAGTACCTTTATTTCCTTGTTCTACTAACACAAGAACCGGCCGTTTTAAAACGTGGGTTCGATATCAATTACAATGTGAAGACAGAACAGGACTTCCAGAATCTGTCCTGATAGATTATTTGGACACGTTCTGCACCTCGTGGGTGAACTCAAGTCTTTGTTGGATGAGGTAGAGTTGGTGTATGGTTTCTATTTTGAGAGTAATGACTGCTGGATCCAGGAAGGCCTGTTTCCTTCTAATCTCCTTGACTTCTAGACAGGCAATCACGGACATAGAGATGTGTTATAAGGAGGCCACCTTGATGGTGTGCTCAGATACATCCTCACATGCTCACTTCATTTCAGGCCACGTTTCTCTAACTAGTGTGCAATGATTGGTTAGCCGCTTACAGTCAAAACCAGATATTTAAATACACTGTGTTTATTTCAAAATTCAAAACACTCCGATGTATTTGATGCACATTATAATCAACTCTAAACAGAAACTGTTCAATTGTTACACACAAGTAATTATAGAAATCCTACTACCCTGACAAGAAGTAAGAAGAGCATTCATGAAAGAAGCAGCCAAGAAGCCCATAGTAACTAGATGAGTTTCACAGCACAAGAGCTTGGGTGTGAAAATCTATCAAGTCTACAAATCTAGACTTTTTGGAGGAGTGGCAAAAAGTAAGCTGTACAGATTACCGTCAGCAGTTTGCCACAAGCCATGCATGGGACACAAATAATAATAATAATAATATGGTGTTGGCAGCATCATACCGTGGGAATACTTTGCTTAGCAGGGACAGGAAAACTTGTCAGTTTGATGGAGGGTTTCCTCTCGGATTTTTTAAAATCGTGATGGTGGGGGGTGGGGACAAATTGTTTTCCATTGTAAGAAAACACTGTGGCGACACAATTTAGTGTCCCAAAAGAACAAATATAGTTTATACTCTGTTACTTGCAGTTATTCACCACTAACCTATTATAACCTATTAAACGCTAATTACCCAGGTAGCAGAAAATGACAGATACCCCTGGCCTGACTCTGTGTCTACCTGTGACACCTTTCTGGAGAGGGGCATCGTCCGAGCCTCTGCTGGCAACAACTTAATGCTCACCCTCTACCGATGATCCACAAGGCCCTGTCTTTTAGTGTTTAACCCTTTCTCTCTACTATGCATGGCGATTGACTGAGCTTTTACTGTAACTAACTCTATGTGCTCTCTTCAGACTCTAAACTTGAAAACTGGCTCAGAGTTTATCTATTCTTTCTTTCTAGGTGAAACGACTAAAGGAGCTACATCCATTAACATTTACTTTTCCTTCCCATAGAAAGTACTCCTGGATCAGTGCTTCTTTGTTCTCTTTGTGTCTCTGCTCTGTTCTCTCTAACCCCCAGTCGGTCGTGGCAGATGGCCGCTCACACTGAGCCTGGTTCTGCTGGAGGTTTCTTCCTGTTAAAAGGGAGTTTTTCCTCTCTACTGTCGCTACATGCATGCTCAGTATGAGGGATTGCTGCAAAGTCAACGCCAGTGACTGTCCACTGTCTCTACATGCTCATCCGGGAGGAGTGAATGCTGCAAGTCACTGACTGGATGCAATCTGCTGGGTTTCCTTAGACAGAAAAACTTTTTATCCAATTTGAATAAATAACCAACTCTTACTGCACTGTTCAATGGTTAGGATTAATTGAAATGTATGTACCTGACTTTTGTGAAGTGCCTTGAGACGACATGTGTTGTGAATTGGCGCTATATAAATAAACTGAATTGAATTAATCAGATGGAGTCTTTCAGTAAATCCTTCTTGATAACTGGTGGAGGTTAGGAACTTGTCATTAATACACCCAACAACCGAACCGAACTCATCCTCTTTTAGTGTAGGCATATTTGTGAGAGATAAATATAGCGGATACGCAAAATTGATCAGCCGGAAGTTCATGAACGAACTGAAAAATATGACCCAAACATAATATAAAGATATCTATGCAGCACCTAGAGAAACTAAATTCAACTTTCCTGCACTCCTACAGACTCCAAGTACACAGTAAAATGTAGTTAAAGGCTAAAAAAGTGGATTTCGCATGTTATGTGCCCTTTAAAGGAACATTGCACAGCTCAGCAAACTCAGCTGTCTTGCTACCACGGTTGTGTAACATCCACTGTTGATGGCTGATGCCTGGTTCCCAAAACTGATGTAAATGCACATCGGTGCTCAACAAAACGGTTCGAAAGCACGCAAACCAAAGCGTTTCAAGAACGAGGTATCCTTCGGTGGAAAAATGCTAAGAGTGACATGATGAAATCAGGCAGCACTTAGAGGGGAAAACACACTCTAACCACCCGCTAACTCTGTAGCCAGAGCGGAGCTCTGCTGCTCCAAAAACTCTGGAACAAATTTTAAAATGAAGACACATTCTTGATGAACTAATATCACAGATGAAGAGAGAAGTTTTGAGGTCTACCCTCTTGCTTGAAAAAAAATCTTAAAACTGTACAATCCAGGGGTCACCTGAAAAGTCCTATCCCAGACCAGGACCTTTTATCCATAAAAGTATGGACCTAGAAAAGAAATCACTCGGGCAGAGTTGTGTTGAACTGCGAAGAGGGCTTTCATTATTCTGGGTAATAGCTGAAAGTCTCTGCAATGAAAGTCTCTGATGGTGCCACATTTGTAAAGAAAATGCATTTGCTGAATACATGTGTTGTACCAATGAAAAATTAAGAGCAAATAACTCTTATTTGCTATTGTTTAATTTATTGGTTGATTGCAGTTTGGAGAAAACATATAGGCGATTTAACAATGTATTAATTTAACATACAGGAGACTTAGTAGTGCATAGAGGAACTGACATGAACACAACAAACTGGCACCTTTTTTCTATGCTGGTCACCAACGTGTTCACACACTGCTGTGGGATGGCATCCTGTTTAACCAAGATTTGTCGCAAGTCAGTCAATGTGGCTGTTAAACACCAAGCCCAACCCAGCAAGTGTTCCATGGGTAAAATAAAAATTTAAAGATTACTTTAAACTCAGGGGTATGAATAATTTTGGGCTCTACTGCACCTCTAAAACCTTCACTCATTTGCTTCTCAGATTAATGTTTCTATATATGATGTCCACTATGTAAGTCTAACCATCCCTGGGACAGTGAGTAGTAATTAAGTGAATCCATATTAATTTCGCTTCCATGCAGTTTTCCTCCTACTGTTTTTAGGACATGTTTTTTTTTTTAAGTTATATGTGGAAGTACTAAAAATAAATTATAAGGGTCTTTTGTGAAGTATTGGCAATTACACAATGACTACTGTACTAAAAATAGCTATAAAAATGACACTAATAAATCCTTGTCTGTTCTACCTGGTTCAGTAAGAAATGGGGCAGGGATTTTATTTTAAGAGTGAATGAAATTACCTCCATTCAACTACTCAGAGAAGGGTTGGTGCAGCAGCTGAGATATATGGTAAATATGGGGATTCATAAGTTACAAAATGTCACAGGAAACTGCAAGTTAAGCCCAACTCTTGGCTTAACAGATGCCTGATCCCTGAAGCCTGTGTGAAAGAGGCTTTTCTGTTCCCTGGCTCATCTGCATTCAGTGTTCAGTGATTGTGACTGAGGTTACATGAAAGTACACAACGTATCAAAAATATAACCTCCCACTGCTGCCAAAGTATTGTTCAAAACTACCTTATTTTAAATGTCAAAAAAATCAATTTTATGGAAATAAGTGTAGTGCATACAAAAACCTCAGATCTGGCATATCTGACCTTTCACCAAGAAGATCTGGTTCTTGCTGAACTGGACAACTTAAAGGGTTTTTTAATCCCTAAGTAGCCTTAAATATGCATTTTGATTATACTCGTACTCGTGGTCTTCCGCTTATCCGGAACCGGGTCGTGGGGGCAGCAGACTCAGCAGAGACACCCAGACGTCCCTCTCCCCAGACACCTCCTCCAGCTCCTCCGGGGGGAGCCCAAGGCGTTCCCAGGCCAGCCGAGAGACATAGTCCCTCCAGCGTGTCCTGGGCTGTCCCCTGGGCCTCCTCCCGGTGGGACGTGCCTGGAACACCTCCCGAGGAAGGCGTCCAGGAGGCATCCGGTATAGATGCCCGAGCCACCTCAACTGGCTCCTCTCGATGTGGAGGAGCAGCGGCTCTACTCCGAGCCCCTCCCGGATGGCCGAGCTCCTCACCCTATCTTTAAGGGAGTGCCCGGCCACCCTATGGAGGAAGCTAATTTCAGCCGCTTGTATCCGGGATCTCGTTCTTTCGGTCATGACCCAAAGTTCATGACCATAGGTGAGGGTAGGAACATAGACCGACCGGTAAATCGAGAGCTTCGCTTTTCGGCTTCAAGCTTTCTTCACCACGACGGACCGGCACAGCGCCCTCATTACTGCGGCAGCCGCACCGATCCGTCTGTCGATCTCCCGCTCCATTCTTCCCTCACTCGTGAACAAGACCCCGAGATACTTGAACTTGAGGCAGGAACTCCCCTCCAACCTGATTATATACATTTTGATTATAAATATGTGTAAAAGCCTAATGTAAACCTGCATTTGAATGTCAAAACAGCTCCGTTTTTGAGATACAGTTTATACTTCCTAGATGAAGGCACTAAAGGAGGCACTCTTCAATTTCTGTAATATGGAAAGTACTCCTGGATCAGTGCTTCTGTGTTTGAGTGCATGCTCTGTCTTCTCAAACCCCCGGTCGGTCACAGCAGACTGCCGCTCACACTGAGCCTGGTTCTGCTGGAGGTGTCTTCCTGTTTCAAGAGTGTTCTCCACAGCTGCCACATGCATGCTCAGTATGCAGGATTGCTGCAAAGTTAAGGACACAATGCAATCAACGGTCCATGGAGGCTACATGCTTCCTCAACAGAAAAGCCAGTGAATCGATGCAAATGAACGTTTAAACAAAATTTTAATTTATTGAATGACTTTTGACTTCACCATTGTTTTATTGCAAGATAAAAAAAAGTGGTAACTTTATCAAATGTTCCCATGGTGTCCAAATGACTTCATCTTTTGTAAATTATATGTACATGTAAATAACTTTATCAACAGAGTAAAAAAAATGGTTTCCGAAATCTGCCCAGTAACTCAAAGCCAGTGATATGATTATCTTCGTCTTTCACTTATTCTCTTTGTTTTTGGTATTTCTGTAGTCTGGTTGTCATAAATATCTTTCTCACACCTACAGCAGTGTGGTTCAGTTACAAAATCAAAGTGTTTTCTTTTTCATACTCAATTTTATGTTTCAGACCAAGTAAACAACAAATCTCAGTAGTATCTCAGTATTGCAGTTGGTGTGTAATGCTTGGGACTCACTACCCAAATGTCAATCTTCACAGATTTTGGGTTTACTCCAACAGACTGGTTTCAGCAGCTTTATGCTTCACAGCTGTACAACACATTGTATTTGTCTATCACATTGAATGTTTGCACTTTTAATGTAAAACAAAACGTGTAAAAGTACTACGGGGTGCCGTTTGTTAAAGTTACACAGTCAAAAAGTAACAGCAACATTTTGGGTTATTATGCCATAACAAAAGTCATAACAGTCATAACGGAAAAAATGGGGGTTCATTTTATAAAGTCATATCTTCACCATGTTATTCATACCTTCAGAAATGTCACAGTTCCAAACTAAAAATTTAGTTTGGAGCTAAATATTTAGCCTTCTAAATAAATATTTAATTTGCAAGCTATATATTAAACTTGCCAGCTAAATATTTAATTTGGAGCTAAATATTTAGCTTGCTAACTAAATATGTAGTTTGTAAACTAAATATGTAACTTGCTAACTAAATATTTAGTTTGTAAACTAAATATTTAGTTTGGACTGAATATTTAACTTGCTAACTAAATATTTAAGTTGCAAACTAAATATTCAACTTAAAAATTAAATATTTAGTTTGAAACTATTTATGAATGATATGGTGAAAATATGAGTTTTAAAAATGAACCCTCATTTCTTCCTTATAACTAAATATTTAGTTTGGACTAAATATTTAACTTGCTAACAAAATATTTAGGTTGCAAACTAAATATTTAACTTGCTAATAAAATATCTAGTTTGAAATTGTTTATTTACAAATGTATGAATGACATGGTAAAAATATGAGTTTCAAAAATTAACCCCCATTTTTTTTTCCTTATGACAGGCTTAATAAGCGGAACTACTGCTGTTAATTTATGACTGTGTAGCTTTACAAATGGCACCCCATAAAGTACATAGTTGTGTTTCCCCTTCATGACACGTGGTTCAGCTAGAAAACTACACAATTTTTGTGTCCGATTTTACCTTCAATTCCCAGTCAGGAAAATTGAGCATCAGTCGGCACTAGTTGGGGGACAGTCGGCAGGAGAAGTTGGCACAAATATCTGTTTTCAAACAAACATTTGAATTTTTTTAGCGGAATCTGGACGCAGTCGGGTAAGTGTGAAGCTATTATCAACCCAATTGCAAACGCCTCTTGCCAACAGCAAACAACTAAGGGCATAATGCAAACTATCAGATAACTAATTACATACACAGGGATAAAAAAGAAGCAAAAACCCCTCAAAAGAATGAGGCAGTTGGATATTAAAGACTTAAAATCAGTAAATGAAAAGCGGCTTTATTAAAATAAACCACCCACTAAAAAAACAACAACATAACTTTAAAATAAATTAATTAAATGAAAACGTTTCAGTAATTTATAAAAGGGTATAGTTGGGGCATGATTTAAGAATTTACATTTTTAAATAAAATATTTTCCAATTAAAATGAAGTCATTTATAATTAATTCCACATCATTGATTCTCCACTCCTGTCCCAGCATTGTATTGTAGCCTGTATAACATTAAGACTCACTACAAAATCTCCTCAAATAAAAACAAAATAAAGTGTAGAACTCTCAAGATAGTATTACCAAACATCACAGTCCTGTCATAGTTTGGGAGGTGGGAGCTGGATCAAAGTGATGACTAGAACATGGGAGTTGTCATGCCACGGAGCTGAGCACTGGTCTGTGTTGTGTGTGTGGTTTCTCTCCCACCTCCTCCTGCAGAGTGTGACAGGCAGGTGCAGCCACAGTTGAACATCATCTGGGCTCATCAAGAGGAGCCTTCTTAAGCAGCTGGAACCCTGAAGGAGGCGTTAGATTGTTAACTCACCTGGGTGGTAATCAGACCAACAGACTAGTTCTGTTGTTGCGTTTCTGTTATCTTATTGTTGTTTACTCATGTTTACTCTCCTCTCAGTAGAGTGGAAAGGAACTCCGAGGACCCAGACCTGGTTTTCTCCCCGTCCATGTTCCGAGCCCAAATTCGCATTTGGCTGAAGGCACTTCACTGTGCTTCTCCTCTCAGCAGTCCCCTTTAGTTTCCTGAAACCTGCAAGCCCAGAGAAGGCACTAACCTCTCCTCTGGACCACCTACCTGCAAGACTCCTGCCTGTCCACCCTCCTCAAAACTCCTCAGTGAATCCACTGCCCTACACGTGGGTGCCCAGCGTGGAACTTATCAGCACAAGGAAAGAGGACGACAGGCTGCTGCTTTTAAAAACAGCCACCCACATGCAACGTGCCACACACAACACAAGCCTGCTTTCGTTGTGGATCAACAGAACACACAAGACTATTTTGCAGCCGCAGCAAATTGCAACAGCTATGGTAAGACTGGACTTTTCTATGGTTTGATGACTGCAAAATAAGTTTTTCCACTGATAGACTTCTTTGCAAAGTGCATAGTAAAGCTGCTTCAGGGGAGGCTACAGACTGTGTACCACTGGCTGACCCAGGATCATCAGTTTCTATCATACCAGAGACTCTGTACAACAGATATTTTCCCGTGGGTCCTCTCACTGCACTTAATGTGAAACTACAAACATACTTTAAAGAGGATATTCCTGTAATCGGATGTTTGGAAGCTATGGTTGCCCTTGGCATCAACACTGCTCCTGCCTCTTTGCATGTGGTGCAGGGAGGATTTGCATTGCTGGAGATGGACCACACTAAAGCCCTGAAATGGTCACAATTCCACCCATGAACCAACACCTGATTTTCACTATGTTTCTTCTGCTACACGTTTTTTATAACAAAGACAGACTTTGCTTCCATTGGCTGTGTTGCTGGGTTTGTTCAACGATGTTTTACTTTTATCTTTGTAATTACTCTTGTGTAGGACATATGTGAACAACAATCACCCACCCCTTCTCCAGACCAGAGAGGTTACATGGTTGTTTGATTCTGACTTAGTTTTCCACAACCACAACATGTAAAAACATTTTAGAGGGCTAAAAATAAGGAGAAGGAGCAGTAAGTACAAGTGTGTGTGTGTGTGTGTGTGTGTGTGTGGCGGGGTGGGGGTTCAGACCATAATTTTTACAATTGTAAATGTGTGTGTGTATAAGTATGTTTAACTAGGGGAGGCAGGCTGTGATAGTACAATATGCTTATTTATTTCCAGCAGAGTAGCTGACTACTCCTGCTGTGTTCCTTCTATTAATCAAAGAACAATTATTCATAGAATATTCTTAATATATATGGCACATTTTGGTGATGCACAGGGTAGATGCCATAACCAAAGGCAATGCCATATGCAGAAGGTGTCCTACAATGCAAATCTGTACTTTTATTTGACCAGATTCCCTTTTTATGAGATGAAAAACACATTCAGTACATTTGGCTACATTGTTCCAAAATGGCAGCTCCGTCTGGCACATTGCCCACTAAAACCTTTGTGGAACAAATATGCTTCAACTGATTCAGTCCAGATTTGATGCAGTTGTAGTCAAGATGTTGATGAATACAACCTGGGGGTTCTACTAGGATTACAAAAGGATTTTCATGGTGTTTTGCGTCGTTCATTTAGAAAAATATTTGGCGAGGTTAAAAATGTTCAGACATTGGATTATTTTTAGTGGAACCACTATGGAAACAGTTACTATGTTGTACCTTTTTATATGGATACAAATTTTGCATTTAGATTTTCTAATTGTGGAGCTGTACTTGATTTATTTCAGTTATGTTAATTCTGGCCGAAATTGTTCTGAAACCTATAAGGGCTTATAAAGGTTAGTGTGGTGCATTCTGGGATTCAGAGTTTTACCAGTCTCTGTGTTTGTGTACAGTTCAGTCCAGGACAATACTTGACCGACCGAAAGTTGTTTGGCTAATGATTCCTGATCCTGAGTGTTAGTCTGAGGAAAAAAAAAACTTAAATATACCCTAACTTTATTAATTTTGTTAATTATTTATAATTAATAAAAGTTGCTAATAGTGAAACATGTTGGACAACAATAGATACAACTTGTACTTTTCACGTTTTTTTTCACATTAAAACATCAATGTATTTAATTGGATCTTAATTTATGTAATAACAAAGGAGTGCATATGTTAGGTAGACCGCAAATAGTATATGGTTCTAAAACTTATTTACAAATAAAAATCAAGTTTGGCATGCATTTGTATTTAGCCTCCTCTATAGAGATACCCCTAAAGAAATTCCAGTGCAACTAATGACCTACATAAGTAACGTTGTCAGTAAATAGATTCCACCTGTGTTTAAATGAATCTCAGTATAAATCCAACTGTTCTGTGAATGCTGTAGAAGGTTGAGAGACTATTAGGGAATAAAGGTCATAAAAACACCAAGGAACACAACAGGCATGTCAGGGATAAAGCTTTGAAGACATTTAAAGCATAGTTTAAAGGTCTTCAGTGCTCTGTCTTGAGAAGCACTGTTTAATCTATCATCTGCCACAGCAGCAAACCTACCAAGACATGGCTGTCGACCTAAATGGACAGGTCAGGCAAGCAGAGCTATTCAGAGAATAAGCCAAGAGCCCTGTGATAACTCTGGAGGATCTGCAGAGATCACAGCCCAGGAGGAAAAATCTGTTGATGAGGCAACTATTAGTCATATACTCCACAGATCTGGCAAGAAAGGAAGCTGTTGGTGAAAGAAATTTATTAGAAGTCACATTTGCTATTATCGAGGTAGGAGACACGGCAAACATGCAGAGGAAGGTGCTGATGTCAGATGAGATCAAACTTGGACTTTTATAATTTTCAGGGCTGGTGCCGGTTCTGTAGGGAATTCCGTTTTGGGTACTTTTTTGGCTTCCTCCCACAGTCCAAAAACATGTATTTTTGGTTAAAGCACCACTCTAAATTGGCCTTTATGAGTTCATGTGTGTAAGGTTGTTTACCTTTGAGTCTCTGTGTTTTCTTGAGATGTCCAGGGTATACCCTGTCCCTAAATGATTTTTCATCAAGCTGTTAAACAGATTTGCATATCCAACATATCCACCAACATGTTGCAAGCCAGAAAAATACTACCACAAATCAATTGGCAAACTGATACAAAGTCTTCTTGATTTAAGTAACGAGCCTTTTAACTTGCATCTCCCCTGCAGAGGCCTCAGCAGTTACTGACAAGAACAACAGAACGAAAAGCCAAAACTATACTAGCAACTCATTCCCATCCACTCTCCAAACCAGCCTACATCTTTGAGTCCCCTGGGTCCAATTAGCTGCACCATTTTTAGAAGTTGCAGGTTGATTACACTGCCACTCAGCTTCACCCTTAACAAGAAAGCCAATTTCGTAGGTTTAGGGTTAAAAAAAAAAGCAGTCATATAGAATAAAAATAAGAGTAAACTTTTTTTACCTTGCCACTCCCATCTTGTTGAGATTAGATAAGCCAAACTATTCCACTAAGTTTGCGAAGAGACTGAAGCCCTTAAAACAGGATCTGATCTTTGGTCTGTCCCTAACAAGCAACTGCTGGTAGACTATAATTTATACAAGCTTATTCTGATTATCTAGGAGAACTAGGATGATAACAATACATAATGCCCCTAGATGATGTTGCAACCACATTCCCCAGCTCACAGTTGTCATGATCCTTAGGTTTTGGCTTCTTCTTCTTTTCTATTTCTTGTGTTTTGTTCCTGTGTGTATTCCAGTTTTTTTTCCATTAGGTCAGTATGTGTATTTTCCTCTTGGTTAAGTGTTTCCTTGTGTCTTAGTTCAGTTTAGTTCAGCTCAGCTTAGTTCAGCAGAAATTTGTCAGAATACACAGTACATTACAATCTGGTGTGTAGGGAGCTGCATACAAACCTCACTACAACAATCCGCGATGGCTGTGGTCTCTTGCAACAGGGTAATGCAGCCTGCAACAGGCCACTGAACAAACAAGACGAGGGTCCACCTACTAACTTCCAGGACTTAAAGGATCTGTTGCTACATCCTGGTACCAGACACCGCAGCACACCTTTAGGAGTCATTGCCTCAAATACTGTGGGATGTTTTGACACCAAACAGGGAACCAACAAACTATTAGGCAAGGAGGAACTACTTTCATTGTAAACCTACATATTGCAGACTGATTTACCTTTGTTGTCTAATTTAGGCAAGACAATAATTTCTGCCTTTTATTTTTATTTGTTCAAAGTGATTCTTGAGAAGACAACTGAAGATAAGGTTCAGAGCCCCCTCACGGTAACCTTTAATTAATTAGTCATACTAAGTCCAGCCTGATGAAGTTGCATTACAGTTTGGCCAATTCCCTTAACAGCGTAAATGTCCCAGACTTCAGTGCTTATCGTGGGGAGGATGTGATGAAGCACATGAATGTATTATAAGGCCTGTGCTGTTAGACCAGGATGTTTGGTGTAGCAGCACAACCGAGTGAAGTACGCTTTCAGATTTCCCTTTGGGGCAGCGTAGCCCTGTGGAGTTTTCGGCAACATGCCATTAGTCTTATTTACTTTTAATGTGACAGAGACAGAGAACACCACACTGCAGCCTTTTATTACAAAGCCTTGAAAAATTGGGGGTCATGCATCACTCTGCCTCCCTTTCTCCTCTCCCTCCATCTATCCCTTGCATTGTTTCTTCTCTTATCCATCTATCAATTCCAGAGCTTTCAGTACTGAGCGTATATATTGTCTTAAGTTCACACATGGCACAAAAAGGCTTCCTCCCCAACACTCACCTCTTATCAGTCTCCATTTTCCACCATAATTCACTTAAAGGTGGCATCTCCAAGTCGACAAATGGAAGAGATTTAATTGGAAAGTGTTATAAAGGAGGTGGGGCTGTTTATTGCGTGCAGTGGTGGCTGGGGGAGAGACACTCACAGTGATGGAGATGAAGGGACTGCACAACAGGCTGGTGGAAAAATACTAATGCTTTGCCCCGGGGATGAGCTGGTGCAGAACTCAAGCCACTGTGGATATAAGATGCAGCTGAAAAGGTGAGAACCCCCCCCCCACACGGCCCACTGGACCTCATAATAGATGCTATAATATTTGGAGTCGTATATTATTCATCCCTCTCTCTTGGTTCAATTATTTATCAACACATTTCCAGCCAAAGTGAGAGAAAATTGATGATCCAGAGCTTCACACACGCTGGATTATGGAGCTAGAAGAGCTCGGGGCTGTTGAGGAATCAGCACCCAAATTCTACAAATTCTTTCAACATTTCAAATCTTTTTCATTACTCCAGGCACAAGATGAAACCCATGACAGTATGCTTTTGCTCAAGCAGAACCAACTTATTTTCTCATGACAATTCAGGTAAAGACCAAAGAATACTTTTCTCCTGTAGAAGCCTAACTTATAAGTATTTTACAGTATTTCAGAGAAACAGTGGCTGGGATGATAAAAAGAGAAATCCTTAACAGTTATAAAGTATCTTGCAAGCCAGCAACCACAAATAGCTACAACATACTTGATAATTCTATTGGTTAGTAATTCATACAGAGCGCTGTGTTTTTGAAACGTTTTGCTCTTTGTTGCAATATCCATCCATCCATCCATCCATTGTCCATGTAGGGTTGCAGAGGGGCTGATGCCTATCTCCAGCGGTCATTGGGTGAGAGGCAGGGTACACCCTGGACATGCTATGATGCACTCACACATTCAAAGGAAGCCTGCTTATCAATTGGATCATGCTATACATTTTTCCTCAAAATTTTTGTCTAAATATACCATGAAACGGATATGTCTACCCAAGGTTGAAGTTAAATTGCTTAAATTTGCCATTATAGCTCTGCTACAGTAGGCTTCAGGTGTGGTCCAAGTTTTCTCCGACTGTAAAACTGTTGTGTGCTCTCCCTCCCTCATCCGTTTCTGTTCAGTGTCGGTCTATGCTATACATTTTTTCCCTTATGATAAAGATACAGTCACCCACCCAATAGAGTTAGAAAGAGACGAGCAGCATGTCTGTGAAGGAGCTGACTGCATGCTCTTCGCTAGCCAACGTTCTGACTCATTAACCAGCTAATGTCAGCATGTTATGTAGGTACGTATGTAAGGTATACTTATATACAGTGGCTCTCAAACATATACAGGTCTCTGTTTAATTCCAGATTTTGGTGATGCAAAAAATGTGACTATGATAAATTATTTCAAAACTTTTTCCACACACTGTCCACATCTGTAGGATACCAATTTTCTACTAATCTGTAGCTTATACTAATTAGATTTATTTATTTATTAAGAAAACTTTTTTTTTAATTTATAAAATCTGTCACCAGCTTTAAAACAGATTATCATAGACATCTATAATTTTAACAGAGAAAGTTAAAATTCTATCCTTTTATTGGGCTATGATTTCTTGCTTATTAAGATCTTTTAGCCTACTTCATACTGAGTCATATTTCTATTCAGGTGATTGAATAGTCAATGGGCAGGGCAGGGAGGCGCAGGACGTGCTGTATGGAGGTAGAGCGTGCGCACCATTTACAGAGACTGAGTCGCTGGCGCAGCTTTCCAGGCTTCAGTTCCCAACCCTGGAACTTTTGCTGCATGTCTTGATCCTTTTCTACTTGCCCATTTCCTGTCTGTATACTGCAAAATAAAGGCCACTATGCCACAATATAAATAACTAAATTATCAGGACAGGGGTTAGCAAGTGAAACTGAACCCAAAGAATGTGGTTAATCACTGTTAATTTATGATGGGTGTAAATAGTATGAGTGTGCACACAGCATGCACGACTTCTTTTGAACATCCCACAGGACCCGTTATCACACCTGATGGAATATGTTTCCTTCCTATAAATCTCCATAAACAGATAAGCCAATCTCCATTAAAAAGGTCCTCCTCAGTGGCAAGGGTCCAGTTGATAACGCCTCGTCTGAGGGGCGTCGTTTACCAGATGTAACCTGCTTTATGATCAGAGGTCACTCACATTGCCTGTGTGTGCTTGCCAGATCAGTGAATGGTGCTGCGCATGTTAAGCAGCAGACTATTTGCTGCTACAGATTGTAATGTTTACAAGCAGGACTGGGCAGCAGCAACACTTCCATATTGGGAATCACGGACAAGTGCCAGTGGGGACGATTTGTTTTGGATGTATGCAGGGTTTAAAGGACAGCCATTATTGAAAACTTCTACTGGAACTTTTTGTCAATGCACTCAACCCCCCTTATGTCCACTTTTAATACAACATTTTATTTCTAATGAATTTGCCCGTTCTTGTCATTATGTTCAGTTTCAAGGGCACAGGAAGTGTCCTGGAGCTTTATAGGTAGATTAAACTGACAACGTTGAAAAAGGAAGAGGTTTTTTTTATGAAACCACCGATCCAGACTAAAACCTTTATTATGAAACTCCGAGTGAGAATTCAACCTAATGTTTACAGGACCAGCTCTCATCAATAAAGAGATTGTTCTGCTAATTATTCCTTTGTTAGGTTTTTTGGTTGACTGTGTCAGAGAAAACTTGTGAACATGTGAAATTTCAGTGTGTATTTATATCAGAATACGAATTTAACAGGCAACTGTGAGAATAGAGACATTTTATTTATATTCATCACTTCAAGAGACAAAGTGCACTAATTACTTATTTATACATAACTTATAGTTCTACGAAAAAGTTTAGGTAAGAGAAGACATTACAAGGAGCCTCATCATCCATCCATCCATCCATCTAGCAGGGAAATCTAGAAATCCTCAGCGACACTCTTCAGCTCATTCTGTGGAATCCCAAAACATTACTAGCATTATATAGTTTCTCTGGAGAGGTTTGGGTCTCTCCAGTTCTGGTCTCTTCCCAATGAGACATGCATGGAAAACCTCCAAAAGGCAGAGGACCAAAAAGCATAATTTTCAGTGTGGAGGGGCAGCAGCTCCACTTCAAGCTCCCCTCAGATGATGAAGCTCCTGGTTCTCTCTAAGGCTGAGGCTGGCCACCCTTTGGAGGAGGTCATTTTAGAGCTTCCTCCAAAGGGTGGATTCTGGAAGTCATTTTTTTTTTTTTCACGATCAATATCTCATGTCAATAGGTAAGGGTTGTGACACAAAGGGAGGAGTCCACCTTTTCCAAGATGAGAACCATGGGCTTGGACCTAAAGGAACTTGCTTGCATCCCAGGTGCTTTGGTTGGAAACCGCTCTAGAGCACCCAGGTCATTGCCTGAAGACACCAACAGAACAACACATCAAAGGCAACAATAAGAGCCTGAAGTTCCAAAAACCAGATACCATCCACTCAGGCACAAAATATATAATCAAACCAATGCTTGTATTCATGCCTAAATCTTGTAAATAGTGATACATGAAGTTGGAAGACGTAGGTTTGCAAAGTTTTTTCTGAAGCCTGTCCCATCACAGGTGTTGGACAGGGAGCTCTTCTCTCCATCTTCATCACTGTTGTCGCAGTTTCCCTGTGAGGGGGGGAGGGGTGTTGCGTATCCTGCAAACATTATGCAGAATTGCACATGCCATTATAATTCAGCATGCTCTTTTGGCGCAGTACTGAATTTAAGAATGAAGAACAGAGAATCAGCTCTTCCACCTGCCAGTCCCTCTTTCTGCCAGACTTTTTGTAATACGGTGTGCCCTAAACAGGAAATAATTGCATGCATTCTCACTATGAGGGATTGTTGCAAAGTAAATATAAGCGACTGCCTGCTGTCGCTTCATGCTCATCCAGGAGGAGTGAATGCTACAAGGCACGGACTCGATGCAATCTGTTGAGTTTCCTTAGATAGAAAACTTTTTAACCAATTTGAATAAATAACTGAATCTCACTGCACTGTTTCATAGTTGGGATTAATTGGAATGTATGTTACTGACTTGAAATCTGCATGATTCGATTGAATTGACTTTGTGAAGTGCCTTGAGACGACGTGTTGTGAATTGGCGCTATATAAATACAACTGAGTTGAATTAACATGAATTACAGCCTGAATTACGATTATTTTAAAATTAAAAGTGTCACTCTAAATAGTAGACATAGACTACAAGTTGTAGTTGACTTGGGTTTCTGTCACCAGAATACAGAAAGGGGTAAGCAGCCATTGGCATAAGGGCTATGTTTGATGAAACAGATGACATCCTGGCGGTACAAGTCCTCTTTCAAAAAGTTGCTTCATGCCACTTTTATTTAAAATCTGTGCATCATGGGTCGACCCAGGCCATTGGGATACAGCATCTTAAATGTTGTGCTCTGCTTGAAACACAACCTGGTTGTTGATGCTGTGGTACCTCTTCCTGTTCACATGAACATACTCATTAATGCTGGGAGCAGCAATCTTTATGTGAATGCCATCAATTACACAGCTGACCCCTGGAAATAGTCACCCCACTGCTGCCAACAAAAGATTGGAACAGGTGTATTGTGACCTATAACACCTGACAGTGTCAGTTAAAAAAAAAAAAACAGTGCCCCTAATTAAGCTTTTCCAAGACGTTTCTTCTCTGCTGGAAGGTTTGCATGCATCTGTCTCCTCTGTGCCATCTCAGGCTCCTAGTGGCAACTCCTAACTAGTTGAGAGACCTCTGGAGCCGCCTTGAATAACTGGGAGAGTAGGAGAGATTCTTAGCCTTAAGATTTTTGATAACTTACATTTAAATTTAAGTCTGAAAGAAGGAGTACATTTCTGAAATTCTCAACACTTGAGACTAAAAGTTCCACAATAAGAAATGTGATAAATACAGGCCTAGATCACTGAACTTCCACAGTATGAAAAGAAGGCAAGATGCTAAAAATGTTAATGTCAGTGGGTTGTGTACATAAATTTAGTTTACATAGAGAACCTGTTTGTTCACTTAGGTTCTAGGGTCAGGAAAAGGGCAGCTAAAATCTCTGCAGACCCCACACATCCGTAAATTATTTAGACTTTTACCTTCAGGTGGCGCTACAGGGCGCTGTCTGCTAAAACCAGCCACCACAGAAACAGTTTCTTCCCCCAGGCTGTTTCTCTGATGAACACTTGACAGTCAGAGTTCCAGAACAACACCATGCATATTTGGACCAGGGGCGGAGCCAGACTTTTATCATTGGGGGGACCAGAGGGGGGCCAAGGCTATCTCAGTGGGTCCACAAACTATGAGAATGAGTTTGTTTCTCTAACAATCAGTTTCTAACTGTTACCTATATTTAAGTACATACCAAGTACACAGGAGATGAGGTTTGTGTGCATAATTTGCAGTTTATTAACAATGTAACACAAAAAACTGAAAAAATGTAAAACACTTGGCATCAACTTTGGAACAATGACACCATTGTGATGAAGCTTTGGAATATTCCAAATGTAGAGTTCAAGCAATGTCCAAGCATTAAAAAGTATTAAAAGATGTTTCTGCTTTTATTTGTTGAAATATTGTTGCTTGTATGTAAATAGAATGTATAATGTTTTTTTTAAATTAAAAATAATTTTTGAAAAAAAATATATAATTTTGTAACAGTATCCTATTGATAACCAGTATTAGATAAAATATATAAATTTATATATATATTCAGGGGTTGGAAAATTTAAACTGAAACCCCCTGTCATTTTAGTGTTGGGAGGTTTCAAGGGTTTAAATTTGGGGACCAGCCTGGTAGCCAGGTCTTCCATTGATTTCACATTGCCCTTTAAGAGCAGAGTGGGGAAGGTTCAATTAGCAGGGTAAGGAGCACATTTTTTCTCAAAATACTGAATGAACGAACTTTAGGGGGACATCCCCAATTTCAAAAAGGAGGAAAAAATTTTTTGGTGCAACGTCTATTTTGGCGCATCTGTGACCAAGAAAGCAAGTTTTTTGTGATGTATCAAGAGCCATGGTATTCAGGGTAATGTCAGCATACCACCAAGAAGGACAAACCACACCCAACAGGTTTAAAATGTGGAGGGAAAGAGGGAAAGCTGTCTGAAAGCGATGTTGGGGTGCAAACCCCGGATTGAAAACCCAAAAAAAACAAAAAACCAAAACGGCTGCCCAAACCCCGGCAAAATAAATTGTGCACCTAAACTCTCCTGTTTCCACCAGAACTGTCCGTGGGGAGCTCCACGGGGTCAATATCCCACGGCCGGGATGCTTACCCCCAACCTTTGACCACTTTTCATGCCAATCCCCAAACGTCGGTTTCAATGGTGCAAGGAGCGCAAATCTTGGGCTGTGGACGGGGTGAAACATGGTATTGCTCTCGGATGAGTCCACCTTTTACTTTTTTTCCCCCACACCCCTGGAAGTTACGGTGTGGAGAACCCCCCAAAGAAGGGTACCAACCAGACTGTTGCATGCCCAGAGTGAAGGCTTTGGGGGTGGATCAGTGGTTGTTTTGGGGCTGCCATATAAAGGCATTCCCCTTGGCCCAATATTTTGGGGTTTAGATGGGCGCGTCACCCCCAAGGACTACCGAACCTTTTCTTGAGGACCATGTGCATCCAAAGGTTAAAACATTGTATCCTGAAGGGGGTGCCGTGTATCGGGATGACAATGCACCAGTACACATAGCAAGACTGGTGAAAGATTGGGTTTTTAAATTGAACATAAAAGTGAAGTTAAACCTTTTCCCTTTCCCATGGCCTGCACAGTCACCAGATCTAAAAGTTTTATTGAGCCGCTTTGGGGGGGTTTTGGAGGAGTGAGTCAGGAAAACGTTTTCCTCCCACCAGTATCACGTAGTGACCTGGGCCCCTATCCTGCAAGAAGAATGGCTTAAAATTTCCCCTGACCACTGTGCGGGACTTGTATATGTCATTCCCAAGACGAACTGACGCTGCATTTGGGCCGCAAAAAGGAGGCCCTACACCATACTAAAAAAATTATTGTGGTCTAAAACCAGGTGTTTCAGTTTCATTGTCCAACCCCTGTATATATATATATATATATTATGTAGCGACCATCAGGTTCCATCTCTTTGGTCGCTTCTGGGTTAGGGTGGATCCAGGTTACTACGCGCTTACAATGTCCAGACTGGGAAATAAGTTGGCGGTGTGCTCCCATTTATTGAACAGCTTTCAAATAGATGATAAACCAACATCAAAGTGACGGTCTACAGTAGCAGGCATGATGGATAACATACTGTGGTAAGTGTGACGTATAGAGACTAAACATGAACAACAGAGCGGTGAAAACCCTAGGACCTTCCCTAACCCAAACCCTCTGCCTTCTCACCTTTGCACCTATATACACCAAAAGTTGTGTACTTGTCAACATTTTTTTCTTTTCATGTTCTTTTTTCCCCCCTTCTGTTCTTTTTTTTTTTTTTAAGACTGTATCAGCATATTATGTATTCAAAGGAGACCTATACGGAAGAAGCAGGTATAAAACATAAATGGATAGATTTATCCAAAAATAAATAAATGATAAATAAAAAAATATAAACATAGATAAGGCAGCTAACTAGCAGCTAACTAGAGGTCAGTGGTATCTCCTGAGACTGGCTCACCATCATCCTGGTCAGAGGCAGAGGCCTCTGTGGCTTCAGACTCCTCCCTCGATAGAACTACATTAAACCAAAAATATGAGTAAAATAAATACAACCACAAATTTATCATAAACACACATTAGCAGCAAACAACATTTCAAAATAATGCAAATCTGAAGGTAATTACTGAACTGGGTAATGACTGTTTCTGTAGATATTCTGACCTGGTGATGGTTGGCTGGCTTGTGTCCAACTTTCCCTCTCCTAACTGGTCCCAGGATGGGACCCATCAGGGCTGCTGATACCAGAGCTGAACTCTATCTGATTTGTGCCTAATTTGCTTCCTTTTAAAAAGAAGTTGTGTATCTTGCCTCCCTGCCTTTTCATTCTCAATCATATCACTCCAAATACTACTTACACAATGTTATCAACTCCCCTCTTATTACCTCAAAAAGTCATGGTAAACAGATTGTAGCTGTAAATTGAGTACTCAAACAGTAAGTAAAGTTTATTTGCATGGAATACCTAGAAAGTTCTGAACCATGAACAAAACTTTTCAGCTTCTTAACAGGGTAGCATCATCCCGTTACATTTCACCTAACCATCAGAGCAACAATCCGCTGTCTGCTAGTTTCTTTGCTCTTAAATCAATAGAGAAGCACATTTATGTGCACCAACCCGTATTAAATGAAGACATAAATGTGGAGCGGCTGTCTGTAGACGCTGTGTAACGTTAGTTTGATGCTCGCGACTTGTAGTTGTTGCTGAACTACCAAAAATGATCTCCTACGTAACACAGAAGTTCTTTTAAACATTGCCTCATCAGGAAACCACCGTTAAACTTACTTTGATGTTGTTTATCTGGTATGTTATCTTGGAGTCAAACAGGTTGTACAGTGTTCCTCTACGCTGTGATCCTCTCCATCTTCTCCTCGCAGCTCTCATCTTCTTTACGTGGCTCTTCTTCTTCTTGGGTTACCTGAAGTTGCGCATTACTGCCACCAGCTGGCCCTTCCCCAGTGCCCCCCCGGCATACCTGTCAAGTTTTGGATTTGAAAATAAGGGAAATCTTCTGGGGCCCGCTGCAAGCCATCCCACGACCCCGACCAAGCTCCAGTGTCCCTTGCATTTTAGCACAGGTGTACAAGATATCTAAAATAACCACTTACAGACTACAATAAGGTAATCAGAATCTGATAGGCCTACCTTTGTTGACCCTGAAATGCTGTGGACATTCCTATGTTATAAAAGAGTCTAAATGAAACACAAATGGGGATTCAAGCACATTTATTTATTTCACACATTTTCACTTTATATATACATTGCTTGTCTATAGGTTAAACATTTACATTTTATTTTCATTACACATTTTATTTAAATTTCTCATGTTCACTCAGGTGGCTCTCTGGCATTCACTAAAGACGTATTATACAGATTTGTTGCAGACTTTGCATCTTTTAAGACTCGTTTGGATGGAGTGTATTTGTGGCCTGGGCCACAGTGGTTGATTTTGCATGACAGTAAAGCACAAACAGTGCTGTTGTCTCTTGTGCTGTTCTCTGTAACAATCTTTCTTACCATACTGAACACTCTTTCAGAACTGGCATTGCTGTGGGGAATGCATAGTAAAGCCTTCATTAATCTTGGCAGCTCACTGAACGTCATCCTTCCCTACCAATCCCCAGAATCTGTCAGTTTTGTCTTCTTGTGGGAGATGCTTGCTATCCGTCACCTGGTAGTCAATGAGTTCCTCTCAGCCTATCCTCACTCAAGCTCAACTGAGGGAAAAGGGCCCCTAGCCTTGCCACTGTAAAGTAAAACAAGTGTTTGACTGAACATTGCAGATCTAAACCATGCAATATTCATTATTCATTCTATCAATGAGGAACTGACTCTAACATCTACCTGTCCCTGGAGTAATGTCAAGGCGAGCAGCAGGGTCCAGCACTTTCATGTCCTTCAGGAGTGGATGGTCAAGAGGAAAGGAGGAGAACATCTTCTGAAGCACTGCTTCATAGAATCTTCTCACAGATCTACAACAGCATGAGAGTAAACAAAAAAACACTACAGCCTATACTCACATACTTTGAAAAGATGATATAATTATATAACTGCTGGGTAATATACTCACTGAAAGATTTTCTTCTCAGCTGACACAGGGAGCTCTGTCCTTGCCATGAATGCCTTTGTTTCTGCTCCTATAAAGAGCTCTTCGTCAGCCAACTGATGTCCTTCTCCATACTCCACCTCCTTGAGAGGTACACCCACTATGGCCCTTGCTGGTATGAGGAACCCCAGGATCCTTTTGATCAGCCTGCACATCTCCTCTTCAAGTCTGTGAATCTGCACTCCCTCTGACTGCAGAAAATATACTTGGTCACACTGTAATAAAAAGGCTACAATAAGTACAATCATATTTAATTCATCCAATATGATTGACACCCACCTGGAAGACAATATTAAATTCATATAAAGGCTTAAGGGCAGCACTCAGGAACATGAAGTAAGCCTTCATGATTGGATCACGCAGATGGCTTGCTAGATCGCGCACTTTGGCACTCCTGTCTATCTCCTCATGACTGTTAAAGTAGGCCTCCAGTACATATGGACACAGGATGTCTTCCACCGGTACCTGGGCTGCTCTGATGCCACAGCCAGTGGCCAGCTGTGCTAGGTGGCAGATGCAGCCAAGGTCCTTGACGTGGGGCTGGCTCTGTTTCAGTCTGCTGATAACAGAGTTGTGTCTGCCTTTCATGACACTCACATTATCAAAGTTAAAGGCTATCAGGATCTCCCATGGGATGCCTCTTTTTCTATTGATAACAGAAAAAAATGCCACAAAACGTCTTAGACAAAACGTACGGCTATAATTACATGCAAACTATTACACACGTCAACAACACAGTGCAGTTCCCTTACCTTAGTGCTTCACTCAGTTTTTCATACAGATTTTCTGCATTTCCCACGTTGCATACAGGCATCTCCATGAATCTTGTAACGACCTGCAGAGTGGCCTCATTGTAGAGTCTAGTTAGGGTGACAAATTCTTTATTTGCTTTTCTGTTGTTCGATTCGTTGCACATCACTGAAAATGGCTGAGATCGGCATGTTTTGGCCAACTCGCCATCTAGCTCTGGTGCTATGGCACCTGTTGAGAGAGCCCAGTAATTAAAATTAGCTAACCATTACCCTACAATATGCATACGGGACATTATTAAATAGGCATATGCATAAACAATACTCATACCTAATTTGACTCAGCTTACCTTTGATGAGTTGGGTAGCCTTGGTGTTCCCCGCCGAGAATTTTTGTGCGATAGCAGAGTCCGGGAACATTTCAGCTACACACTTGTTGAAGTCATCACAGAAGTTGAAAGCAACATTGTTTTTGGCACACTGCATTGCCATTTTAACCTCCGCATTTATGACCTGGTCTGCCTCTGTGGTATTTCTAGTCACAAATGTTGACATCGCCTGGGCATGTGAGTTGCCTCTAGCCAGCGCTTGTGCTTGGTCGATTTTTCATGCTGACTGATGTCGTTCCTTCCCCCGTGGGAGACACTAAAATCGCAGTTACAAATCTTACAAAATGCGTGACTGTGCCCCATCCTGCTCCTCTTTAGAAAAGAAAAGTTGCTGTCCTATTTTTCAAGATATTTGCACGATGTCTTTCTTTTTCTGTCAGGAATGCCTTCCCTTTCGTCACATCTATCCATCTCTCTCATCTGTTGTTCCAGGTTTTTTCCCGCCGTCGGCACTAATCTCGCGACAACTGCCACCCAGGCTACTGCAGGTGGCAGTTGTCGCGAGGCTAGTGACAGAATTCAGAGAAAGAAGCAAGGAATGTTTTTTTTTATCATTATATTATAATACGGGAGATTTACGGGAGAATACTTGTACGGGAGGACGGCGGGAAAGAGGGGTAAAATACGGTAGTTTCCCGGCCGAAACGGGAGACTTGACAGCTCTGCCCCCCGGCCCCCTCTCTAGCTCCGCCTCTGATTTGGACTGATCTCACGTTAATCTTGTCTTTTAAATTCACTTGTCAATATATATATATATACATCTAAAAGATATTTCTTATTTTCATTTATTTATATATTATTGAAAAAAATTTAATCAAAAATCTTTACTGAAACTCTGGATAACTGATGAGCAGTAAATTCTGAAAATGTTTTGGAGAATGATATGGTTAATTTCTATTACTATAATATAGTGGTGTTGGAGTTTGGACAGAAGGAAGGATTCGAGATTCAGAGGTTCTGTTGGAGAGAGATAGGCTGGAGTGAAATTTGAAGAAGGCTAAGCCAGAATAACCTGAGCCGGTATTTACAAAGATTATCTGAGTCCCCTCAGAGAGCTCATAACTTAGCCTAAAAATTCCTGCCAAGGACTCCTAGCTTAGGAGTGAATCAATTCACTGCTGAGAGCGACTGAGCGAGGAGACGGCAGAAATGCCTATCTTAGTGAGGAGGTGTGGTTGACCCCGTTGCTAGGTGTGATGCTGTGATTGGTTGTTACAAAAAATAAAACAAAAACCAAATCGGCTCCTGGTAATCGGGAGAGAAATGATCTGATCATAAAATGTCACTGGATTAACAAATGTGTAAATAATGATAATAAAACCTGGCAAAAATAAATTACTTGTCATACAGCATGGTATCTAATTTACATGCTCATTGATATTTTGATTTCCTTATTGTAACGTTTACTCGCCATTCTGGTTGTTTTCCTACTTCATATGTTTGATATAATGTGGACACTCAGCTGTCAGCATTTTACGGTGATTTCCTTATATTAAGGAGGCTTGATTTGGCAAAAGATCCAAAACAAAAAGGTGAAAAAAAGCTTGAGAAAATCAAACTGGACAGAGGAGCAGAGCCTGCTGTTGGTACAGCTGGTGGAGGAGAAGAGAGGAGTTTTGAAAGGTTGATTTGGTCACGGGATATGGGAGTGGATTCCCGAGAAGATCAGTGCGCTTTTCCCTCTGCTTTCAGCACCAGCCTGGAATGTGAGCAGTTCTGGTACCTGCTGCAATTAGAAGCTAGAGAGGAGATAGCAGCAGAACTTCTTCACAGACGGGGAGTGTTGTAGATGACCATTTAGGGTTAGGCTGCTGACAATACAGCAAATACTTATACACCTTATTTACATCTTCCTCCTAAGTATATAGTGTTTAGATTATTGGACTTTATCTGTCTAGAGTGTGTATTTATGTATATATAGTTTTCCAATTTTTTCCAAATGCTTGTTTTTGAAAGCATTTTACACTCTGTAAATAATTAAAAGTCTTCTGTACTATATTGCTTAAAATTTTGCTCACTTTTTATTAATTAGTATTTATTGTTATTTATTATTGTTTCTATTATTTATTTATCCTTCCCAACATTACCTGACTAGAGGTGCACCTGTAATCTGTCCTGCTGATGAAGCTAGATAATTTCCCCTTAGGGGGATGAAAAAGTTAATATTATCTCTACATTAATAACTCTATGATTGTTATAGAAGTTTGTGCTCATTTATTCGACTGTTAGGGTATGGATCCCTGCATAGTGGAGCCGGTAGCATTTTATGAATTGACTGTTGTTCATTGTTAGGAGAATATCTCTCCTTTCTCTCTGCCATCTTCTCTGCTTAGGCTGCTTAGACTCTTAGGCTCACTAAAAGTCCTCCTCACTACTCTTAACATTTGTTCACGTTAGAGGCGTTTGGCCTTGGGTGCTTTATGAATAACTTATCTTACTGAGGTAAAATTCTTAGAAAAATCTTAGAATTTGAGAAATTGCAGAAATGTGTGTAAATAGAAGGCTGTCCAAGTGTATTCTATGTCAATAATTTGGCAGCCTGCCGTTCTCTTGTAGAACGTCTTAGTGTTGTTTAGGGGCAGAAGTTGAATCTGATACAGGGAGCATCTCTTCTGAGTAAGTCAGGTCAATCTCAATAGGTGGTTTTCCTGTGACCTCAGTGTCCTCCACTCCTTCATGTCACTCCTCTTGTGAGTGTCTGGTTCCATGCTCTGGTGATAACTTTATCCTGTTCCTGTTTTTCTTGTTCCCTCCATCTGACCCCTCCTCAACAGCTGTCCCCACTCTCTCCTGGGTAATCCCTTGTTTAGTGGCTGTTTTATCTCCTCAATTGCTGGATTCTTTGAAGGAACCTAGTGAAGATCAGGGGTCAGTTGAGCAGTATCGGCGCTTCGGCTTCTCAAGACATCTTAGCTTATGATAAGTAGAAGTCCGCTCTCATCAGAGCCAGAGTCAATATTTAGTTGGCACCCTGTGTCTCATGGAGTTAACCTCTCCTCCTCTTCATAGATGGTAACTTGCTGTCTCTGTCTGCTCAAGGCAACTCCACAGTAGGCTCGTTGACAAGAAACAGCAGGTTACAATGCAGAACCCTTGACTTCTTTCCAACTGCCTCCCAAATTATATTATAAACTGGGCCGTCACTGATCTGTTCTTTAACCACATAAATGGTGCTCTTAGCAGGGTTACCCTGCACGTGATGAGAGGTGGCGCATGAGTGTCCAACTCCATTCAGGTGTTGTGAAGTCCATTAGAGTTCATTTTTGAATTCACTCCCTTAATCGTGGTGTAACCTCAAGGGGTACCTGAACCTGGGAATGAAATAGGCCTGGCCATACCTGATAAAGAGGTCAACCACCACCAGGATGTGCTGGTGGGGCATTTTGTTCATTTGTGCATTATTTTCTTTCCAGGTGTTACTGCACTGTCTGTCTGTCTGTCTGTCTGTCTGTTATAGAAAAAGAGAGTCAAAATGACAGTGAGATGGATGGATTTATTATAAAATAGTTATAAAAATATTTCCAAGCAATGAA
Source organism: Crenichthys baileyi (assembly GCA_036173005.1). NCBI lineage: Eukaryota > Metazoa > Chordata > Actinopteri > Cyprinodontiformes > Goodeidae > Crenichthys > Crenichthys baileyi. The sequence continues at coordinate 1,101,601 of JAHHUM010001736.1, forward strand.
CTAAGGGCAATGGACAATTCAGCTGCCCATGTGGGCACCACATAAAAATAGAAAATGTGAATATCTTATTTATTCATTCATCTTCTATAACCGCTTATTCCATATTGGGTCACAGGGGGACTGAACAATACAGAGGGAGAGTGAGTAAGTAACACTGATAAGCAGGAGTGCAGGGAGGTAACAGGAAACAAGTAAACAATGAGACTGCAAAAAGAACATAAACAGGGAGGAACTAAATCTAAATATAAGGAAATAGAAACTAACATATCTAACACCAGAATCCAGGGAAGTAACACAACTAAACAGTAAGAATCTAATAAACCTGAATGAACAGAAATAAAGCAAGAGAAGAACCTGGCTGTGCAGAGAAAGTAAACACAAACTCAAAAACTTAACACAGGCAGATTATGACACAAGATCATCTTGAACTGGGTTCATGTCCTTTTCCCACTTTGCTCCAGAAAAACCATATGAATGCTCCAGCTGCCAATTGACTGATGAGTAACCATGGTCCTGGAGAAGCTTTCTCTCAGTTTCTTGTTCATCTGATTATATGTATGGTGACTAAATGTCAATTATTCAGAAGAAAATAAATACATATAGAGAATTAAAGCCTTTGGTAGTGGTGGTGGGGTGAGGGCATCTAATTTCACTCACTTAAACCTATAACAGGGCCTCAGTCTTGACACATTGATTTCTGGCGAGCTTCATCACAGTGGCTACTCTTTAGGTTGTAATCTTTCAAATGATGTAAGGTCCTCTGTGCTGGCTTGTTAATGTATTCATCTCTTTTTTGAATCCCTTGAAATCTAACACTCATCCCCAGTCTCAACAGAACAAACCTGGATACTTTTACATTTCCTTTCCCCAAAGATCGTCTGCTGTCTTGCTTGTGCCCTCTCAATAAAAGAGACAAACGCTCTACTGGAAGATAGAATGAATGTTTTTTATGTCTAGTCTTGTCTCTACAATTACAAACCCTTGCATTTAGATGTTTTATTTCGCTCATTTGGTTTTCAATTTCCTCCTCAGCATTTCCAACCTCAAAGCTGTCTCCCATTGGGCAGGCTTTCACAACCTCCAACAGATGTGTGTTGCGGTGGAACAAGAGGAAGTAGGGAGTGTTTTATAGTTGAAGACTAATAGCAAAAAGCAAATGCTTAGCATTTTCAAGATATTAAACCTTTAGTGCAAATGAAACAGCAATGTGAATGCTTCACAGTCTTGTCAGCCAAATCAAAAAGTTAGCCCAGGGACCTGCCTTTTGTTTTAGTCGAATCAGCCTGTAAAGAAACTGTTGGTGGGTCTCATGTTCGTGTTTGTGCTCATCAACTACTGAAAAAACTCACTTCGGCTCTTTTCGTTCAAGTCTGATCACAGAAGGCTCTTCAGTTCTTTGACAGTCAAATCATCCTTGAAGGTCAGCATGTCCCAAAGCTGTCCTGGTCTGATGATATGAAGTAAACCTTGGATGTGTACTTCACCCCCCATACATCTGCCTGTGCAGTTCATGGTAACTGATATCAGAGGTGTTGTCCCCAATTTGACCCCCATGCACTTTACATTTCCTCTGCTGCAGGAATGACCGGTCTTTCAGGGAAACCATATGATCAGGCTTGGAGTGAGAAGTGTAATTGGTGGAGATGTGAGTAGTTACATATGCATCTCTAGCCTGACGTGTGTGTCCACTCAGCAAGGCTTCTGCCCAGCTCCCCACAGTTACCATTTAACTTATGCCTTAAGCCTTCAGCTGATTCAAAATGCTGCAGCAAGAGTTCTGATGAAAATTAAAAAGAGAGATCATATTTCCCCTACTTTAGCTTCCCTTCATTGGCTCCCTGTTAAATCCAGAATAGAATTTAAAATTCTCCTCCTCACATATAAAGCCCTTAATGATTTAGCTCCATCATACATCAGAGAGCTGATTGTTCCATATGTTCCTAACAGAGCACTTCGTTCTCAGACTGCAGGTTTACTGGTGGTTCCTAAAGTCTCTAGAAGAAGAAAGGGAGGCAGATCCTTTAGTTATCAGGCTCCTCTCCTGTGGAACCAGCTCCCAGTTTTAATCCGTGAGGCGGACACCCTGTCTACTTTTAAGGCTAGGCTTAAAACTTTCCTTTTTGATAAAGCTTATAGTTAGAGTGGCTTAGGTTATCCTGAGCTATCTCTGTAGTTATGCTGCTATAGGCTTAGGCTGCTGGAGGACATAATGACCACTTTCACCCTCTTCGCTACTTTCTCACACTACTCTTCAATTTTGTATTATTTGCTGTTATCTCAGCTTTTAACTTTGTTCTCTCTCTTCTCTCTTCCTAGAAGCTACACCTGGCCTGACTCTGTGTCTACCTGTGACAACTTTCTGGAGAGGGGCATCCTCCAAGCTTCTGCTGGCAACAACTTAATGCTCACCCTCTACCGATGATCCACTTGGCCCTGTCTTTCAGTGTTTAACCCTTTCTCTCTCCTAGACATAGCTACTGACTGAGCTTTTACTGTGACTAACTCTCTGTGCTCTCTTCAGACTCTAAACTTGAAAACTGGCTCAGAGTTTATCTGTTCTTTCTTTCTAGGTGAAACAACTAAAGGAGCTACATCCATTAACATTTACTTTTCCTTCCCATAGAAAGTACTCCTGGATCAGTGCTTCTTTGTTCTCTTTGTGTCTCTGCTCTGTTCTCTCTAACCCCCAGTCGGTCGTGGCAGATGGCCGCTCACACTGAGCCTGGTTCTGCTGGAGGTTTCTTCCTGTTAAAAGGGAGTTTTTCCTCTCCACTGTCGCTACATGCATGCTCAGTATGAGGGATTGCTGCAAAGTCAACGCCAGTGACTGTCCACTGTCTCTACATGCTCATCCAGGAGGAGTGAATGCTGCAAGTCACTGACTGGATGCAATCTGCTGGGTTTCCTTAGATAGACAAACTTTTTATCCAATTTGAATAAATAACAGAATCTGACTGCACTGTTCAATGATTTGGATTAATTGTAATGTATGTACCTGACTTTTGTGAAGTGCCTTGAGACGACATGTGTTGTGAATTGGCGCTATATAAATAAACTGAATTGAAACTGAATTGAATTGAATTATCATAATCAGAAACACTTGTATCATCCCAACTAGAGGGTAATGAGGCTGAATTAATACAGTACTGTGAAGTGACGCTGCAGTGGGCGGAAAAATATTTAAAGCAACAACCTCACTCTCTGATACCTGCTCAAATACTTCTTATCATTTAGGTCAATAATCACATCTTAAAGACAGTACACAAGACAGTCCCTGGTCCTCTGACTCCAACAGGGTTTTACAACTCAGGTAAGAACTTATATATAATCAAAACAACTCTTCATCACCCTGTGTAATGTCTGCTTATTTAGATCTGGTACTGGTGTCATGTTTGTAGCAACCTGAAAGAGTTCCTCTGTTCTCAGCTGCTGAAGAGCCTTCTTGATGTTCCATGTGAGCTTTTTCTTTTCAGCTGTGATGGAGCAGTTCTGTCCCTTCCGCTGATAGAACGCACACACCTGTTCACGCACACACACATCTCAATGCACGTGCGTACACACCCATTCGACTACATGTCCCTCTCAGTATATGACAGCTACAGCCAGATCACTTTACACATTCATCTTTCTTTCTTGTAGTCCGTGGCGACCAATGGTGCACACTTGGAGGCACACGTAGAAATCGGTACTCATAAATTCACATTTAAACATAACGACATAAGTTTGTACTCACTCGTGTAGCGTTGTCCGGCTGCCTGTGGCGGCTTGAGTAAAAGTGGCCTGACGCGTTCGTTCTGTTTATAAAGGAAGTCAGTACTCTTCCGCCAAAAAAATTTAATGAAAACCGAGAGCTTCAGAATGAAAGCAAGAAGTTAATATTGATTGTTTTTGGTGTAATTAATGTTTTGGTTTTTCTGTATAGTAAAATAAATGATTAATTGTTGGCTGATCTGATTATGGGGTGGGGCTTAGGGTTTATAAGAAGAGCTTCTGGCCCTGCTGAAGTCAGTCTGGCCTGGTTACAGAGGAGGTAATGTTGATGGCCAGCACTAAGAGAAAGATTCGGAGTTGTAAATACTATATATATCCAATTTTTCTTATTTTTTTCTGTTACTCTGCACTTCATTTTTGGGAGGTGTGTAAATAAAGAGCTTAACCTTCAGATGCTGACATGCCCTCTGTGATTTTTTCCACTTTTTGGAGTCAAGTTTATGGTGTCCAGGCCCACCACATGGGTAGCTAGAAGGAACTCACGACATCAGCATTTTCCATTTTGTGTCCTTCAGCTAGTGACTCCCTACAGTACAGTTAGCTTGAGCAAGCCGCACATCACTCCTCCAGCCATGGTCCCTTCACCATCTGTAGACCTGCAGCTCCCTCAGCTGCATGTCTGTTGCTCGCTCTCATCTGTGATGTCAGCCTTGGGTTTATTGGCTATGCGATCAGCATCATCTCTCGTGGCATGCCAATCCCCGTACAGGGAACCAAGACTTTATTACAGCCCTCCAAGGAGTCTGTATTTTTGCAGGAAAAAGTAAAGAAGACACATGAGGTATGGGCTGTTGGCATGCATGCTGTGGTCTGATTTACTAACATGAAGTCATATTCAAAAACATCACACCTCTCAGTTTGGTTTCAAAATACTTTTTCTTTCCTAATATTTCCCCAGATTCCAATTTACGTCTTGCTTCATTCCTCTATAAAGAAGTAAAATGTCATTTAGATTAGATCATTTCTTTTACTCTGCTATAGCACCACTCAGGCATTAAATGTGCTTCATTTAAATTCTGTGCTCATAGTTTAGCTGCTCCTCTTAACAATTTACTGAACAACTCTCAATAACATCTGTCAATAGCAAACACATCAATGCACAGTTTGTATAAAAATATATCTGAACTCACTATCAACTAAAACTCATAAAATCTTGTCAATGTATGGTACTCACATGAAATTCTGGATTATAAAATTTACACTTGTCGTGCAGCCACATTTAAACTGAATAAAACATGCTGCTGTCCGGCTTCTTTACCCAATGCACACTACGGGTGATTCCAAGGATATAGGACAAGACAAGGATGCTCCAAGAAGTGATGTAAAATGATAACATAAATGATGACAAGAGTTGCTCTGTGCATTGTTAACTTAAAGTCAGTATAAGCTGAATAACGACACTAAGACATTTTTTTATGCAGGATGGTCATTTTAGTTTCCTACATCATCCATTTTCCCCTAAAACCATAGTCTCTTTTAGATTCGATAAAAACGTATTAAAATCTTTTTATTTTATAACTTTAACTGAATTTCTTTTGAAAGTACATTTTTAGTTATATGACATTTTTAACATTTGGAAAATGACATCCTGTAGTTGCAACTGTCAGAGGGTAACTGGAACATATATTTTGTCACTGATACCATTTAATTATGATGCTAGGCTTTACAGCACCATACACAACCTGAAACCTGATTTCAACCTTGAGCATCTTAACACTACAGCTTGTTCACATTAACCAGCTGCTGTAAGAGAGGATTACTGATTTTTGATACAAATGATATAACTACTTAGTATTTAGTTTTGAAGGACAAACTTAGATTTAGGAAATCATGATATTTCGTAAACGACATCTGATTTAGATATGACTGTCATTCTGAAGTCAAAGTAACTTTTTATAGGCGTCTCACTGAAGTCAAACAACTACAAATGATTTATCACTAAGTAAAATAGGAAACATCCATTTATGAAGGCTACAGAGGCCTGTGTGGACATCCCTGTTAAAATGCCATGTTTTTGTGATGTAAAAAAGTAAAACTTTGACAAATCATCCATCCTACATACAGTGTAACATTTGTACTATAAAATTCAATTGGACATCTTTTAGATAAATAAAAATATGGAATACATTTTATTTGATTATGTTTCATGTTTACATCTCCCATCAACTATGGTGAATCTGATGAACCTTCAAGTTTAGCTGTCCTAGTAGGATTTTTTTTTTACATTAGCATCCTTCAGCTGAAAACATAGTTTGCAGACACATTACACAGAATCAAAAGTATCAGTCAGGAGAAGACTATAAAGAAAACCTCAGCATTATACTATACAGTGGCTTGTAAAAGTATTCATACGTGAATCTTTCCACGTATTGTCACATTACAACCTCAAACATAAATATATTTTATTGGTATTTTATGTGAAAGACCAACACTAAGCAGTATACAATTCTGAAGTGAAATGAAAATCATACATGATTTCTTTTTTTTGTTTTACAAATGAAAACTGAAAAAGGCATTGTGCAGAAGTATTTAGCCCCCTTTTACTCCAATTAAAGTTGATTGCTAATGACTAAATAGAGCCCACCTGTGTGTAATCTAATCTCAGTACAAATACAGCTGCTCTGTGACGGCCTTTAGAGGTTGGTTAGGAGAATATTGGGGAGCAAACAGCATTATGAAGCCCAAGGAACACACCAGACAGGTCAGGGATAAAGTTGTGGAGAAGTTTAAAGCAGGCTTATGCTATAAAAAGATTTCCCAAGTTTTGAACATCTCACAGAGCACTGTTCAGTCCATCATCTGGAAATGGTAAGAGTATAGCACAACTGGAAACCTACCAAGACAAGGCTGTCCACCTAAACTTACAGGCCAAACAAGGAGAGCACTGATCAGAGATGCAACCAAGAGGCCCATGGTGACTCTGGATGAACTGCAGATATCCACAGCTCAGGTGGGGGAATCTGTCCACAAGACAACTATTAGTCGTGCACTGCACAAATGTGGTCTTTATGGAAGAGTGGCAAGAAGAAAGCCATTGAAAACCATAAGAAGTCTTGTTTGCAGTTTGTCAGAAGCCATCTTGGGGACATAGCAAACATGTGGAAGGAGGAGGTTTGGTCAGACGAGACCAAAATTTAACCTTTTGGCCAAAATGCAAAATGATATGTGTTGTCGAGAACACTGCACGTCATCCCCACTGTCAAATATGGTGGTGGCAGCATCATGCTCTGGGAGTGCTTCTCTTCAGCAGGACAGGGAAGGTGGTCAGAGTTGATGGGCAGATGGATGGAGCCAAGTACAGTGCAGTCTTGGAAACCTGTCTGCAAAAGACTTGAGACTGGGGCGGAGGTTGAAAGGATTTCATGACCACAGACGTCAGGGCGACAGGCCTGTAGTCATTTAGTCCTGTGATTGTGGGTTTCTTGGGTACTGGGATGATGGTGGAGCGTTTGAAGCATAGCTCCAGTGACTTGTTGATGATCTCATTGAAGATGGGTGCCAGTTGGTCGGCACAGGCTCTCAGGCATAATGGGGGAGATCATAAGGTCCTGAGGGCTTTGTTGTTTTCAGGCGCTGAAAGATCCTATTTACATCTTCCTCTGAGATCTTTAGTGCAGGCAGGGGATCTGAAGGTAGGGGAGTGGTTGGTGTATGGCAAGAATTAGTGTCTGAATGGGATGTGGAGGAGTGGGTTGAGGTGTGAACTGCTCCATATCTGCAGTAGAAGCCATTCAAATGATTTGCCAGGCGAGGGTTCTGCTCAGGATTGGGAGAAGGGCTTCTGTCAGGTTTTTCAAACCATTTCAAACAGCAGAAGCGTCTCCATGAGAGAAGCTTCTCTTTAGCTTCTCAATGTAGCTTCTCTTCGCTGCTTTGATCTCCTTGGTCAGTTTGTTCCTGGCCTGCTTACAGGGCCTGGTCCCCACTGCTGTGAGCCTCTTCCTTATCCCTGTGCAGCTGCCTCAGATGAGAAGTGAACAAAGGTTTATTGTTATTGTATGTGCAGAAGGTCTTGGTCTGCACAGACATGTCCTCACAGAAATTGATGTATGATGTCACCACTTCAGGAAGTTGGTTGAAATTAGTGGCTGAAGTTTAAAAACCGTTCAATCTGTGCAGTCACAGCAGGCCTGTAACATCTGCTCTGACTCATCAGTCCACTTCTTAACAGTCCGAACCATAGGTTTAGAAGCTTTCAATTTCTGCAGCAAGTTCACCAGCAAGTTCAACACAGCCTCAGTCATCTTCTCTTATGGCTCCTGCTCATCCAACTCAGAGTACCGCTCTAGGACTTCCTCCTCCATTTCCTACTGATCTATCCTTTTCCTCTTCCCTCCCCAATCCCTTCCCTTTCCCTCCCTTATCTCCTAATGTGTTTTCTCATTGCAACAATCCTTGCAACCTCGCCAAAGCAGTTCTACACCCCCAGGCACTTTTATCAATTCAACGCCATTCTCTTATATCTCCCACTATCTCCCAGCTCCTTCAACCATCTCTCATTAATTTCAATCAGTCCAGGGAATTGCAAACAGGTTTAAGGTTCATGCAGCTAAGTCACCCACTTGGTTGCCGTTCAAAAGACCTTAATCCTACTGAAATTGCCCTGGAGTTTTTACTGTTTTGCTCAGTCGATCCAGATAGTAGGTCAGAACTTGATGACTATTTTATTTCATTCTTGACATGGCTCTCCACTTCAAAGGCACCGGTTTCTATCAGTACCACATCCTCTTTGCTACTCAGGCCACAGGACGCTTGGAGCAATTTATTTAGGGGACATACTGGGATTCTCTTGCCGCATATGTCCTGATTGTGTCTGTGTGGGTGTCCTCTCTCTTTCTCCTGAGAAGCTCTGCTACAGGGCATGGTGATCAGCTATAAGGGGCACACAAAGGGGTTTGTTCCTGGAAACCCCTTTTCTACAGCCGTCCACTGCAGCACCTTTTCCGCTCCAGTCGTTGCCTGCCCGCTCTCCAACACTCAAGAGGTTTCACCATCTCGGATTCCAACTCTTAACCCACTATTGGACTCACCACTATAAATTCAAATCTGCCTTAGAGCGTTCCCTCGTACCCAGAACAGTGAGTCTTTATATTCCTCTTCTCACTCAACTTCTGACCTGCCTCATCCAGAAACCCCCACTAACCACTCCTCTCCCTTTCTCAAGCCTCCTGATCCCTGAATCCAGTGCTATATGCTCCCATGGTGTTAAAATAAACATTTTAACCACTTATCTCTCTCCTGCTTGAGTGGTTCTGCATGTTGGTCAGAAAGTTACCGCTAAATATGACGGCATATTTGCTGCCTGCACATCTCTGTCATGCTGTCTTTGTGGCGCTCCTTCTCATCCAGCCACTGCATGTACATCATCCCACTCTGCTCTCTGCTACAGTTCTCAATTGTCTGTCTTCTGCTGCCACTCCTCCACCAATCATCCCCAAACCCAGTGACACTTGCCCATAAGTCAATATTCCAATTCCAAATGTTGTTGACATACAAGACCACCCAAACCTGTATAAAACCTAGCCAGGCACTCTGTTGGGGATGGGGTGGTCACAATCAGGGGAACTCCTGTCCCCACAATCCTACATCCATGGCAGATTGACTAAGAAGCACCTCTCCACACCATCATATTCTAATTAGTAGGTTCATACATGGCTTTCACCCTGGCATAGAAATTATTCCTGATTCCACCCACCACTGTCACAATCTTCAGTCTGCTTTTTCAGAACCCAAGACAGTTGATACTCTTTTAGCTAAAGAACTTAAAGAAGGATTTCTTATTGGCCCATTTAGCTAGCCTCCATTACCTATCTTTTGTGTCATCCCTATGTCCCTTGGCACATGTAAATACTTCGGTAAGAGCAGACTAAGGCCCCGTTCACACTGCAGGCAAATGTGGCCCAAATCTGATTTTTGTGGGGGTCAAGTGACCAGGTCAGACTTTTTATAACAAGTGTGAATGCTCATATTTGGCCCATATCAGATTTTTTTTCGAGTCACGTTTGAACCACATTCATATGTGGTCCTGAATCCGACTCGTAACTGATCTTTTGGAATGCGACTCCAGTGGGAACAACCAAAGCGCAATAGATGTGACTCTGACGTCAGTGTCCGGTGCATTCGTCACAATTTTGCGCCCCCCAGCAGGAAACGGTAGCAGTTGGCAAACAGACTTCAGAAGCACTGTGCTGGATCCTCATTTATAACTACAAGCTCCCTTCTGTTCAACACCTTCTTGACGACTTCCTGATCCTGACCACCCCATCCTCTCCTCCACGCTATGGGCTTTGTGCTCTCACCAAAGCTTTTTCAGACCTTGGCTTCCCTCTCTCTAAAGAGAAAACTATTGGTCCATGCACATAAAAAGAGTTAATTTGAATTACTCTTGACTCCTCTTTCCAAGCATCTTTGCCTCTGAAAAAATTGCTAAAACAAATCACTTAACTTCTTTTAAATTTTATGCTCGCTGATTAGAGTTACATTTTTCGGCCACCTGAACTATGCTATACTCATCATTCCTCAGGGAAAAAACTTCATTTCTAATCTCTTGTCTAAGGTCAGGATCCCTTATCTTCACAGCCCACTCGTCCTTGACGACTTATGAAAAATGCAAATGCGTTTTTAGCATCACTTTGTGTCTTTAGGATGTCATATTTTTTGTCTATAATGATTTCATCATTCATTCAATATAGGTAATAAGTATTTTACAGACGTAGCGCCTTCCATATGTTTCGGTTGCTACAACAACAGCAGGTGGTTTGCATCTAAGTGGCCTCCAGAGTTTAGATTTTTCCAGACACAGTCAAATTTGCCCTCATCAGCTCTTCACCAGCTTTACCCTAGCAACATAGCAGCAACATTTTGGGGGCATAAAGGGTCAAAGAAGAAAATCTTCTTCCACTCGGATAATACCGCAGTCATATAAATAAAGGCAGATCTCGCTCTGCAGACTTTGTTCACAGACTTACTCTATCACAAATTCCTGCTTCGTGCAGTACCAATGTTCCAGGAAATCAGAAAAGCATTGCTAATGCCCTGTCTCGCTTCTCTTTCCAGAAATTCATACTTTTGGCACCGGATTCAGAAATCTATCCAACTCCAGTCCCTTTGTTTTCTTTAACGATCTGTAACTAACTCCTGAGTTAGCTACAGATTCACTCATTTAGTCTCAAAATAAATCAACATCGACCACTCACATCAGATCTCCTCAGTCGTTGCATCCTTACACTGTGCTCCAGCTATTTATCTCCTTCCACTGACCTGACTTTAGAATCTATGTTTCGGCTGGCCTTTTTTGGCTTCCCACAGTGCTCAGAGTTCAACCCATCCTCATCCAGACGTGACCCTTCTGATCATCCATGCCTTTCAGATATCTCCATTCATAGACACTGTCATCTTAACTTTATGGAAAAGTAGTAGGCAAAGCTGGTCAGGGCATCTCTGATCATACAATTCAAACAACTCAGTTGTTGTTCATCTCAATGCATCCACCCCCTTGATCGCTTCCTTCAATAATCTTTAATGTAATATGTATAATATGTATTACTATGTTAACTTAGGTTCGGGAGCAAAGGCACTTCTCAACCACACCTCTAATTACCCAGCAGTCTACTTATACCCAGTTCACCCATCCTTCATAGTCTGTCACATTCTTTCTACCCCACCCTCCATTTCCCTCAACACAATCTAACCTGATCTTCTCCTCTTCATCCCATCATCTTCATCCATACTTCCTTAGTTTTTGTCTTCTCTTTGTTGTGGATGCCATCTGACGGGTCCTAAGTGGCCTCGGGAAAATGCCATTTCCTGAAGTCTGCATTCCCACAGGTCTTCTCCCAAGCCTCCCCTGATGACCCATCCTCAGTCCCAAGTATCCATCCCCTCATCTCCTTCCTTGCTAAAGAAAATTATAATAAGTAGCAAGCACAGAGACCAAGAGACGGCGAACCGTGCACACAAGCGGCATCTTGCTCCAATCAATTGCCTTCTGAGGACAAAGTTAGTGAATAAAGTCCATTTGTATGAATTAAAATGTTAGTATAAATGAGGCTGCACTAAGAAGGCCTTAGAGGTTTGTTAGAGAGCACTAGTCTTCTGCTGGCAACAACTTAATGCTCACCCTCTACCGATGATCCACATGGCCCTGTCTTTCAGTGTTTAACCCTTTCTCTCTCCTAGACATAGCTACTGACTGAGCTTTTACTGTGACTAACTCTCTGTGCTCTCTTCAGACTCTAAACTTGAAAACTGGCTCAGAGTTTATCTGTTCTTTCTTTCTAGGTGAAACGACTAAAGGAGCTACATCCATTAACATTTACCTTTTCCTTCCCATAGAAAGTACTCCTGTCAAGTAATACATTCCAAATTATCCTTGTTATCAAACAATGAGGTCAAATTCAGTTAATTATTCAATTAGGGTAAAACAATTTTTCCATCCAAGGAACCCAGCAGATTGCATCGAGTCACTGCCTCATTCAACATTCAAGTATCAACCAGTATCATGAAGACCAAAGAAAACGCCAGACAGGTAAGTGATAAAGTTGTGAGAAAGTGTAAAGCAGGGCTAGGTTAAAAAACAACATCCCACGCTTTGAACATGTCACATAGCACTGTTCAATACATCATCTGAAAATAGAAAGTGTAACTGCAGACCTACCAAGCCTGGCCCTCTTCCTTCACTAACAGGCCAAGACGTCCATTAAAACTCTGGACAGAAAAATATAATCTGTGCACTATTCAAATAGGTCTTTGTGTAAAAAGAAAGTCATCAGAATTACAACTTGCAGGTTGACACAAGCCATGTAGGGGATATAACAAACGTGGAAAAAGGTGTTGTGGTAATGTGAAACCAAACTCATACTTCTTTTTGTCTCCAAACACTGTATGAGAAGGAAAATTACAGTGCACATCACCTTAAACACATCCTTCCATGGTGACAAATGGTGGTAACTCTGCAGAGTTGATGAAGGACTGATGACGGTAAATACAAGGCATTCTTGGAAAATACCTGGTAGAGGCTACAGAAGACTTGAGATGGGCCATCCAGTGGCAAACAATTGTAAACATACAGCTCAACTTACAATGTAATGGTTTAGGTCAAAACATATTCAGTTGTTAGAATAGCCCAGCTAAAGTTAATATCTGGCCCCTGTTGTGCAATTAGGATGCTTATATTATAAAATTTTAAATGAAATAACCATTCAGGCTGTTAAGTATTGTCCTATGAATACCAGCCCAATATGGCGGTGACAATAAATTAAAGAGTTATTTCAGCACTGGTATTATTGAACAGCAAAACTCTGCACACATATGGAATAAATTCACAACAACATATCCTTAAAATCGCTTCACTGGGCTGTAACGCTACCGTGGTGGAGGGGTTTGAGTGCCCCAGTGATCCTAGGAACTATGTTGCAGGGGCTTTATGCCCCTGGTAGGGTCACCAAGGGCAAACAGGTCCTAGGTGAGGGATCAGACAAAGCGCAGCCCACAGACCCCTTATGATGATTACCATAAATGGAAACAGTGTTCCGTCGCCTGGACACGCATCACCTGGGCCCCATTCTGGAGCCAGACCTGGAGGTGGGGCATGCTGGCGAGCGCCTGGTGGTCGGACTTTCACCCATGGAGACCGGACGGGGACTGCCCGAAGAGGAAATGTGGGTTCCCCTTCCAATGGGCTCACCACCCGTGGGAGGGGCCATAGGGGTCGAGTGGAATGTCGTATGGGTGGCGGCCGAAGGCGGAGACCTTGGCGGTCTGATCCTCGGCTGCAGAAGCTGGCTCTTAGGATGTGGAACTTCACCTCTCTGGTGGGGAAGAAGCCTGAGTTGGTGTGCGAGGTAGAGAGGTTCCGGCTAGAAATAGTCAGGCTCACCTCGACGCATGGCTCTTGCTTTGGAACCAGTCTCCTTGAGAGGGGTTGGACACTCTTCCACTCTGGAGTTGCCCTTGGTGAGAGGCGCTGAGCTGGGGGGCATACTTGTTGCCCACCATCTCTGTGCATGTACGTTGGGGTTTACCCCGGTGAACGAGAGGGTAGCCTCCCTCCACCTACTGGTGGGGGGACGGGTTCTGACTTGTTTGTGCTTATGCACCAAACAGCAGTTCAGACTACCCACTCTTTTTGGAGTCCTTGGAGGCGGTGTTGGAGAGCGCCCCTCCAGGGCACCTCTTGTTCTGCTGGGGGACTTCAACGCTCACGTTGGCAATAACAGTGAGACCTGGAGGGGTGTGGTTGGGAGGAATGGCTCTCCCGTTCTGAACCCGAGTGAACGTCTGTGCTCATCATGGATTGTCCATAACTAACACCATGTTCAAGCATAAAGGGTGTCCATATGTGCTCTTGGCACCAGGACTCCCTAGGCCGCAGTGCGATGATCGACTTTTTTGTTGTATCATCTGATCTGTGGCCGCATGTCTTGGACACTCGGATGAAGAGGGGAGCGAAGCTTTCGACTGACCACTACCTGGTGGTGACCTGGCTCCGATAGTGGAGGAGGATGCTGGTCAGACCTGGCTGACCCAAACGAATCTTGAGGGTCTGCTGGGAATGCCTGGCAGAGTCTCCCGTGATGCGAGTTTCCCTCCGGGAAAGCTTCAAACACGTTCCGGGGGAGGTGGGGGACATTTGAGTCCGAGTGGGCCATGTTCCACACCTCCATTGCCGAGGAGGCTTACCGGAGCTGTGGTCGCAAGGTTGTTGGTGCCTGTCGTGGCGACAATCCTCGAACCCACTGATGGACACCAGTGGTGAGGGATGCTGTCAGGCTGAAGAAGAGGTCCTATCGGCTCTTTTTGGCCTGTGGGACTCCGGAAGCAGCTGATGGGTACCGGCAGTCCAAGCAGCATGCAGCTCGGATGGTTGCTGAGGCAAAAACTCAGGCGTGGGAGGAGTTCGGAGAGGCCATTGAAAACGACTTCTGTACGGCTTCGAGGCGATTCTGGTCCACCATCCGGTGTCTCGGGGGGTGTTCAAAACTATAGGGGAGTCACACTCTTTAGCCTCCCTGGTAAGGTCTATTTGGGGGTTCTGGAGAAGAGGATCCAACGGATAGTCGAACCTTGGATTCAGGAAGAGCACTGTGGTTTTCTTTCTGGCTGTGGAACACTGGACCAGCTCTACAGCCTCAGCAGGGTCCTAGACGGTGCAGGGGAGTTCGCCCAACCAGTCTACATGTGTTTTGTGGACTTGGAGAAGGCGTTCAACCGTGTCCCTTGGGGAGTCCTGTGGGGGGGTGCTCCGGGAGTATGGGGTACCAGGCCCGTTGATAGGGGCTGTTAGGTCCCAGTATGACCAGTGTCAGAGCTTGGTCCGCATTGCCGGCAGTAGGTCAGACTCGTTTCCGGTGAGGGTTGGACTCCGCCAAAGTTGCCCATTGTCATCGATTCTGTTCATAACTTTTATGGACAGAATTTCTAGGCACAGCCAATGTGTTGAGGGGATCCGTTTTGGTGGCCATAGGATTGCGTCTCTGCTTTTTGCGGATGATGTGGTCCCATTAGCTTCATCAGCTCGTGATCTACAGTTCTCACTGAAGCAGTTCGCAGCATAGTGTGAAGTGGCTGGGACACTCTAAAAAGTGAGACTGGGCTAAATTAAAATTTACAAAACAAATGCTAGTAGCCTATTCATAAAAAAATGACTTTGTGTAGTTTTGTATATTATTGTTAATTTACTAAAATTTCTAATTATTTATCAATTGCACTTTACTTATTTTTATATAAATAATAGCTGAAATTTAATGAGTAGAATTTAATTATATTTTATGAGCAAGGTCAACAGTATAAAAAAATCTGTAAATTCTAACCAATAGGAACTCTTTGGATTTAATCGCTGCGCACTTCCTGCCCCAGAAATTGCGCCTCACAAACGTTGAAGTCTGCTACTGCCAGTTGACTGCGAAGCTGAATTTGGCTGCCATTAATTCAAGGTAAGAGGCTTAAATAATAATAACACTTTATATATCTGTTACTCAGCAGTTGGACATTATTTTGCTTTATCTAACAAGTTTACCGTCAGTTTTAAATGTTTAATCCAGTTTATCATAATTTAGAGTCTCCACCCCCTCTCCCAATTTAACAAGCTAGCTAACAACTGAGCACGACGGCACAGCAAGCACGTTTTCAACCCCCATTTATTATGTGTTATCGTGTTTTTAGACTTTTGCTTGTAAGTCGTGGTGACAGAACATTACACTGACGCCATTAATGTGAGATGAGGTTAACAGGTTGGCTCCCACATATAAAGGCTTACTGTGGCGGGAGTAACTATGACTCTCTTAAGGCGCTAGGGGATAGAGCGCCCACCAAGTACCGCTCCCGAGGGAGTGGGAATATGGTGGAGTCACTAACCCTGGAGGTCCGGTGAGGGTCCCTGGTCATGGAACAGGGGTATATACTGGGCTGATATGCCCCTAAGACCAGTGGAGCAGTAGTTACAAGCAGCACCTCCTCGTGGTCCCGCTGGAAACGGGTCCGCCCGGCCAAGTCTGCTAGCCCAAAACGGGGCCATGCTCAACCAACCTGGCCTCGTAATACTTGGTTACAACAGGATGAAGAGAATACTTGGAAATTTCGGCCAGGATCACCCTTCTGGCTTATCAAAATGGGTGCCAGTGCAGCTAGAGACGGGGCTGTTACTGCGTGAGCGAAGCTGTCTCTCCAGCGTGTTTGGGGTTGTTTGGCGAACCAACCTCCCCAGTGGGCGGTGGGACCAGCCTAGTGGGGTGTTGTCTCGGGTCCCATCATGCTCGGTGGCGAAGGCCACCAGCCCTGATACGAAAATCTCCCATAGGGTGAAGACCATGTCGGTGGGTACGCAGGTCCAGGTGGAGGACTGGTGTAGCCGGGGGAGCGGGTGGATCTCACCAAGTCAGTCCCCTGGAGGGCCCTCAGTGTGTGCTGAATTATTGACCACCAATGACTCGTCAGGAAGGATTGAGTCAGAGGTGGTCGTGCTGGCAACACAGCCTGAACAGGTCGTCATAGCCCCGAACACACTATCAGAATCTGACCCTGTTGGTTCTCCGGAAGTGAGTGAACTAAATGCCTCCACTCCCACAGAAGTCAGGATTCTCTTGCCATGGTCTGGCCCGGACTGCCTGCTGTGTGGCGTGCCGGTGGGTGGTATCGTGGCGCTCGGTAAGCATTTTGCTAGCCGACACGCGAGTATCTCTGCCGTGTACGAGTGTCGTAAGTGTGGGAGGTGCAGCACTAGCAGGCACTCCATCTCATGCCATGTTCCTAAGTGCAAGGGATTGGCTGGGGTGAAGGGGGAGCCGGCTCGCGAGTTCACTTGTGATGTTTGCAAAGTCCGGTTCGCCACGCTTGTGGGTGTCTCCCAACACAAGCGTCACGCCCACCCAGTGGAGTGGAACGAGGTCAGACGGGCAAGAGGAAGAGCCAAAGAGGGAGAAATCAAGGGAACGAAGCTCTGGAGTGTTGACGAGGTGCGGGAGCTTATCCGTCTCATCTGAGAGCGGAGAAGTTGGGAAATGGTAAGACGGCCGAACAGGTGAGGAGCAAAAAGAGGCTCCTGCGAATAGATATGACCGACATGGCAAGCAATGGTCCCCACATAGCAGCGGTCGAGGAACCAGGGGTAGATGATTCTGAACCGCTGGCTGCTCGGTCCTCGTCATGTTCACCCCCCTCCATGGCAGCCGCTAGGATACGGGAGGCGTTGGCTCGAGGGGGTGAAGGAGAAAATGGCAAGGAGGTGAGGGCCATTGCTACTTTGGTTAGGGACGTTGATCAGGATTCTTCACTGATCGAAACCTCTGCGTTGGACATCATCTCAAAGCTTGCAGGGAGGGTGGCGCGGCCCAGTAGACCTCGTCCTATTTTACCTCCGTCTTCTTCTCCCCTTGTTGGATGGAGTAAGGGGGAGTCAGGTTTAGCCTAAACCGGCTCAGTTATGATTGAGGTGCAAACACACCCTCCATTTCTGCTACCTGTATGACCCCCTCTCTTTTCCAATGGTTATGGTCAATCTGACAGAGAGAGATATCCCAATCCTTGTGGTTTTTAGTATAACAATGGCCATCAGTGGGCTCTAGATGGGCAAACTGTCTACTTTTAAGGCTAGGTTTAAAACTTTCCTTTTTGATAAAGCTTATAGTTAGAGTGGCTTAGTTTATCCTGAACTATCTCTGTAGTTATGCTGCTATAGGCTTAGGCTGCTGGAGGACATAATGACCACTTTCACCCTCTTCGCTACTTTCTCACACTACTCTTCAGTTTTGTATTATTTGCTGTTATTTCAGCTTTTAACTTTGTTCTCTCTCTTTTCTCTTCCTAGAAGCTACACCTGGCCTGACTCTGTGTCTACCTGTGACACCTTTCTGGAGAGGGGAATCCTCCAAGCTTCTGCTGGCAACAACTTAATGCTCACCCTCTACTGATGATCCACATGGCCCTGTCTTTCAGTGTTTAGCCCTTTCTCTCTCCTAGACATAGCTACTGACTGAGCTTTTACTGTAACTAACTCTATGTGCTCTCTTCAGACACTAAACTTGAAAACTGACTCAGAGTTTATCTGTTCCTTCGTTCTAGGTGAAACGACTAAAGGAGCTACATCCATTAACATTTACCTTTTCCTTCCCATAGAAAGTATTCCTGGATCAGTGCTTCTTTGTTCTCTTTGTGTCTCTGCTCTGTTCTCTCTAACCCCCAGTCGGTCGTGGCAGATGGCCGCTCACACTGAGCCTGGTTCTGCTAGAGGTTTCTTCCTGGTAAAAGGGAGTTTTTCCTCTCCACTGTTGCTACATGCATGCTCAGTATGAGGGATTGCTGCAAAGTCAACGCCAGTGACTGTCCACTGTCTCTACATGCTCATCCGGGAGGAGTGAATGCTGCAAGTCACTGACTGATCTGCTGGGTTTCCTTAGATAGAAAAACTTTTTATCCAATTTGAATAAATAACAGAATCTGACTCCACTGTTCAATGATTAAGATTAATTGGAATGTATGTACCTGACTTTTGTGAAGTGCCTTGAGACGACATGTGTTGTGAATTGGCGCTATATAAATAAACTGAACTGAAACTGAAATAAAACTGAACTGTGCACAGCGCGGACTCTGCGCTGTCCGCGGGTGTGATTTCCTTGTCTGGCGTACCAATTTCCCACACTTTCTGCCAGTTGGGGGAAGAAGGGGAATAGATGGTAGCAAGTTTGATGAGCGTCTTGTGCCATTTTTACTCCATATGACACCCACCGCACACCTTCCCGGTGCATCGTCAGTGGGGCGCAGATAGTGGGTGACGTTGCACGTCTTTGCAGCTGCCTGCTCCGAGCACCTCGGTATAGGTGCTGCATATGAAACCCCGTCGAGCAATATATTGTGACACCATGTACGTGGTCGTAAAATTGACTGTGTCCAAATTTTATGGCTGCACCCTTTGATTGAAAATAAAAAGACCAGAAAAGAATGGCTGTGAATTTGGACGGTTTAGCCTTCCCATGCTGTTCCCGCCCTTTGCCTTAGAGTAACTTCCGACACCTAGCAACCTGTGAAGTACAGGGCTGTGAACTGGAACAAATGGAGCAGGATGGTTAATTCTGCTGTCTCCACTGTTATTTTCTCCTTTACATATTTTTGATGGCTTATGATCTTGTTTTGTTTAAAATGTTTATTATATTTTCATTCTCATTAAATAATCAGCTTTTTAAAAACATCAAAATACAATAACTTTCTGGTCAAGTTACTTTCACAGAAAGTGTAATATATCCAACTTTATTTATTTGTATGGTCTATGCATATTTTAGTAAGGATTTATTTAGCAAAGAAAATTCTGCTTACAATCAGTAAATAATGAATAAGATAATAACTCATCCACAGATCTGTTTTTTTTTTGGAAGATAAACATGGTGAAGAGACCTAATGTGGAGGGGGTTGGTGCTATCTAAAATTCCAGTAGTCTCCATGAAGAGGAAAAGGTCTTTGAAATAGAATGACACCACCCGGTTTAGCTCTCCCCACAATCTTTCTATCCTTTGATTGTGAACACTACGTCCAACCATGAAATTTCCCCTGTTTGCTCCTCTGTTTTCAATCATAAACCTTGCAATATCAATATTCTCACTACCAGCATCACCCCGGACATGATGTGGCAGTCCATATTGTTCAACAGCACCCTGAAACAGTTGCAAGGAAGTGGATGCTCTGTTGTCTGTGCAACATCTCAGGTAGGTGATGCAGTGGCTGAAGCCATCAACTCCACCATGAAACAAAAATCCCCATGGATTTAACTTTTGATTTGTGTCAACATGCCTGGAACAATGAATGATAATATGATTAATTACTTGAGTGGCCAAGCAATGACTGGAAAGTTAATAAAATCTAGTAATTAATCCTTACCACACTTGATTGGGGACAGAAACATTATAGACTCGGCATTGAATTGCCCTCCGACCTCTGAAGGCTCTCCCCACTGGATCTATTATTCTTAAACGCTGTCGTACTCGTCATTGCTGCACTCTGATCCCCCTCCCTCTTAAACTAGCAGTGATGTATGTCTCTCCTGATCCAGGGGTTTGATTAAGGACCTCAGTAATAACAGAATCAAGAACCTCATTTGAAATATAGATGAAGCTCCCATAGTCAACTAATCCAAATTGTGTCCTGTGATTGTATAGTGTTCGAATGTTGACAGACAACATTCGGGATATGGCCATCCAACTAAATCCTAAGTCCCACATGTGGGCCAGTTGAAGAGCTTGAATGTTGTATCTTTAAAGAGAAAAAAATACAAATGTATTACTTCATCTATTGTGAATATTAATATCTAATATTTATAAGGTCAGTATTTGCTTATGTTACAAGGTCTTAATCTGAATGAATCTCTTCTCTATCCAATACATTCTGTGTCACATAGCTTACCTAGGTCTTCCTCTCTGAGATGAAAGTGCATTAGTTTCCATTCGAGCTGTTATTTCAGCCAATATTTCCCTGAGAAACTCACAAAGTTCTTGAAGATTGATGCATATTCTTCTCTGAGCCACATTTTGGGGGACAACGTAGCTCATAAGCTCTGCAAATGTGCTAATTATGATATATGATCTTCAACCTGTCGAGATATGGACTCCAAAGTGTTTGTATCATGAAAAGCATAAATTTCCATTGTCAAAAAGCTTTCCAGTTCAACAAAATAATGGAATATTCCCTCTACTGCCATTTTGTAAACCAGGAAGTTTAAGAAGCACAAGTTTAGTAAGCTAACAGATTTATTGTATTTCATTCCATATATTCAGACTTTCATTCCATATATTCAGACTTTCATTCGTTGGTTTGAATATATTGAATGAAAGTCTGAATATATGGAATGAAAGTCATCAAGGAATTATGGGTAATGTGGTCCGTGGTCCTAAACAGAGAAGGGAAGGGCAGAAACTTCAAGTTTTTATACTATCATGACGTTGTCGCTAGATAAAATATTTTCCAGATGCGTTAAGCAAGAAAATAGACCTTAATATGTTATCTGACCAGTCAGTTTATCAACATTGAGCATAATTTGAAATTTAGTCTGGGGGTTTCGAAACAGCAGAGCTCGGTTCACAGATTGCCTTGGCTGCCGTTCTGCTGTTTCTCTCTCTGAGTCTCCTCCTCTCTCCTGCTCTCTGTGTCAGATGTTCAGTTACTCCTCTGCCTCCTTTAGTGATAATGGTACGTGTAATAAATGTAGCATTTTTGTAGCTTTGGAGGCGAGGGTGTCGGATTTGGAGGCCCGGCTCCGCGCTGTTGAAAAACCAGCAGATAGCCGAGGCTCCTTAGCCAGCGCGGAGCCACCGAGGGTAGCTCCCCGTAGGAGTCCTCCCGCGCAGCCGCGGCCTCAGGCCGGATGGGTGACGGTACGTAGGAACCATAGTCCTAGATCTCAGCCCACGGGTCACCACCAACCCGTCTGCGTTTCTAATAGATTTTCCCCGCTCAGCGACACACCCGCTGAGAAGCCAACTCTGGTAATTGGCAGCTCCATAGCCAGAAACGTGGCACTAGAGACACCAGCGACCATAGTCAAATGTCTGCCAGGGGCCAGAACGGGTGACATCAAATCATACCTGAAACTGCTGGCTAAGGATAAGCGTAAATACAGTAAGATTGTTATTCACGCTGGTGGTAATGACACCATGTTACGTCAATCGGAGGTCACTAAAGTAAGTGTTGCTTCGGTGTGTAAGTTTGCCAAAACAATGTCGGACTCCGTAATTTTCTCTGGTCCCCTCCCTGATCTGACCAGTGACGACATGTTTAGCCGCATGCTGTCATTCAACTGCTGGCTGTCTAGGTGGTGTCCAGAAAACGATGTGGGCTACATTGATAATTGGCGAACATTTTGGGGAAAACCTGGTCTGATCCGGAGAGACGGTATCCATCCCACTTTGGATGGAGCAGCTCTTCTTTCTAGGAATCTGGCCGAATTTATTAGTTCTCCAAAACTCTGACAACCCAGGGTTCAGACCAGGAAGCAGGGTCGTAGTTTAACACTCCTCTCTGCAGCTTCTGTACTGCTACCCACCCATTACCCTATTAAGACAGTGTCTCGCCCACGGCCAAAATTGAATAGATTAAAAAATAATCTAAAAAGAGGAAATCAGGAAAATCTAATAAAAATAAACACAACTCAGACTAAAAATAAAAATAAAAAAATTAAATGTGGCTTACTGAACATAAGATCTCTCTCTTCAAAGACTTTGCTAGTTAGTGACCTGATTTGTGACAATCAGATTGATTTATTTTGCCTCACAGAAACCTGGCTGCAGCAAGAGGATTATGTTACTATAAATGAGTCAGCTCCTACTAATTATTTAAATTTTCACATTCCTCGAATTACTGGGCGAGGAGGAGGAGTAGCAACCATCTTTCAGTCCGATTTATTGACTAGTCCCAGACCAATAAATAGCTACAACTCTTTTGAATATTTAATCCTTAGTTTTCCTCATCCAAATTGCAAAGCACTAAAACCACTTCTAAAAATTGAGAGTAAGGGCCTGGTGGACGGTACAAAACAACAAATAGATCAGTTTCAGACCTTTTATCTGATTTAGTGTTAAATACAGATAAAGTTATTATAGTGGGGGATTTTAACATTCATGTTGACACTGAAAGTGATAGCTTAAATATAGCCTTTAATGCTATCTTAGACTCAATTGGCTTTACTCAAAACATAAACAAACCTACCCACGTTTGTCTTCATTCTCTGGACCTTGTGCTGACATATGGCATTGAGTGTAAAGACATAACAATATTTTCTCACAGCCCTGTGCTGTCTGACCATTTCTTATTAACCTTTGAGTTTAATTTAACAGAGTACTCCACACCTGAAAGAAAATTTCATTATAGTAGATCATTATCAGACGATGCAGTAACAACCTTTAAAGGATCTGTTCCACTTTTAATTTCTTCATTATCACAGAAAAACACAGTGGAGGGCAATAATTTTGTTTCTTCCCCTTCACAAATTGATTCTTTTGTTCAGAGTGTTACTTCATCATTGCGTGGTGGATTAGACAATGCAGCCCCCTTGAAAAAGAAGGTAATTATTCATAGGAGGCTGGCTCCTTGGTTTAAATTAGATCTGCGTACTTTAAAGCACAATGTTAGAAAATTGGAGAGAAAATGGCGCTCTACACAACTAGGGGATTCCTACTTAATCTGGAAAAATAGCCTACTGTTGTATAAAAAGACACTTCATCAAGCTAGAACAGCTTATTTCTCATCATTGATAGAAGAGAACAAGAATAATCCTAGGTTTCTCTTTAGTACAGTTGCTAAACTTACACAGAGTCATAGCTCTGTTGAGCTATCCATTCCCTTAGCTCGCAGCAGTCATGACTTTATGGGATTCTTCTTAAAAAAAAATTGATTCTATTAAAATAAAATCTTTGACATACTCCGAAGATGATTACTTCATCCTCAGCAAGTGAGGACAACATTGGAAATAACTGTAGAACCTGATCTGTGTTTGGACTGTTTTGATCCTGTGGAGCTTCCTGAGTTATCAGAATATTAGCTTCATCTAAACCTTCAAACTTGTATGTTAGACCCAATCCCAACCAAATTATTTAAGGAAGTGTTCCCTCTGATTACCAGCCCCATTTTAGATATGATTAATCTATCCTTAGTAAATGGATATGTACCACAAGCTTTTAAGGTAGCTGTAATTAAACCTTTGCTTAAGAAACCTTCGCTTGATCGAGATGACTTAATAAATTACAGACCGATATCCAATCTTCCATTCTTATCTAAAATTCTTGAGAAAATAGTTGCTAATCAAATGTGTGAGCATTTACACAGCAATGACCTGTTTTGAAGAGTTTCAGTCAGGTTTCAGAGCTCATCATAGCACTGAAACAGCTCTGCTGAAAGTCACTAATGATATTCTTATGGCCTCAGATAATGGACTTGTGTCTGTACTGGTTCTGTTAGATCTCAGTGCTGCATTTGATACAGTCGATCATAATATTCTCTTAGAAAGGCTGGAATGCTGTAGGGATCAGGGGAACAGCACTAGCTGGTTTAAATCTTATTTGGTCTGACAGATTCCAGTTTGTCCATGTAAATGATAAATCATCTTTAAACTCCAGGGTTAATTGTGGAGTACCACAGGGTTCAGTACTTGGGCCAGTTCTCTTTACTATATATATGCTTCCAATAGGTCAAATTATCAGGCAGCATAGAATAAATTTCACTGTTACGCTGATGATACTCAGCTTTACTTATCCATAAATCCTGATGAGCCCAACCAGTTAGATAGACTACAAGCATGTCTTGAAGACATAAAAACTTGGATGACTTTAAATTTTCTGCTTCTAAATTCAGACAAGACAGAAGTTGTCGTCTTTGGACCGGAGTCTTTAAAAAAGAAACTGCTTAGTCAATCACTTAACCTGGATGGCATTAAATTGACCTCTGGTAATAAAGTAAAAAAAACCTTGGTGTTATTTTTGACCAGGACATGTCATTTAAATCCCATATTAAACAGGTTTCTAGGATTTCCTTTTTCATCTCCAGAACATTGCCAAAATTAGAAATATCCTGTCCAGGATTGATGCTGAAAAACTAGTCCATGCATTTGTTACTTTAAGGCTGGACTATTGTAATTCTTTACTATCAGGATGTCCACAAAATGCAGTTAAAAGCCTTCAGCTGATTCAAAATGCTGCAGCAAGAGTTCTGATGAAAATTAAAAAGAGAGATCATATTTCCCCTACTTTAGCTTCCCTTCATTGGCTCCCTGTTAAATCCAGAATAAAATTTAAAATTCTCCTCCTCACATATAAAGCCCTTTATGATCTAGCTCCATCATACATCAGAGATCTGATTGTTCCATACGTTCCTAACAGAGCACTTCGTTCTCAGACTGCAGGTTTACTGGTGGTTCCTAGAGTCTCTAAAAGTAGAATGCGAGGCAGATCCTTTAGTTATTAGGCTCCTCTCCTGGCAGAGATGGAGGCAAAACTTCGAGTAATCATTGGTGACCGAATAGAGAAATTGGTCCTTCCATCTGGAATCCCATTGACTGTGTGTGACTGTTGTCTTTGCTTCCACGATCAATCTTACCTTGCAGCAAGTTGATAAAAATTTGAACATTCCTTTTGGTCAGCAGTCAGACTGGGACACTACTTCTGCAGAGCCATCTGCATCAAATGCAGAGTCTTCTGCAGGAGCATCCTCTTTACCGGACACCATTATCCTATCTAGACAGAGAAGCACCACTGAACGATGTCAGCCATGGCCAAAGCCGTTCCCCATTCCACACTTTGTTTATGAGACAGAGATGTACCTTCAAAGAGCGGATGAAGAATGCCGGAAGAATGGAACATTTCTGACTGCCTCAAAGGTCAAGGCAAACATGTTGGAGAAGCTGGCGGAAACATGTATACAGCTTATCCATCAAGTGTGCAGATATGCGATATGGCTGAGGCACTTGTAAAGACATATCCTTGTTTGAAGGAACCTGGGTCCTTCTCAGGCTACTATGGCTGGCAACAAAGCCTGAAATACAAGATGGCAAACAACCGTACCAAACTTAGAGGCTACAGTGTTTCTGAGGTCATGTGCAATGCTTTGAAGCACAAGAGCCCTGCAGACCAGAAATCTGCAAAGAATGTCAAAAAGCCTCGAATGGCAGAAGTGAATTACCTCCAGCCTTACCCAGCTGGAGAGGATGAGGAAAGTCAAGAACAGGAAATGATTCAATTGCTAATAGAAGTAAGGAAAAGAGATAACAACAAATTGATCAAAGAAAAGATTGCCCAAACCTTTGCACACCGAATAAGTGAAATTGTTAACCAATCACCCACCACCGAGGACATCAAAGCTAGATGACCAGCTCTGTTTGACGCATCTAATGTGAGTTACAAATGTATGGTTACAGAAACATTCTTTTAATGAGCGGTCAGTTGTTTGATACAAAATATGTTAAAGTCATTTTATAAAGCATGCTTCAGGTGTTTTGAATAACAAATAGTTTACAAGTTCATAATCTGTCTTTTAGATCAAAGATGAGTTTCACAGAATCACAATGGTGCACCTGGAATCAAAGTTCATGTCCAAGCTGGATGAATACTCCCCTAGGCTTCTAAACCTAGGGGAGTAGGTATTTGGCCATATTATGTTTTTTTATTTATGTTTGCATTAAATCTGCAAGAGGAAATATTAGCCTGTAACTACTGATAAAATTTGTTAAATAAGTGCACATCTTTTTAAGTAGAGTAGTTTGTATTCAGTTACATTCAAAAATACTTTATTTAACTCAAAGGGGAATTAAATGTTATTGTTACTGATATTATAGGGATTTCTTCAGTGAGTTGTTGTAGATGCTGATGGCTATAGACAGGAAGGATCTCCTGCAGTGACTGTCTTACAGCTGATCTAAAGAAGACTCTGACTGAAGACACTGTCGTTGTACAACAACAGTTATTTGTCGCTTTTATGTAAATCTGTCCAATATTTAGGGTTAGAAAGACCAACACAGAGCTGCAGGAGTCGGGAAAATGATCCCGCAGCAATGTTTCAGTGAAACACATAATGCATTCATAATATTCTGGCTTCATTCTTGCAACAGCATGGAATTTTTCCAACTTGTTTCCCAAAGATTACCCATTGCCCATGATTGATGGAAGAGGTGGCTTGAATTTCATCCTTTTCTTTTTTCTTCTTGCTCTTGCTCTGCATCCCCAGCACTTTCTTTTCCACTTATCTGGAATTGGGGGATGTAGTTGAAATTTTATTTCAGCTATTGAGGTGTTAATCTTTAGCTCCTGGTTGTAAAAACCAACAGGTTGCTATGGTTATGCATCATAACAAATGTCCCAAAATAAAGACATCAGCAAAAATCCTCCAGCTGCACAGCATCCAATACCAGAGGAGAAAAACATTAAAAAAAAATTCTGATGCACAAACAGAGAAATTTTATTTCTGTTAAAAAGATATCAGAATATAAGTAACAGAGCCAATCCCAACATGCAGCCAGCTTTTGCAGCACAATTCTAGAATCAGTATATACCTAATGGTCACCAGATTAGACGTTGTTCATCATGCATTATCAAAAAAATCTGATCTAATTAGCTCATGCTTTGGCAATATAATATACATTTACATTACTCTTCTCTTACCAGTTAAATTTCTGTATAAATGTAAGCATCTGACACTTCTAACATGATAGCCTTCATTTGAATCCTCCATATTTAGAAAAAGTTAAAAATACTGTTTTTTCACTGAAATATCAAAATTTTAAGGTACAATCAGTAGCACATCTTATCATAAACATAAAGACAGATAAGCAGCTATTTTGTCCAAAGCTGACAGAACTCACCTACAAGCCAATCCTATGTTCCGTGATAAACATAACATTTAAAATGTTTTGGTTTTATGGAAGGTTTCTTTTTTTTTCTGGGACCAGTCACATTTTTCGAGTAATTGTTGGTCCTCTGAAACCTCAGTTAAGAGAGGAAGTGTTTCATAAGACACTAAGGCAGCACATCATTGACAGTGGTTTCCTTTAATCTAAGTCTCTTATTGTTAAAAGCTGCATCATGACCATTGGAAATATTCATTTGTTATTTTATGCTCCTAGCAATGCTTCCATTGACTTAACCAGAGAAACTGTCAATCTGCCGATCAGCTCTTTAGAGAGTATGATGTAAGTTAAAATTCATATCTCAAAATTTTTTTGGATCATCTCCTTTAGCTTTACAGTCTAAAATACATAATGTTCTTTTTTTAGGATGAAGATGAAGACAGTGTGGCACAGGACCTTGCTCTACAAGTGATGAAGGTCTACAGCATGCAGACTGATCTGTCAAAGGGTACAAAGGATATTGGTATTGTGATAGATGGAACAAAGGTCCTGGCTGATCTGGGCAACTTTCCAAGGGCTTGTGCCATGCTCATGGGTTTGACTTATGCATTGAATCTTGCATACCCCAAAGAGCTCAGGTGCACTTTTGAGGCCTTTCAGAAACGTTTCCTCGAGCTAGACTGGTCAAAGCTTTCCCCAAAAGTGAACAGCCTCAAGAGCAAGCTACTGGCTAAAGAAAAGGACCCCTAAATACACTGGAGGACTCCGTATATCGTGCTGCAACTAATCCTTCAAGTCTTGCTCAGAAAAAATGTTATCCACACTGATTTGAAATGATGTGATGTTATACATTGGACAGGGAGAGTTGTGTTTTGAAAACACAGAGGTTCTTCAGGATTAAACTATTAGCACTTTCCTGGTTAGGATACATGGATACTAGTGACACAACAAAGTCCACTTTCACAGAGGCCAAACCAGACACTCCTTCTGTTTTTTTGTGATTCTTCTGGTTGTTTTTTTCATCAACTTGCATTTCTAATATAAGATGGACAATATTTTGCTGAATTGTCATCTTTTGTGCAGCTGTTGGTTGTGAGCACTGGTCTAATTCAATCTATGCAATTTGCCTGCCTCAAATAGTAAGATCCTTCATTTGCCTCTAAAAGTATTTTATTACTCTGCAGGCCTCAAAGTACCTGTCGCTAGGTAAAGACAATTTTAAAATACACTTCGGTTTTATCTGATGAACTATTTTGATGTTTCATAGATTGTAGGTGTTTAATCTCAAATGTCTGTGACATGGGTTTCAGTGCTGCAGTTAATGTTCAGGTGTGTTCAGAAAAATCCAAATTTTCTTACTTATTTAGGAGCTTGCTGTTGTGAGTCTGTTGTGTACAGCAGGAATGTATGTTGCATGTTTTAATAGATTAATCTTAAATTTGCACTAATGATTTATTTGAGCACCACTTTGGTTGGTGAACAACCAAACCAAATGAAATTCTTTTCTTACAGGATTCCTCGCTAGTTCTTTGAATTTTTGGCATTTTACACAAAAATGTTTTTGAAAAAGGAAAGCGAGTATGTGAACAGTGTTGTACAAATAAATGCTTGTCGTTTTTCAACATTTGATAACTGACCTTTAATTCAAGCAAACAATTATATTATTGGATTCAACATAGAGAAGTTATTGCAACAAAGGAACAATAAAAAATAGATTTTAAGCCATGTGGTACCAGTTGAAAGCTGATTTGAACAATTTACTTATGTAAAAATAACAACTGCAGTTAAAATTTGTTGAATTGACATTGTTTAAAGTTATGAGTTGATGTAACTTATTTGATTTATTGAATCCAAATCATTCTTACCCAGATATTTGAAAAAATAGCATAAATTTCACTCACAAAATTAGTCAATATAAATCAATATAATTCAGATATTAAAGAAAAATCTGTTACATCCAGATAATCGGTTAATCTAAATTAATTTTATCTAAACAAAATACTAAGTATGAATTACTTTTTTGCACTTATTTGGTATATCTGAATTAATTTTTTTCAGATGCATAATAAATATGAATCACTTTTCAAAAAAGTATTTACTTGGATTTATTCAACATTTATAACATTATTAGTAAATCTAAAGTAAATCTAAAGTATTTTTGTTTGTGTTTGTGTGCACGCCTGGTACCCTGTCCGTGTCCAGCCATGAGCAATAAAGTGTCGTCTTACCTGCAAACTTCGAGCTTCAGGAGTTCTTCCCCGCATATTGGTCCAACAGAAACCCACATTATGACACTTGTAACCTCAGGCTCTGTGGCCTGTTAGCAGCCAAATGGTCTGGCTTTTAGCACCACAGACAAACAAAACATCATGAAACAAACCATATTCATATTATTTCATCCTAAACTAATTTTCTCTTCCCAAACAACACCTCTTACATGAACCGTTTTGAAGCAGGAGGTCTTAAGGGCGCTGATTATATGGTGGAGGCGGCTCGGTTTGGCCGCGTGGTGGGCACGAACAAAGTCACATTGCAGCTACTCTCAGTAGCAGCTGTGGGGTAGTTTATGCTGGGTCGGCATCCAACAGGCATGCGAAGCTGCGGTACCCATACCTTCTTTTCCAGGCTATGGGAAAAACTGCTTTTTTTGCTTTTTTGCAAAAGCTCAGAAAGGAAGGTTTCAAGACAAGCTTCTCTTAATTACCCATTTTTACATGAATGCTGTAGTATTTGGACAGCAGATCATATTTAACTTTGTGGTTGCTATCGATCGGAGCGTAATCAAACATCAGATCATTGTTAACTCTGGATCTAAGTTTTATCTCTGGCTGGGGGCACAACACCCAAATAAAAATATGTGGCTGTTCATAGAGGCTCTTCATCCAATCCAAATGGACAATTTTGCAAAAAAGAATGATCAAAAAATGAAATCTTTAGATGTGCCAAGCTTGTAGAAACATACCCTAAACGTCTTGCAGCTGTCCCTGCAGTTGAAAGCTTAAGGTACAGATTCAGGGTGATGGAATACATATGAATGTCAAAAAACTGACTGGAAATATTCAAATGGTTTGAATGCTTCTGTAATGTACTGTTTACAGCACTCAAATGAGTCATTTATTTTTGTTTTATTAACACTAATATATAGGACAAAGGATTTAATGATCTGACTGGACAATTATTAAGCATCACTACTAAACCTAATTAGGGGTCAGTCATTTGCTTGACATGTTTTAAGTCTAAAATACATGATTGTTTTGTGCAGAAGTAGTCCAGTTTTGTGTTGTACTTTCTGTTTACTGTAAGGCTTGCAGGATATTGTTTTGTTTTGCTCAAAATAGTTACACAGTTTTTTAAATTTCAAAGGTAAGAGACCAGTGGACCAATTCTGTCTTGCTGTGCATGGCCTTCTCTTATAGGGCTTTGCCGGTGCCTTTTACCACTTTCAGCTATTATACTTCTACATTTAGAAATGCCGTATAAACTTGAACTTTAAATCAAATATGACCATGTTTCACACTGCAATAAGATAACAATATTAACAAGAGACATAAATTTGTCTGATTTCAATGGGCTTGTGATACACTACTTAAACCAGCACATTTCATCTGTTGTTCCAGTTTGAGGTGTTCATTGTTTTTTCAATTTGTCAAATGAATAAATTCACTTTTTGGTGGAAGAAAAGAATAAAAGATTCCCTACATCAGTAGACAAGTACTAAATCATGCATCCACTGCCAGCCACACAATATGTCACATTAGTTATCCCCTGAGACTCAAACATCAGGTCAGCATTAATGATCTGTTTCCATCTGGTTGTGGCTCATTAGGCTTGATGTGTCCCACTGCAGAGTCAATGGCCGTCTGATGTGACCTACCCTAGAGCATGAAGCTTAAGGAAAAGACAGCTAGTCCAGTCTGACTCGCTGTACTCCACTTATCTCTGCTGCCGCTGTCATCATGAGATGGAGGAGTGAGGATGGAGTCAGACAGTTCAGCATAGAGCCTCTGCAGACTGGGACAAACTCCCCAGTGAGTCAGTCAGACAGGCTCCAAAAAGTTGGACACTAACTTAATTAGATACTTATTAAATTATAGACCAAGGCGATTGATATTCTGCCCTGCAGCTAATGCAATCATATTTTGCATTTCAGGTTTTTTTCGCCCTCAAGCAGCTTGACTTTTGCTTGGTTCAATTATTTTCAGAGCGGCCATCTCTTTGGTGGTAATGAACCTCTACAGGGTTTCCTTGTACTGTGTCTTTATTCCCATGTTTTATGTCATTTTCAATTATTTGCCATCATTCTTCTGGGAAAAAACTTTCAGGAAAATCATTGCAACTCATTAAGAGTTTTTCATTATCAGTGAATCATTGATTTGATGGCTTTCATTAATTTTTTGTTTAATTCAGGTACACACTCAGAAACACATAGGAAACAGGAATTGGTCCTATAAGCTAAATTTTATGCTGTTTTTGAACCTTAACAACCTGACAATTTGCTTCTTTTGTGTCCACACAAAATTTGTGGTGAAAAGACTTAAATTACAAATGGAGATAATTAAGTAAAACAAATGGTGTACTGGAACTCCCAAACTGACAAGTGATTTAGCTCCTTAAGTGACAACCTCTCCTGAAACTGCAAGTAAGGTAAAATAAATTATTTTACCTTTCAATGAAATTGGGACATAGTGTAAAATGTAAATAAAAAGAGAATAAAATGTTTTGCAAAAACTGTTCAACCTTTGTGCAACTGAATACATTACAAAGACAATATATTTAATGCTCAAACTAATAAACTTTATTATTTTTGGCAAATATTTATTCATTTTAAATTTAATGCTTGCGACACGTTCCAAAAAAGCTAGGACAGGAGCAGGTTTACCACTGTGTTACATCACCTTTCCTTTTAACACTCAATGCGTTTTTGAGAACTGAGGACACTAATTGTTGAAGAGGTGGAATTCATTCCAATTCTTGCTTTATGTACAACTTTTGTTGCTCAACAGTCCCGGCACTCCATTGTCATATTTTGCGCTTCATAATGCGCCACACATTTTCAGTGGGAAATAGGTCTGGACTGCAGGCAGGTCAGTCTAGTACCCACACTCTCTTACTACAAAGCCACGCTGTTGTAACACGTGCAGAATGTGGCTTGGCATTGTCTTGCTAAAATAAATAGGGACATCCCTGAGGAAGACGTTGCTTGGATGGCAGCAGATGTTGCCCCAGAACCTGTATGTACCTTTCAGCATTAATGGTGCCTTCACAGATGTGCAAGTTAGCCATGCAATGGACACTAACACATTTCCATACCATCACAGATGCTAGCCTTTGAACTGATAACAATCCAAATAGTCCTTTTCATCTTCGATCTAGACGACATGACATTCATGATTTCCAAAAACAATTTGAAACTTGGACTCGTCAGACCACAGCAATTCCACGTGGAGAAACGTTGTTCTTAAACTGTTGGACCATTTCCTCACGCAGCTGATCACAAAGTGGAGAAGATCACAACATTGTGAAAAACTGAGTCTTCCAGTGATGCTTATTTTATGCCCAATCATAATACACACCTGTTTCCAATTAATCTGTTCACCTGTGAAATTCTCCAGACAGATGCTTTTTGAGCATTCCTCAACTGTCACAATATTTTATTTATTTCCCAGCTTCTTTGGAATGTGCTGCAAGTATCAAATTCAAAATTAGTGAATATTTGTGCAAATAAAATGAGTGTGATAGTTTAATTTAAACAATGTTATGCTGAGAAACTATGGATTCTGGCATCCATGTGAATTGTACTTTAACAAGTACCATTTCCCTCAGCATAATTGCAGACCATGTACCGCTTTCAGCAAAATAACGTAACCTGCCACACAGCAAAAGGTTCAGGAATTGTTTAAAGAGAACATGGAGTTTAAGGTGTAGCTTTGGCCTCAAAATTCAACAGATCCCAATCCCAGGATTATCTTGCCAGCCTCCTGCCTGTGTTTGGGTACTGAACAATGAACATATGGAGATGAACATATGGCCACTTTCTGGGAATCGACTTAACATGGTGGCTACATGACAACAACAAATGTGTATATATGTATGTCTGTATATGTATCATAAACATTTAGTCTTAAAATTTAGCCTAAATGTTGAATACATTGCTCAGTGAGTGGTAATGCTGTGCCACCTGTGCAACTTCAGCTGATCTGGTAAGAGTGACATGTTTGTAACTGAGAGATCTACGTTTCTTTAGGCAAGGCAAGTTTATTTATATAGCACATTTTAGCAACAAGACAGTTCAAAGTGCTTTACATAATGAAAAAAACATACATTTCTCTGACAAAAAACATAAAAAAGGACTTTGCAGTGGCATGATAAAGAAAAGTAAAGAAAAGTTGGAATACAGACTGAAATTCATGAATACGCTCTATGCTTTTAGGCCTATATTTTCTTAACATAAAATCAAATGTTTACATGAGTTATTCATCACTAACATCATTGTGCACTAACACATTAACATATATAGTATATACTTTCAATTGCATCCATTGAATAAATGCCTATGACCAATTCAGTCTTTGTTTAAATGTTTTTATGTTTTTATCAAACAAATATGCTCAGCAGGATTAGATGTGGGAAGCGTCAGCTTGTGTTTAACATGAACAAAATAAGTATGATTTTTACAGTTCAAAAGAATTAGATTACGTTTTGGAGAAATGAATCAAAACCCATAACCGGAGGCTGAAATACTGCTGCCTGCTCAGTCTTTTTTGGTTGCTTAAAACCTCTTCCTTTTCACATGACATGTTCAGTTCTCAATTTCTTTTCCATTTTTTGAGGAAATGATTGTGAGAAGTGTCAGTTGTTAGATTGCTAGTGTGTAAATTGCTAGATCTGTGAGGACCCATATATCTAAAACAGCAACTAAGAATTTAAAGTTTTTTTATGCTTCTTTTATTTTTGCAAATATCATATCTCCTCTAATTCATGCTATTGAACACTAATATCAAGCTGGTGTTTTGACTACCGTAGGTTAACTTGGGATGAACCAGGTCTGTGCGGAACTGATCAGAGGCACTGTGAGATTTCTGTCCACCCAGCAATCTCATTCTGCTTTAACTTCCTGCGAACACAGACAACAGTAATCTGGCAAACAGATGGTTTACTGGGCCAGCTTTCCTCCAACAGCTGAACTTAGAAGGTTTAAGGTAAAGGTTGGTAGTGATCTAAGATCTCAATGGTTTGGACTTTGGCTCCAAACTAATACAGTGTCTTGCAAAAATTAAAGAAATCACAAACCTCAATGGAATTCTATGTGATAAACCAAAACAAAGTAGTGCATAATTGTAAGGTGGAAGTAATACACGGTTTTCAACTTTTAAAAATAAAAATGTAAAAAGCATAGTGTGCATATGTATTCAGTAGTTCTGAGTCAATACTTTCATTGAAATTATGACTGTAAGTCTTGGGGTATGTTGACTTCATAGATAGATACATAGATAGCTTTTCCAAAATTGTTCATCGTGTCTGGATACAATATACTCTTTAGGTTCATTTGTTAATAAACGCACATTTTTTGTCACACACCAGACATGTTTCAACAGAAAACTTCCATTTTCATCATAGGTGTTACTAGATGGTACGTGACATGTCAAAACAGGCTGTTGTTCCCTGAGGAGAACAACAGGATGGATCTTCGCCACAAGGAAAAAAGATCATAAGAAAGAACGTGGAAAAAGAACGAAAAAACGAAAAAGAGAATAACACAATCAGGAAAAGAACAGGCATTGGAAGAAAACTTAAGATCAGCGATAGCAGACCACTACAAACAGGACAACCACATTATGGATTGGGAGGAGTCCAAGGTCATCTGCATGAAAAACAACAAATATCCATGTTGGATCATGGAGGCAGTGGAGATCAGAAAGCAAACCCACACAGCTATGAACAGGGGCAAGGGGGGCCTTGAAGATTTCCTTCACCTGGAATGACATCCTCCAGCCATGAGCCAGCAGCAGGAGGGTGGTGTCAGCCTGTTATTATAATGCCTCAGCTGATTTTGACACATCACGTACCATCTAGAGACAACTCTGATGAAGACAGAAATTTTCTGTTGAAACATGTCAGGTATGTACTTAGGGACAAAAAAATTGATAAAAAGCATGTCTAATAAGAAAAGAACCCAAAGACTATAAAGATAGATGCTGCAGTATGAATTTAGATGTATTTTACATGTATGTCTAATCTTCTTGCCATATTTTCTTTCTTGCATGAAATCATTAAGGATAATGAGTCCTACTAACCAACAAACATTTTTATGAATCAAGAAATCCTCTATATATTCAGTGACACACGCTTCCATGTTGAGACTTAAAACACCAAAACATAATTCAATTCACATACAAATCAAAGAACAATTAGTCACCAACTGTCATTCTAAAACTGTTGTTTCTAGTACAACCTTTTGATTTCTTTTACATTTGTCTTGTTTTCCCTTTTGGATGTTACTAAACCGAAATAGACTTTCAAACAAACAACATATCCATACAGGTATTTTCAATTATGAAAAACAAAAACTAAAAAAATAACCTAATATTTAAACTCTTTATTTTTATCTGCAGTTATATTTGTCTCTCTTATTTAAAAGATTGTAGTGTATTCACCTTGTTCCTACGAAGCTGGGGTTACTCTGTATCTCCAACACTGCCTGTAGCGGAGACTTTAGTGCAGCCTCTACTCTAAAGACAAACTGAACTCAGTGCACAGACCTAAGGCAATGCCACTAGGCTTCCAACCCACTAATAATTCACAGTACTTTCACTGTTGAGGACAAAAGGAAATTACCTTGCTGTATGCCCACATTTATATTCTATTATGTCCGGATTTTTCTGTGATACGACCTAGTCCTCAGGGCCAGTAGCTAGTCATGTGTGATGATTAACAGCAAACGCCCCTGGAAGAATCCTGCAGTGTGTCATCCTTCATGTTTCATTGAGTTCATGAGCCCAAGTTAGAGTATATGAGCTTTTTACCTTAAATTGAGCACTTTATATTCTCAAGTCTGATCAAAAAGCCCTTTTTCTATTAGTACCTACTTAGCTTGACTTGGCTTTACTCGGTTATTTGGGTTTTCCATTAGTAGTGGTCAGTTGGTACCAGCTCTTTTTTTGTGCCTACTTGGCCGGGGTTCCAAGAGAGCTGAGTCGACCTGAAAATCGGATGTCACTGATTGGCTTGGGGGTGGGGTCACTGGTTGCATCGCTAGAGCGACCTCATTGATGGTTGCCTACCGGTACATCAAAGCAATGATGTTAGAAGCTTTAAAGGCTGTAAAGTGATTAGTGGAAAATCAAGGACCACAACTGCTGGAGTGGTTCGAATCGAACTAATTGGAAGTTGTCGAACAAATATACACCCTTCACGGGCACTGACTGGAGAGCAATGGGAGGGATAGTTGATTTGACTCGGCCACTGCATTATTGGATACCATGATGGAAGATGGTGTTTTGTGACTTTAACTATCTTTTATAAAACCCATGCCTTCAGTGGTGAGCTTAGTTTGAACAAACAGGGATATTCTGATGCTGTTGTCTCCGGCATGATGACAATAAGATAGCTAGTTAGCATCAGTGCTAACTCTTCGCTTTTCTTGGATTTTCCACTCACTGTCTCTTATGTGGGTTGCAGTTACATGTTTTATGTGTAATTAAACTGTGTTTTCTCATTCCAGAATCTCTTTCCACCTCAGTGGAAGTATAGCCCTCACATCCCCAGTGTCACAGAAGTATAAGAGGTATGCTAGAATATTGTTTTCCCTTTCTATACCATTTTAATGCCAGGCAGACATGCAATAGTATGATGGGGTATTAGAATCCGGCTGAATTACAGAATAATTAGAAAATCTTTAACATGAAGGCAAATGGTGTCTCACTGACATTTTCCACAATTTCAGAAAGACACTTTGCCCTGACTATCTATATACATCAGCAGCACCATAATGCAAGGAGCCCACTTTGAACGGCCAAAGCTATGCAAAGCTCTGGGCCTCATTCTCACATGACCCTCAGCCTGCAGCTACACAATAGAAGATAAAGCCACGTTACTATTATTGTGCTTATCTGCTTCAAAAACTAGACAACCAAGTAACACGTGATCCCAAAATTAAACCACAAAGATCTTTTAGTGGATGTTTTATGCATTCTCAAGGCCATAGGGAACTTTATATATCACCTTGGGGAGCCTACTGTTTTAATACATCCCATGAGACCTTGTCAAGAGGCTGAGGGACCCTATTTCCCTGATTTTCAACTTTATACTGGGATCTTCATCCTGGGTGAAGGAGCCTAAAAAGCAGGGTTTGAAGCTATGAAGGTATGTCATTGGTTATGTGAAAATTCCACCACCACTTGAAGTACTGAGAATCCAACTTTATTAACAGACCATAGCATTTCAGCTTAACTTTATCGGAGCTTGACAATACATCAAACTGTACTTGAAAAGTACACAGCAGAAAACCCATATAACAACAAAAGTAGTGCATTCCACAAGGGTCTTTGAAAATGAAAGTAAGAACAACACATTGCCAACAAGAAACAATTCATTAGTCTGTTATTAAAATTCTTATGACTTCATATTAGATCTTTGTCCCTCTCCATGCACCCTGAATGTAGGTAAAGTTGTACAAGAAAATTAAAAAACTTAAAAAATGGGCACCAACATCACGGAAAATACATTTTATAGGATTCTTACTTTTAGGGGCTTTTTTTAACTCCTGTATTTATTTTTTTGTTTTCTAAAGCAAACCTCAACAATAAATCCACAAAACAGACTATTTGCAAATATACTTTAAATCTTTAATTTGTTTTATTACTGATGTGTTTTACTTCTTGTTGCCCCCCAACTCAGCCAACTTGTGTTGGGGTTTACCCCAGTGGATGAGAGGGTTGCATCCCTGCGCCTTCGGGTTGGGGACAGGTCTTTGACTGTTGTTTCGGCCTACGGGCCGGGCGGTAGTGTGGAGTACCCGGGCTTCTTGGCGTCCCTGTCGGGGGTGCTGGATAGTGCCCCTCCCGGGGACTCCATTATTCTGCCAGGGGACTTGAACGCCCATGTGGGAAACGACAGTGACACCTGCAGAGGCGTGATTGGGAGGAATGGCCTCCCTGATCTGAATCCGAGTGGTGTTTCGTTATTGAACTTCTGTGCTAGTTACGGATTGTACATAATGAACACCATGTTCAAGCACAAGGGTTTTCATCAGTGCACTTGGCACCAGGACACCCTAGACAGGAGGTCGATGATCGACTTTGTTGTTGTATCGTCAGACCTTCAGCCGCATGTTTTGGACAGTCGGGTGAAGAGAGGGGCTGAGCTGTCCACTGATCACCACCTGGTGGTGCGCTGGATCCGCTGGAAGGGAGAAAGCCAGACAGACTTGGCAGGCCTAGGCGCATAGTCAGGGTCTGCTGGGAACGTCTGGCAAAGCCCTCGGCCAGGGATGTGTTCAACTCCCACCTCCGGGAGAGCTTTGACCAAATTCCAGGGGATGTTGGAGACATAGAGTCCGAGTGGACCATGTTCTCCGCATCTATTGTCGATGCTGCTGCTCGTAGCTGCGGCCGTAAGGTGCCTGTCGCGGCGGCAATCCCCGAACCCCGTGGTGGACACCGGCAGTAAGGGACGCTGTGAAGCTGAAGAAGGAGTCCTATCGGCTGTGGTTGGCTTGTGGGACTCCTGAGGCGGCTAACGGGTACCGTGAGGCCAAGCGTGTTGCGGCCCGGGCTGTGGCAGAGGCAAAAACCTGGGCCTGTGAGGAGCTCGGTGAGGCCATAGAGAAGGACTACCGATTGGCCTCGAAGCGATTCTGGCAACCCGTCCGGCACCTCAGGAGGGGGAAGCAGTGCTTCGCCAACACTTTTTACAGTAGGGGTGGGAGGCTGCTGACCTCGACTGGGGGCAAAAAGCGATGCTCTCGGTTTACTGGTTGGTCTCCGTTCCTACCCTCAGCTAAGGCCATGAACTTTGGGTCATGACTGAAAGAACGAGATCCCGGATACAAGCGGCTGAAATGAGCTTCCTCCGTAGGGTTGCCGGGCACTCCATAAGAGATAGGGTGAGGAGCTTGGCCATCTGGGAGGGGCTCGGAGTACAGCCGCTGCTCCTCCACATCGAGAGGAGCCAGTTGAGATGGCTCGGGCATCTATATTGGATGCCTCCTGGACGCCTTCCTCAGGAGGTGTTCCAGGCACGTCCCACCGGGAGGAGGCCCAG
Source organism: Crenichthys baileyi (assembly GCA_036173005.1). NCBI lineage: Eukaryota > Metazoa > Chordata > Actinopteri > Cyprinodontiformes > Goodeidae > Crenichthys > Crenichthys baileyi. The sequence goes on from JAHHUM010001736.1 coordinate 1,141,439, forward strand.
GACATGCTAGAGGGACTATGTCTCTCGGCTGGGCTGGGAACGCCTTGGGCTCCCCCCGGAGGAGCTGGAGGAGGTGTCTGGGGAGAGGGACGTCTGGGCGTCTCTGCTGAGTCTGCTGCACCCGCGACCCAGTCCCGGATGAAGCGGAAGTTGACGAGTACGAGAACGAGTGTTTTACTGGAGTGCAATCGTCATGTGGTCACCAGCCGACCAGGGAATTGTTTTTGTGTTACACTACAGTATTGTCTGTTTTAACACAATGTTTTTATAACCTTAACCATGCCCCAGCATTTTCTTATGTAGTATTCATGCACATGTTAAATTCTTGACCATGCCCAGGAAATAACCATTTGGCTCCATGTTACCCTCCATCAGTTTACTATTGCACGAGTGAACAGTGACAAGAAAAAAGGTCCCTCACTTACTTTTTAGGCTGAGTTCTGAATGAGGTGAGTATGTAGCCCAGCGAGCCAACATACATTTGGTCCCTTTTCCACCGGCTCTTTATAGATCGTAGTGCTCAACTCCTCTCGGTCTCTACTCGGCACAGAACCTGTTGTGTTTCCACTGACCCACTGACGTCTCGAGCTGTGGGGGCTGATGTCCCACCTCCAGCTGTCAGTGTAGTGCGCTGTGCTGCTATTAACGTTACTGTATGACATTGTCAAATTAAAGGAATCTGCGTAAAACAATAAAAAATAAATTAATGGAAAATAGAAACAGAAATATACAAAATACAACAAAAACCACAGCCCAGCCAGAACTTGTCAAATAAGGCTCCCACACAAAGGAGAGACACCCCTTTCTGGACTGGTAAAGCTCCAAAGTTTGCCTGAAGAAGTTACAATTTTGGGCTTTATGAGAAAGTTTTTGTCTCAGCCATGGCAATAACTTAGCAGTGTAGTTAGTTTCAGGTTGGATATTGTATATTCGTGCTTCGTGGATTCACCAGCATCTTTCTCCTGTTTGATCCGATGCAGGCAGTCTGATTATGGGTAGCTGCTCTCTGTCTGCTCCCTCCACCTGCTGACGCGGGTTCACTTAAGGACCACCAATAAATTTTCGAACCAAACAGGCTGTTTCATGGTGGTATTGTTTTGTGTGTTTTCTGGGGGTTTAATGTGAAACCCCTTTTGGTTTAGGCGTTTTAAAATACAGCGACCTGCCTTGCTTGAAAATTCAAAAGCGGATAGTTCTTTTTTTTTTTTCTTCAGCTGTCAGGAAATTTTTTTTAAAATTTGGTTAAAATAAAAAATTATATTTTTGTTTGACCCCCGCTTTTGGCCAATAATATTCCTGTAGTCGCTCATGAGTTTTATTAACTTTTCCCTGCACTACCTCAGCAAAACCTCATTTCTTCTGGTCCCATGGCCCATCAGTGAACAGCAGTCTGTAAATGTCACATGTAGTACCGATTCAGCCCCGGTCGGACCTGTTCAGGAGCAGGGACCAAAAAAAACAAAATTTTGTTTTATATAATCAGTGAAGGTATTATTACTAATCCTTTCATTATTTTTTAAAAGGTGGGACCATTAATAAACAAAATGTGAATTGTAAACTACTCATAACATAGGTTGTTTAAACGAATGGCTGTGGCTGAACCCCCCTTCTCATTTAAAAGGGTTTTTCCCCGTTTTGGAAAGGGGCCCTTTTAAAGTAAACCCTGACCGGTGAGCCAGTAGGTGGCGGTAATGCACCTTTTAAGTTGTTAGCCAACCGCCACAACACGAAAAAGAAGAAAAAAAAGAAGTCTGTTGACCCCAAAGCAATCTTCAGACTGTTGGCTGCATGCTAAACGCATTTATGCGATTAAGTGGGGAAATCGGCGTTAGTCTGGTTGATGTAATGGTTTACAAACATATGTTGAGTGCACAGATTTGATTCTGATATCATGTTAGTGGTACTCGCGGGGTAAAATAACATTTTCGTCGTGCTTAAGTTAACTTTTGCTATAATATTTCACCGCCATGCCAACTGAATAATTTTACCCTAAGCTTAGCTAATGCTAAGTGGTAGCAATTTGCAAAATTAGCTTTCTGTTTCGTACAGAATAATTTACCACTTACTTTATTTATTTATTTATTTTTTTTGTAATTTTGACAGTGAACATGCAAACCCAATGGGCTTTTGGGTTGCTGTGCCTTTACAATAAATTCCGGGTGCGGTTTTTTGTACATAAAATTTGGGCGGGTTATTTAAAACTGTGTTAGCCCTTTTTCTTTTTAAAAAAAAAATTTTAATATATTTTTTATTTTTAGATTATCTATTCTGTTTTTTTTTTACATTTGCCTGTATCACTTTTTGATTTGTCGGAAACCAGACCAAACCCCCTTTAGGGATTTATTTTTCTTTTGCGTCACCACGCATATTTTTTTTTTTCTGGGGCAAACTACTGTGATAGTTTCCAAACCAAATTTGCAAAAATTGAACAAAAAAATTACCCCATTTTTTTTGGGGATTTATGATTTTTATTTTGGAATGGCCTCAAAAAAAAAGGTTTCCCAATCAGACTTAAGACATTTTTTTAAAGGAACCCCTGCGGGGGAACAGGGGGGTTTTTTTTCCTTTCACGTCCCCAAGCAATATTTTTGCATTCGGCACCAAAAGTTTGTTAATCACCTTGAAAAGCTGGGGCTTTTTGGAACAAAACCCAACAGGGACAAACTGCTCAAAAAAAACAAACACTAAAATGACAGGGGTATATTTTTTTTTGGCCCCATATGCAGATTAACACACAGTCAAAAATGCGATAAAATGTTTGGGGAAAATAAAAGAGCCGTTAAACTCACTAAAAAAAAAAAAGCACTAATGGATGCAAAAAGCCACATCGTGCCAGCAAAATAAGCTAAAAAAATTTCCCAAATGTGGTTTATTGCAGTACTATTTTCCAGTTCAGTAGCCCTAAACAGTTTTGTGGTTAACTAATTAAATTACCCTTTTTTATTTAAAAGGCCGTTTTCAAAATAAAACCAATGATCAAAAAGGGGTTGTAGTGTTTTTTTCCCTTTTTTTTGCAGTTTTTCTCGGGTTTTGGGAAACCAAATCCCACAAAGTATTGCAAGAGAACGCAAAAGTATTGCGGGCGGATGCAAAAGAAAAAAAATCTCTCAATGTCCCTTTTGTGGGCTCTGTAGTGTAGAGTCTGCGAGGGGATACGGTAGATTTTTTTTTCATTTGCGTTCCCTCGCAAAAGTATTGCTTTCCCACGCACTAATTTTGCATTCCCACACAATACTTTTTGCATTCCCTTGTAAAGGTTTTGGGTTACCTCACAATACTTTGGGGAATTTTTTTGCCGAACCAGACAACAACAACAACAATAATGGAACTGTAAAATGAATCATGTAATATATTGGGAAAACATTCGGTTTTTAAAGCTGGATTTGGAAAAACTTTCCCCCCCTAGTTTACACTGTCAAAAAATTGGGATTTTTATAAAAAATTTATTTCTGTCTTAATGGGGATCGTTTTAAATTTTATAATTTTTTCACATAGTTTTATGTATCTTCCCGTTCCCTTTTTTGATTGCCTTTGCCGGGGGTTTATTTCCTTTTCCCCAAAAGGGGCGTTGGGATCTTGTTTGGGGAAAGCTGATCTTTTAAGGGGTCTTTTCTTTCCCCTTTTCAGACCATCACCTGCAGCCTAAAAAGCCCTCCCTCGAGGGTGATTTTTTGGGGTAAAAGCTTTCTGACCCCAGCCCCAGAAACTGTGGGTCTCCTCTTTGGGCTCACATATGGAGTCCACCTAAACTACCCAAAGAAAATCAGAAATATGCTCCTGTTCATTCAACAGGTATTTTTTCATCTGGGAAGTACTGAATTGAAGCCGAGAATTCAAACACTGAAAAATCAACTACTTGTGTAAAATTTTGGAACTTATTTTTTTTAAATTCAGTTTGTTTCCCTTTTTAAAACAAACCCAACCCTTTTTTTAAATGTGGGCCAAAAAAGTTTTTTAATGTATTGGGCCTTTTGAAGTTTTCCAACTGCCAAAAAAATTTAACGGGTTTCACAGGGAAATTTTTTCCCGTTCCCTTATTATTGTTTTTACACAATTTTTTATGTAACCACCATGCTATTTATGGTTTTTTTTTTTTAATTTAAACCCTTAAGGCCTCCAAATAAAAGAATTGTACAAGGTAGGGACGTTCATTCTTATTAGGCAATTTGCCTGTTTACCGGTCAAAGCCATTCAAGGGGGTTTCCCTGTTAATCTTTTTTTACCCGGGCTAATTTTATTGTTAAAATTTTACCCCGTTCATTTTAGCAAATGTTTCCCCCCACAAAAAATTTTTAAAAAGTTTTTTTCACATTGATTCCAAACTAAAAATCTATTTTTTTGAAGGGTTAACTGCAGAATTGTTTTGACATATATTTTTTCTATTCTTTCTGCCCAGTACTACAAACAATAAAGAAAACTATGTTCCAAAAACCAAATTAAATTTGGTCTTTTTGACTCTTTTTATACTCTTTTCATACTTTGACAGACCGGGCCGGGGGTTAAAACCCTGTGAAAAAGGGGTTAACTAACACCTATGTCTTTACACAGTGGAAAGGGTCAATTATCAGTTAAGTTTTACAGTGTTAAAATAATATTTTTGCTCATGTAAAGTCTTGGAAAACTGAAAGAACCTCCACTGAGAAATATTTAATGTTCTGGTACAAATAAAGTCGTCACATTTGTCAGAACATGTGACATATTGCACTGGAATGTATCAATATGTCCCTGAGCAAGAAATGGGGCTCCATGTTACCCTCCATCAGTTTAATGTTGCATGAGTAAACTGTGTAAAGCGAAAAGGAAAAGAAATGTTGCATAGCTTTAACAGATCTACCAAACCTTCATGACTATCTGTTCACAAAATTTAAATTCAATTCATGAAGCCAACTAGAATCCATGATCAGAAATGTGATCTTGAGTTAATGCTTTGTCTTTGTTTTTCAGGTTAAAGGTGGTATTTTAATATTTCTGATCACAGATGCTGTTTGTGGTGTTCCTTTAGAGGATGTAAAGAGGCAGATTATTTGATTCTGTTGCCTTCTCTAAGTCATGACATTAAGTGCACAATGGGTTGGTTAGCTGTCTAGTGTAAAGCTGCTGGAATGACGGTCATTTCCTTGATTGAGACTCAAGTCTGAGGACATGGTTCTCAATCAAAAAAAAAGAAGGATGACATCCGAAAGCAAAATTGTTTAAGTATCTTGGGGTCTTCTTTATGAATGATGATGTGATGGAGTGGAAGCTGAATAGATGGACTGGGGCCTCATTTGCAGTAAGGGGGGATTGCTCCAGACTGCTATGGTAAAGACAGAGTTGGGCCATGAAATGAAGCTCATGATTTACTGGTCTGGGCACGTTCCAGCCATTCCCTATAGTCGTGAGATATGGATCATTTCTGAGAGAACGAGATCCTGTAACAATTAGCTAAAATTAGCTTTCCCTCCCAGACCTGTCACTCTCCAGAGGCTTGTGCTCTAAAGTGTCCAAACATTCACTTTCAAGACTAAAGACAAAACCTTTCTACAAGGTTCCTCCACATGTCCATGGGTCCTAGTATCCTCAAGGGGGGGATCTACAGCATAGATTTTTAAAGGTGCTGTAAAGGTTTTTGTTTTGATTGAAACAAAAATACAGAGCTATGAAAAAGTATCTTACAGAGAGCCTTACAGATTTCTTCTGTTTTTGCTTTTTTGACACACTAAACGTTTCTGAAAATTAAACAAATTTTGATACCAGACAAAGATAACCTCAAATACAAAGAGCTACTTAAAACAAACTGGCCCTGCGTGAAAAATATAACTGACCCCTTGTGTTATCATAAGTTAGCTTTTATTAACCATGTTTTATGATCACCTTTACTGGCAACACCCAGACCTGATTACCTGTAGAATTAAGAAATCACTTTAACCGAACCTGCCTGACAACATGAAGCAGGCTAAAACTTTCAAGCAACTAAAAAAGTTCAAGAACGGATTAGAAAGTCATTGATGTCTACATACCCATTCAATAAATTGGAATATTGTTGAAAAGTTCATTTGTTTCAGTAACTTAGGTCATATGTAAAACATATGATATAGATTTACTGCACACAAACTGATGTTTTCAAGATTTTATTTCTGTTAATTATGAGGATATTCTGCTTGTAGCTAATGAAAACCCAACATTTAAGATTTGAATATTACATCAGACCTAAAGCACTCCAGCAAATCCACCTCTGAATGGCTCCAAAAAACGTCATGAAAGTTTTGGAGTGGTCTTGTCTGAGTCTAGACTTGAATACAATTAAGATGTGGCATGACCTTACCAGGCTGTCCATGCTGGAAATGAAGAGTTAGACAACTTTCCTTCACAGTGATGTAAAATCACTTGATGGCAGTTGTCACCCAACAATTAAGTCTATGGAGGTGATCATGTTTTCACAGAGGGCCAGATGGGTTTGGATAGCAGTTTTCCCATAATAAATGAAATCATCATTTGAGAACTACATTTTGTATTTACTCAGGTTAGCTTTTTCTGATATACAGAAATTTTGAATTAGGTGAAACATGTACGTGTGACAGAAAAGGAACACCAGAAGAAAGTGAAGGTAAAAAGTTTTTCCAAAACACTTACTTGCTTAACATAGTAAACATGCTTTGGCAATAATACAGACGTCAGCAGCCTAGTGCAAAAATCCCATGTTTTAATTTTATTTTGAAAGCCTAACTGCCTTTTACAGTAATTGCTCCACAACAAAACAGAAGTCTATACAAAATATTTTACGTTACATGTTTCTGTCAACAGTACACTTTGGTTTGGTTTCTGTGGATTTTCCTTCACTTTTAACATCTTAATCCAGCACAATGGTCAGACCATCCATTCAAAGTGACCCCTATCTCTCTGCGTTTCATCCCCACCTCACAATCACACTGATGAGAATTAGGTGCCACTCTTTCAGCCATGCTTGTCTCCTCTTTAATTGGCATTTGATATTCTGTGGCTGTCATTTCAAGGTGGAGAACAAGGGGCTGCCATTTAGCGCAGCTCTTGTGGAGGGAGGGGTTGAAGTGTCATTTTGTCTGATGGCTCTGTAATATGTTTTGGGTTACAGACATTCCTGAGCTGCCTGTCAGTTAACTGAGCCCTCCATCTTTCTCCTCATTCAGAGGACAGAGATTTCATTTAGCCACCCTGTCCATCAGCTAAATGCTGTCCTCTTAAACCTTTTACTCATAAGCCGACTCATTTTCCTGGATGTCCAAAGGTATAAGCAAAAATTCTTGAAATGTTTTCACCTCTGCCTCTCTGCCTAATACACCCAGTTCCTGCCAGAACTGCTTTGATATTAGATCAAAAATAAACTTAGTGCAAACTTCATTTTTTTCCAGGGAAAGTCAAAGTTGTCAGTGTTCAAAAAGTTTCATTTTAAAGACACCAGGACAAAAAATGCAAATGGTCCTTTGCTTTGTTTTGAATAGCACAAGGACTTGCATTCTGTGAAGCTGCATGATGAATTGGAATTAAACGTCAAGTAAATTTGTCATCCAGTCCCTTCATTGAAGCCCAGCATGATGGTACCCAGTCTTCCAAGCAGACTGCTTATACAGCCACTTGAGTCCTGCTTCAGCTATAAAGCATGCTTATGTACTAAAATAAAACAGGAAAACTTCCATGTGGCCAGAACTCTTGGATATTTGTATTACTTGCTGCTGCACTATCTAAATGTATCTGAAATTAAAAAGCAACAGCAGCAGCTCCATTTACATAATGTTATTTATAATCCTCGTCTTTAGCTTCAAGGATTAGCAGGGCCTCCTCGCCTGACATAATGTGCAAACAAATACAAATGAAACACAGTAAAACTCTAAATATGCACAAGGTAAGAGGCCTCGCTTGTGTCACATAAAAGTTTTGATATTTTTATCTGAACTTCCTCCCTATTGGATGGTATACTGATAATTATCTTTACCCATTATTTAGATATTATAAACTACTAAAATTGTTGTGGTAATTATTATCATGTGATTCTTATTTAATTCTACTAATGTTTAGAGCCAATGACTAACTGACTATTTAATTATTGCCTAATTGTGAATTCAGTTGCAAGCATTTGCTATAAGGGCCCTCTTCAATGGATGAAGACCCCACACCAGCCTACAACAAATCATTCACATAGATCCTTGATGGTCATTGTAGGATCCTGGCGAAGTCTTCAGTAGCATATCCAGAATACTGTGGGCTCTCCAGTATGTGTGATAGAGAAGTAATTCTTGTTTATGCTCAAGGCTTTTAACTAAAAACAAAGCTTCAAAAGTTAGTCTGTGGTATTTTGGTATGACATCAGGGTATCAGGGTCCAAGATGGCATTTATCCAGTACCCATGCACATTGTTGTGGCTTGGTTGTATAATTTAAAGCATGATGGGGTATGATTCCTAGGCTATGACCCCATCAGTAGCAGCAGTGTCATGCTAGCTTGGAATGATCTTCTAGCACAGATGTGGGCATTTGTTGGCCCAAAAGGGCCACATAAGCAACTGTGACTGGTGTGAAAACACCAGACTATGGGCAACACAATTTTTTTTCAAATCCTGTCCAATGTCCTTTATTTATGCTCTATCTGCTTCAGTATTAACTTAAAGAGGAACTAAACCCCAAATCAACCTTTTTTGCAGACAAACTGTAAATATCAACTTTTTTGCAGACAAACTATAAAAACTGAGCCTTAAATGTGCTAACTTTATGTTACTAGGCTATTTTTTTAATTTAATTTAAACTTGTTCAATTTTTGCAATATTTGTCCTAAAACCGTCTTTGTGCTACCCTCTTTGGGTTGAACGGTGTTTCCTGAAGTTGAATTTTCCTATTGCATCAGCTACGTTGCAGCCCCCGCGTTCGGGTATAAAACCTTCTCACTCAGACACTCCCCCATAGGAGTTGGAATTGTTTCTCCAATACCTTGGTAACAGCAACTTTGGCGATTGCTGAGTCAGTGACTTGAGCAAGCGGCTCGAACTGATATGGCTCAGGCTTGCTGGGCTTTATAAAGCCTCTCTTAACCTCCAATGATGAAGGGGGTAAAAAAATCCTCCACCTCAAAAGATATACCAATGGCGAAACTAGCAGGGTTGCATTGCTCACTCTTCATGTTTCAATATACTGAAATAAGCTAGCTGCCACTTTCCCTCGTCCTCCTGACTACACCTCTGGTTAATCATCCCCAAAACGTGGCACTGCCCACTTTGGTGCATTTTTAAAATGTGTCTGGGGGCGGAGTTATTCTTTTAAATGGTGTTTAGTTCCACAGTATTTAGCATGCATATCATGTTTGTCCATCCCTCTATATGCTTGTTTTAGCCATTTATTTTGTAGAAAAAAAAACTCCCCTTTGTCAAAATATAGATTGTTTCTTATCATCTCATAAATGTTAATTAGTGGATTTCCAGTATATTATAAAAACTTAATCTAGTGGGAAAAACATGATTTTTGGGGGGAGTTTAACATAAGAAGATGAAAAATGGAAACCAAATTGCAGAAGTTATGTATTTAAATAGGTTATCTTACTGTAGGTGGAGGTTTAAGGTTGTCAGGGGAGGAAAGTTTCCCCACAGAGGCTGAGTTTGGCAGGATGAATGGTTTGGAGGTTCTTGGTACTGAATCTCTCTTTGTATGATCCTCAGAGTGGCAGCGCCTTAGCAGAGTGAGCGGTGATGGAGGGTGGACAGGCAGGTGAGCAATAGTTCGGTATTTCCTGGAGGTGATCTCTGAGCTGTGTGGCTGGAGACAGGAGAGAAAGGGAGGGGGATCCAATCTGGAAGGAAAGAACAGAGACTGAGGTAGGAGCAGGCTCACTGAACACAGGAGTACTGCAGACAATGGCCAGGTTACCACGCTGGCAGAGATAACAATCTGATGCCTCCCTTTTGGTTCCTGCTCCTTAAGAAGCCCTCCTGATGGAGCTCAATGAGGAACATCTCCTAAGCTGCACCTGCCGAACACACCCTGTAGGGAGATAGAAAATAGCAAAAAACACAACCACCTGTACACAACCTCTGTGGGTACGACAGGTGTTGTGTTTTACTTTGTTTAGTTAATTTACATTTAAGTTGGATTTCCTAAGAGCCACTCTGACTGAGCACAACTGAACACACAACTTTATCTTTTGCAAATAAAAACAGAGGACCATCTTATAAACATGACACTGTATAAGCACCATAAAGAGTTAAGGGATATAAAGTAGAGATACCGCTCTCTACTTTATAGAGAGGGGGGTTGTTGGCTCAGCTTTTGCAGGAGGTCAAGAGACATCAGCTAAAAATAGTCGGGAACACCTCGACGCACATCATGAGCCCTGGAATCCAGCTCCTCGAGAGAGGTTGGACTCTCTTCTACTTTGCAGTGGCACGCAGGGAGAGGCGGCGGGCTTGTGTGGCGCTTGTTGCCCCCCAGCTCAGCCGTCTCATATTGGGGTTTAACCCAGTGGATAAAACGGTCGCATCCCTGCAATACGTCCTCTGCTATAGGCCAAGCAGTGGTGCAGAGTAGCCACCCTTCTTGGCGTCCCTGTCTGGGGTGCTGGACAGTGTCTCTCTCGGGAACTCCATCACTCTGCCCACGTGGAAAACGACAGTGACACCTGGAGGGGTGTGATTGGGAGGAATGGCCTCCCCTGACTAAACCCAAATGGTGTTTAATTATAGGACTTCTGTGCCAGTCACAGATTGTCCGTATGCTTGAACAACAGTTCAAGCATAAGGGAGTTAATCAGTGCACTTGGCATCAGGACACCCTAGGCAGGAGGTCGATGGCCGACTCTGTAGTCGTGTCTTTGGACCTTCGGCTGAGGGTTCATGGGAGTTTTCCCAACAGGTTCGCATGTGTTTTGTGGACCTGGAGAAGGCATTAGACCATGTTCCTCGTGGTGCCCTGTGGGGGGCACTCTTGGGGTACGGAGTCGGGGCCCTTTATTAGGGGCCATCCGGTCTCTGTACAAGCGGAGCACGATTTGGTTTGGTTCGCATTGCTGGCTCTAAGTCGGACCTATTCCCGGTGCATGTTGGACTTCAGCAGGGCTGCCCTTTGTCACCGGTCTTCTTCATAACTTTCATGGACAGGAGTTCTAGGTGCAGCCAGGGGCCATAGGGGGTCTGGTTTGGGGACTACTGGGTCTCATCTTTTTGCAGATGATGTGGTTCTGCTGGCCCCCTCTAGCCAACACCTACAGCATGCACTGGGGCGGTTAGCAGCTAAGTGTGAAGCGGCTGGGATGAGGATCAGCTCCACCAAGTCCAAGGCCATGGTTCTTGACCGGAAAAGTTTCACTTGCCCTCTTCAGGTTGGAGGGCAGCTCCTGTATCTCAGGGTCTTGTTCACGAATGAGGAGAGAATTGAGCAGTGGATCGACAGACGGATCAGTGCGTTCCTACCCTCACCAATGGGCATGAACTTTGGGTCATGACCGAAAGAACGAGATCCAGCATACAAGCAGCTGAAACGAGCTTCCTTCGCATGGTTGCCAGGCACTCCTTTGGAGTTTATTGTAATAAACTTTTAAATCCATATCGACGACCCCTAGTATAAAGTGTTATTAAGCATTTATAGAACATGGTTGCGCAGATTGAATGGATTTTCCTTGCAGAAGGAAGGTAATTTTGCCAAAAACAGTTCACCAAAATACACCATTATAATCTACACCTGACAAATAAAATCCAATGGTTTTTTTTAACCAGCTGTCATTACTCTAACCACTGTGACACTTCAAAAAAAGTGCTGTCACTTTTAATACTGCTACATAATTTTAGGATGTTTGGGTTTTGGTCTTTGAACTTTTTCATGTCGTTAAATACATATTCTTCAGGCCTTGTCTTATTCAGGTTATTTGTTATTTTGCTCATTATTTGTTAAGAATTGTTGCTGTATTAGTTCTTAGTTCATTATTGTGTTCTTTGTACATTTAGATTATTTTCCTGTTAGGTCTCTGTTAGATATTTTCCCTGGGTTTTCCTGTATACTGATCAGTTCCATCTGTTAGTTCCATCCCTTAGTTTGCTATGCTCCATGTTCCTAATGCCATGCTGTTTGTCCTCGGCCATGCAGTAAGGTTTTGTTTTCTTTTTGTTTCCGATACAATTCTTCAAATCACCGTGCTGCTTTTGGCTTCCTGTCTGTAATTGAGTCCTACTCCAAGAACCACACTTCCTGGCAATCCTAACTTGTATGGTTGAGCTAGAGTAGAACCTCTGTGGTGGTGTAACAGGCTACGTCTGCATCTTTGATATGAAGGGCTCGGGTTCGAATCCCAGTTGTGCCAAGAAAGGACATCTGCTGTAAAAACTCTACCACATCTGAGTGTAAGTTGTAATAAGCCTTGTCAACCCCTGAAAAGGCAGCCTTAACGGGTATGGTTAAGCTAGAGTCCAAAAGAGTAAACCACCCTTGTCTCAGCCTGTTATAGGAAGTGAGGAATCTGTGCAGATACAGGCTTGTTTTGTTTAATATTATGTTCCTGTATAGTGGGTCTGATTGTCTTTACGGTGTTGGGGAAGAGTGGATCTACATGAGATCCTCTGTTTCACAAAATTGTGAAGTAGGGTACAGCATCTGCATTCTGATTGTTCCCGCTTTTATTAATAATTCAGTTGAAGAGAAAATCTTTAAAACAAGTCACATCACCTGTCTCAATATTGTGTTTGTTTTTCCAACATTCATTTTAATTACTGTGTTTGAATTCCGCCGACTTTTACCAGCATCCCTGTCTGCTAGATCACTGGTTACTATCTTCTTTTTGCCTTCTAGCTATCCAGCTCCCTGCCTAGGAAAATGACAAACCATAAACTATTCAAACCCATTAGGGTAAAAACTTTGGGTTTTTTCAATAGGAAACAGTTTTCAATTCTTTGTGATAACTTTGATGAGTTTAAAAATCCTAAACATTAGTAGCACAGTTTTAAACACTAGCTTTTTTGACCAACAGAATCTTATTTTACACATCAGTTTTTCAGAAGTACTATATGGTATAGTAAGTTCAACAAACTGGAAAATATATAAATAAATGTAATATACAATTGCATGAACTTGAATATGTGTTTTTGTCTCTTGGTGCATTGAGATGACTGTTATGAAGTGTGCAGAACTGATTATAGGGTTATAGCAACACTCGGACGAGCCCACGACTTTATATTGATGAGAGAGATTACTGTTTAGACCGAAAAGTCTACGTTGAATTGGAATGATTTGATAATCTTTGTTGTTTAACAAAAGCTGCATAAAGTCACTAAAATAAGATATTTTAAGACAACAAGAATGAATTTTTTGGTCTTATAAGGATGGATTATTGACTAATTCAACAAAATGCATTTTGTTTTTAAGTATACATCAACACTGAGTAAAACAGTTTTAAATTTTGGTTAGATTTGCTGAAGTTCTTGTATCATAGTGTCGTTTTAACTTGTGTAGGTAAAGAAGGTCAAACTATGATACATATAGTTCAGCTTATGGATAAATGCACAACATCAAGTGTTATATACTAAACTGATATACTTTTAAAAAATGTTAGTTCATATGCAATAAATATTTAATAAATATGACTATTTCTAATTAAAGTCTGCCCTAAGGCTTGAGTGCTCTAACTTCCTATTTATCGTAAACCTTTAATTAAACTGACTCTTGCAGAAAATCTGACAATTAGGTGTTTTTCTTTCTTCTGTGTTTTTCTTCTTAATTTGATTACGGTTCAATGTGAACCTGATTTAATTTGTCATTTTGGGAAGTAATATGTTTTTGTGTATTTAAAATCTAATTATTATTTTAATTTTTCATTATTCCTCCATTTAAAGAGCAAGGCGTTATCTATAATTATTTCATACTTGTACAAACTCATATTTATGAACATGTCTAGTAAGTGTGTTTTTTAGTATGATTAGATCCTGGAGTGTCCGGTGGGAATTGTAACGTGCCTTTGCTTAAATCCTCACTGCAGCAAACTGCTTTTCTGTTCAGGAGATTAAACGTGTTTAGCTAAGAACATGTTCACTTCTGGTAATTATGCGTCCTCTGTAATCCAATAACAGGCTGACAGCCCTTAGTATTGGCCCTCATGCTTAACAAGTTTAATTCATTCTAATGTGTGCTAAATAACGACTTACAATCAGATCTCAGTGAAGCGCTCTACATGTAAAAAATCATGTTGCAACAACTAAAATAATACTAAACGGATTAATTTAACTTATCTTGAAAGAACTGGATGTCTCTGGATATGGCCTAAGTGACTGCAGGTCACCCAAGGAACATGGTAAAAAGTGTGAAGGAGACCTCACCTAGGTATTGGCCAGTTTATGGTATCAATACAATCCACAAGTTACATTTTCAATACTTTGTACTGTTTCTGTGGTTTAAATTCATTTTAATATAATGACAGTGAAAGTGCCGCTATGACCTGTGATTTCTCCACCTGCATGGACGATAAATAAGCTGCCCCCTTTCCCATGTGTTGTTGCTCACTGCCAATCAGCTGACTGAAAGAATCATGACATCAGCCTGTTGGATAGAATGTGCAATGGACTCAGGAAGTTTCAAGCAGACAGGAATGTGACTAATTACCGATTCAGTTTCGTTTGGGCCAATGAATCTTGGGGAAAGTTACTTAGAGACTAATTTTAATGGTAAATCTTTTGTAGCTTGCCAAACTTTATACTGGGAATACTGAAGTGCAGAAATGCTCTTATGTTCAGCAATGTTGCAGTCTTGTTAGATGGTCCGATGAAGAGCTGAGATGTTGTCGTTCCAGATGCTGAGGCCTAAAAAACACTCTTTCCATTTATAGGAGATGAGTGGTGAGCGACAATCTGAAAAGTTGCCATTTAGGCCCAGTACAGGCTTTCTTGGTAACTCGAAAGCAGATCACATCACGGCAAAATGTGACGTGAACAAACTGCCAGTCAGCTGTATGTCAACGGCATAGAAAGTGTTCACTGAGGCAGCAGAGAGAATGGAAAGCCACAGATTTTATCACACACCACAGTCCCGGGAAATGCAAAAAAAAAAAACAACTCAAAAGCGACTATAAAAATATAACAAACCTTAGAAACACAACAGGGTTCGTTCCAGGCGGAGTGGAGCCATGCGCTGCTGGAACCGTGGAACTAATTATGTGACGCTTGAAGGCAGTTGGTTGCACCAGAACGTTTTATGGGCTTAATAGCAAAGAGGATGGATACATATGAACATGCCAACTTTCTATTTTTCTCATTTCACTTCACCACCATAGGCTATTTTGTGCAGATCCATCACACAAAATAAGATTAAAAAACATTAAAATTACAGGTTGGAAGGTAGCAAAATAGGTAAAAAGTCAAGGGGGTTGAATAGTTTTGCAAGGCACTGTGCTTTTAATTAGCACCAATATGCAAATTAATGTGTGTATAAGTGCTGGTAGCATGTTACAGCAGATTACGATGCAAACAGAGCAAAATGAGTAATAAACACAGCAGCACTAAAGGTGGGCACCGTCTTAGCATTAGCATAGCCGTAGCTTTATCATGAACTGCTTAAGTAACAGAGGCATGATGTAGCACATTTATAGGGCCTATATGGATATATTTTATGCACATTAGTGAAAGGAGATGAAGGGAAAACATAGACAAATTCAGAGCTCATGTTAAAGGAACATCAGTGTTTAAACAATTCACTGAAACAAAGTTTGTCACAACTTCAAAGCACAACCTAATCCATATTTTGTAGCATCAGAATCAGTGGCCTAATTCACTCAAACAGTTCAGCACCATAAGCAAGGCAAAACACAACTCTAGTTCCCAAATCTTTGAGAGGCCCATGACTGTTTGATCCCTCAAGAGTTCTCTATAGCTTGGTTAGGCACTTTGGAAATTCATAACCAGATTTTAATTGTGGATTTGACAGTGGTGGAAAAAGTGAGAACCTCTCAATCATTGCACTGCTTTCTAATTTAGTATTCTGGTCATACAATTACTTTCACATATAGGAAACAGAAGAGCTGACGTGAGTATGCATAAAGACAGACTGAAGCTTGTGAGAGCCAGAGCAGAAACTCTTAAGTCTGTCGGAATGCTGCCAGGATTTGGTGTTTTATGAATCATAGGTTCTGTCACATGCAGTCATTCCCCACTGTGGTTAATTAGAGGCAGACGGGGATCATCTCAGAGCGTAGGGTAGCAGAGTGTTAAGTCTCCAAGTTACTGTTCTCAAACAGCATATGTATATTCTTGAATAGATTAAAAAGTTATCTAAAAAGAGGAAATCAGGAAAATCTAATAAAAATAACCACAACCCCAACTAAAAAAAAAATAAAAAAATTTAAAAAGGGGCTTAAAAAAACATAAGATCTCTCTCTTCAAAGACTTTGCTAGTTAGTGACCTGTTTTTGTGACAATAAAATTGATTTATTTTTCTCACGAAACCTGGCTGCAGCAAGGGGATTATTTTACTATAAATGAGTCACCCTACAAATTTTTTTTTAAATTTTCACATTCCTCAAAAATACGGGGGCGAGGAGGAGGAGTAGCAACCATTTTTTCAGTCCGATTTATTGATTACCCCAGACCCAATCAATTGCTACAACTCTTTTGAATTTTCAATCCTTGGGTTTTTCCTCATCCAAAATTGCAAAGCACAAAAACCCCTTCTGTTTGTTTTTTTTGTACCGCCCCACCAGGCCCATTACGCTCAATTTTTTTAGATATTTTTTCAGACCTTTTATCTGATTTAGTGTTAAAATCATAAAGTTATTATAGTGGGGTTTTTTAACATTCATGTTGACACTAAAAGTGATAGCTTAAATATAGCCTTTAACGCTATCTTAGACTCAATTGGCTTTACTCAAAAAACTTAAACAAACCTACCCCTTTTGTCTTCATTCTCTGGACCTTGTGCTGACATAGGCATTGAGTGTAAAGGCTAAAAATTTTTCCCCAAAACCCTGTGTTTCCTGACCATTTTTTAATAACCTTTGAGTTTAATTTAACCGAGTACTCCACCCCCTGAAAAAAAATTTTTCATTATAGTAATCATTATCGACAATGCTGTAACAACCTTTTAAAGAATCTGTTCCCTTTTAATTTCCTCATTATCACAGAAAACCAAGTGGAGGGCAAAAATTTTTGGGTTTTTTCCCCTTCACAAATTGGATTCTCTTGTTTCAGAGTGTTACTTTCATCATTGCGTGGTGCATTTGAGACAATGCCCCCCCCCGAGCCCCCCTTTAAAAAGAAGGGAAAATTTTTTCATAGGAGGCAGGGGGCTCCCTGGTTTAAATTCAGAGCTGCGTACTTTAAAGCACAAAGTTTAGAAAATTGAGCGAAAATGGCGCTCTACACACCTAGAGGATTTTCCACTTTTCTGGAAAAATAGCCTACTGTTTTTATAAAAAAACATTCACCAAGCTAGAACAGCTTATTTCTCAACCTTTAATAGAAGAGAACAAGAATAATCCTAGTTTTTTCCCTTTTTAAAGTTGCTAAACTTACACAGAGTCATAGCTCGTTTGAGGCCCATTCCTTCCTTAGCTCTCAGCAGTCATGACTTTTTTGGGGATTCTTCCAAAAAAAAATTGATTCTATTAAGAAAAAAATCTTTGACATACTCCCGAAATGATTCCCACCCTCAACAAGTGAGACAACATTGGAAAAATAACTGTAAAAACCGATCTTTGGTTTTTGGGCCCGGTTTTTGATCCTGTGGAGCTTCCTGAGTTATCAGAAATATTAGCTTCATCTAAAAACTTCAACTTGTATGTTTAGACCCAATCCCAACCAAATTATTTAAGGAAGTGTTCCCTCTGATTTCCCAGCCCCATTTTAGATATGATTAATCTATCTTTAGCAATGGGTATGTACCACAAGCTTTTAAGGTAGCTGTAATTAAAACCCTTTGCTTAAGAAACCTTCGCTTGATCGAGATGACTTAATAAATTACAGACCGATATCCAATCTTCCCTTTTTATCTAAAATTTTTTGAAAAATAGTTTGCTAATCAAATGTGTGAGCATTTACACAGCAATGACCTGTTTGAAGAGTTTCAGTCAGGTTTCAGAGCTCATCATAGCACTGAAACAGCTCTGCTGAAAGTCACTAATGATATTCTTATTGCCTCAGATAATGGACTTGTGTCTGTACTGGTTCTGTTAGATCTCAGTGCTGCATTTGATACAGTCGATCATAATATTTCTTTAGAAAGGCTGGAATATGCTGTAGGGATCAGGGGAACAGTGCTAGGCTGGTTTAAATCTTATTTGTCTGACAGATTCCAGTTTGTTCATGTAAATGATAAATCATCTTTAAACTCCAGGGTTAATTGTGGAGTACCACAGGGTTCAGTACTTGGCCAATTCTCTTTACTATATATATGCTTCCCAATAGGTCAAATTATCAGGCAGCATAGAATAAATTTTCACTGTTACGCTGATGATACTCAGCTTTACTTATCCATAAATCCTGATGAGCCCACCAGTTAGATAGACTACAAGCATGTCTTGAAGACAAAAAAACTTGGATGACTTTAAATTTTCTGCTTCTAAATTCAGACAAGACAGAAGTTGTCGTCTTTGGACCGGAGTCTTTAAAAACGAAACTGCTTAGTCAGTCACTTAACCTGGATGGCATTAAATTGACCTCCGATAATAAAGTAAAAAACCTTGGTGTTATTTTTGACCCAGGACATGTCATTTAAATCCATATTAAACAGGTTTCTAGGATTTCCTTTTTTCATCTCCGGACATTGCCAAAATTAGAATATTCTGTCCAGGAGTGACGCTGAAAACTAGTCCATGCAATTTTGGTTTCTTCAAGGCTGGACTATTGTAATTCTTTACTATCAGGATGTCCACAAAATGCAGTTAAAAGCCTTCAGCTGATTCAAAATGCTGCAGCAGATTTCTGATGAAAATTTAAAAAAGAGAGATCATATTTCCCCTACTTTAGCTTCCCTTCATTGGCTCCCTGTTAAATCCAGAATAGAATTTAAAATTCTCCTCCTCACATATAAAGCCCTTAATTATCTAGCTCCATCATACATCAGATATCTGATTGTTCCATATGTTCCTAACAGAGCACTTCGTTCTCAGACTGCAGGTTTACTGGTGGTTCCTAGAGTCTCTAGAAGTAGAATGGGAGGCAGATCCTTTAGTTATCAGGCTCCTCTCCTGTGGAACCAGCTCCCAGTTTTAGTCCGTGAGGCTGACACCCTGTCTACTTTTAAGGCTAGGCTTAAAACTTTCCTTTTTGATAAAGCTTATAGTTAGAGTGGCTTAGGTTATCCTGAGCTATCTTCCTTATTTTAGCTCCGTCTTCTTCTCCCCTTGGATGGAGTAAGGGGGAGTCAGGTTTAGCCTAAACCGGCTCAGTTACGGTTGAGGTGCAAACACCCTCCATTTCTGCTACCTGTATGACCCCCTCTCTTTTCCAATGGTTATGGTCAATCTGACAGAGAGAGGTATCCCAATCGTTGTGGTTTTTAGTATAACAATGGCCATCAGTGGGCTCTAGATGGACAAACTGTCTACTTTTAAGGCTAGGTTTAAAACTTCCTTTTTGATAAAACTTATAGTTAGAGTGGCTTAGGTTATCCTGAGCTATCTCTGTAGTTATGCTGCTATAGGCTTAGGCTGCTGGAGGACATAATGACCACTTTCACCCTCTTCGCTACTTTTTCATGCTACTCTTCAATTTTGTATTATTTGCTGTTATCTCAGCTTTTAACTTTGTTCCCTCTCTTTTCTCTTCCTAAAAGCTACACCTGGCCTGACTCTGTGTCTACCTGTAACACCTTTCTGGAGAGGGGAATCCTCCAAGCTTCTGCTGGCAACAACTTAATGCTCACCCTCTACCGATGATCCACATGGCCCTGTCTTTCAGTGTTTAACCCTTTCTCTCTCCGAGACATAGCTACTGACTGAGCTTCTACTGTGACTAACTCTATGTGCTCTCTTTCAGACTCTAACATTGAAAACTGGCTCAGAGTTTATCTATTCTTTCTTTCTAGGTGAAACGACGTGAGGCTGACACCCTGTCTACTTTTAAGGCTAGGCTTAAAACTTTCCTTTTTGATAAAGCTTATAGTTAGAGTGGCTTAGGTTATCCTGAGCTATCTTCCTTATTTTACCTCCGTCTTCTTCTCCCCTTGTTGGATGGAGTAAGGGGGAGTCAGGTTTAGCCTAAACCGGCTCAGTTACGGTTGAGGTGCAAACACACCCTCCATTTCTGCTACCTGTATGACCCCCTCTTTTTCCAATGGTTATGGTCAATCTGACAGAGAGAGGTATCCCAATCGTTGTGGGTTTTTAGTATAACAATGGCCATCAGTGGGCTCTAGATGGACAAA
The DNA here is from genome assembly GCA_036173005.1 of Crenichthys baileyi. Taxonomy (NCBI): domain Eukaryota; kingdom Metazoa; phylum Chordata; class Actinopteri; order Cyprinodontiformes; family Goodeidae; genus Crenichthys; species Crenichthys baileyi. The sequence goes on from JAHHUM010001736.1 coordinate 1,161,766, forward strand.
CTGTCTACTTTTAAGGCTAGGTTTAAAACTTTCCTTTTTGATAAAACTTATAGTTAGAGTGCTTAGGTTTCCTGAGCTATCTCTGTAGTTATGCTGCTATAGGCTTAGGCTGCTGGGGGACATAATGACCACTTTTCACCCTCTTCGCTTATTTTTTCATGCTACTCTTCAATTTTGTATTATTTGCTGTTATCTCAGCTTTTAACTTTGTTCTCTCTTTTTTCTCTTCCTAAAAGCTACACCTGGCCTGACTCTGTGTCTACCTGTAACACCTTTCTGGAGAGGGGAATCCTCCAAGCTTCTGCTGGCAACAACTTAATGCTCACCCTCTACCGATGATCCACATGGCCCTGTCTTTCAGTGTTTAACCCTTTCTCTCTCCGAGACATAGCTACTGACTGAGCTTCTACTGTGACTAACTCTATGTGCTCTCTTTCAGACTCTAACATTGAAAACTGGCTCAGAGTTTATCTATTCTTTCTTTCTAGGTGAAACGACTAAAGGAGCTACATCCATTAACATTTACTTTTCCTTACCATAGAAAATACTCCTGGATCAGTGCTTCTTTGTTCTGTTTGTGTCTCTGCTCTGTTCTCTCTAACCCCCAGTCGGTCGCGGCAGATGGCCGCTCACACTGAGCCTGGTTCTGCTGGAGGTTTCTTCCTGTTAAAAGGGAGTTTTTCCTCTCCACTGTCGCTACATGCATGCTCAGTATGAGGGATTGCTGCAAAGTCAACGCCAGTGACAGTCCACTGTCTCTACATGTTCATCCGGGAGGAGTGAATGCTGCAAGTCACTGACTGGATGCAATCTGCTGGGTTTCCTTTACTTAGATAGAAAAACTTTTTATCCAATTTGAATAAATAACAGAATCTGGCTGCACTGTTCAATGATTAAGATTAATTGGAATGTATGTACCTGAGTTCTGAGAAGTGCCTTGAGACGACATGTGTTGTGAATTGGCGCTATATAAATAAACTGAATTGAACTGAATTGAATTGTATATTCTCTTGACATCCCCCGCCTCACTGAAAAAATATAACCATATAACTATTCACTTTATTAACTCATTTATGCACAATACAGTGTTTATCCGAGAAAATATTAGAGAGAATATGTGAATATATGAATATTAGTTATCGCTAAGTCACAGACTTAGCGATAACTAATATTCTCTTGACTTCAATCATGTAAGTGAATATAACTATCACAAGCCTGTACACAACTGAAAGCCATAAATTCCCAATCAGACATATGTGTTTTTAGGCAGTAACAAAAAATGAATATATAAGAGAAATTTAAATTTCACTTTATTACATTTTTGTGCATTTAAAAGCATTATTTCTTTATCGCCAGCAGTTATTGTGAGTCAGTAATGAGGAGGGTTTTGGATAGATGGTTGCACATCACTCTATGGTCAGGTAGAGGTGAGGCAGGAAGAGTAGGTATATGTGAAACCTTTGTGTTTCATTTCCACCATGTTCCTGTCAGCAGTCAGAGCTGTAAAAGAGCACAATAGGGCCTGTCAAAGTCTGCCAAAAAGTGCCCACAGAAAAGAATGCCTCACTCATTTTAGCAATGGAACTGGAGGAGTACACATACAGGGGTTGGACAATGAAACTGAAAAACCTGGTTTTAGACCACAATAATTTATTAGTATGGTGTAGGGCCTCTTTTGCGACCAATACAGCGTCAATTCTTCTTGGGAATGACATATACAAGTCCTGCACAGTGGTCAGAGGGATTTTAAGCCATTCTTCTTGCAGGATAGTGGCCAGGATAGTGGCCAGGTACATGATACTGGTGGAGGAAAACGTTTCCTGACTCGCTCCTCCAAAACACCCCAAAGTTGCTCAATAATATTTAGATCTGGTGACTGTGCAGGGCATGGGAGATGTTCAACTTCACTTTCATGTTCATCAGACCAATCTTTCGCTAGTCTTGCTGTGTGTATTGGTGCATTGTCATCCTGATACACGGCACCGCCTTCAGGATACAATGTTTGAACCATTGGATGCACATGGTCCTCAAGAATGGTTCGGTAGTCCTTGGCAGTGATGCGCCCATCTAGCACAAGTATTGGGCCAAGGGAATGCCATGATATGGCAGCCCAAACCATCACTGATCCACCCCCATGCTTCACTCTGGGCATGCAACAGTCTGGGTGGTATGCTTCTTTGGGGCTTCTCCACACCGTAACTCTCCCGGATGTGGGGAAAACAGTAAAGGTGGACTCATGAGAGAACAATACATGTTTCACATTGTCTACAGCACAAGATTTGCGCTCCTTGCACCATTGAAACCAACGTTTGGCATTGGCATGAGTGACCAAAGGTTTGGCTATAACAGCCCGGCCGTGTATATTGACCCTGTGGAGCTCCCGACGGACAGTTCTGGTGGAAACAGGAGAGTTGAGGTGCACATTTAATTCTGCCGTGATTTGGGCAGCCGTGGTTTTATGTTTTTTGGATACAATCCGGGTTAGCACCCGAACATCCCTTTCAGACAGCTTCCTCTTGCGTCCACAGTTAATCCTGTTGGATGTGGTTTGTCCTTCTTGGTGGTATGCTGACATTACCCTGGATACCGTGGCTCTTGATACATAAAAAAGACTTGCTGTCTTGGTCACAGATGCGCCAGCAAGACGTGCACCAACAATTTGTCCTCTTTTGAACTCTGGTATGTCCCCCATAATGTTGTGTGCATTTCAATATGTTGAGCAAAACTCTGCTCTTACCCTGCTAATTGAACCTTCACACTCTGCTCTTACTGGTGCAATGTGCAATCAATGAAGACTGGCTACCAGGCTGGTCCAATTTAGCCATGAAACCTCCCACACTAAAATGACAGGTGTTTCAGTTTCATTGTCCAACCCCTGTATGTGAACTATTACATTCAAATGGACCTTTACACAAGGCTTCATACACAAAGAGTAAAACACAAGTTTACCCAATCTGCTCTGGAAAACGTCAGCTGACATTTCCCAAGAAACTTTGACAATAAATATTATCTTAAGTTAAAATTATACGTGCTCTTATAGGTCCTGTATATAACCAGGACTTGTTTGTTTTCTCAAGATGAGCAAATAGTAAATGACAGAAGACACTTTATTGGTATCTGAGTGAACACATAAGTTACAGGAACTATGTCCTCAGGAGAGCAATTAAAATGAAATAACAATACTCTGAGTGCACCATTATAACACCTTATGTGGCAATGTTTGTTCCTGCTGTCAAATATTTGCTGTTGGGCCATTGCACCATAGCACCTAACATAAGATTGTGTGAATTTATCAGATGCTACTGCTGTGATTAAAGGTTGAACAAATACATTTGCTGGAACTCATGCAACCCTCCAACCCAAAATGCATGTCATTTCAGCCCTGGTGTGCTCTGCAGCAAGGCAATGCACTGGTCAGTTGATAGTGTAACTTGCATAATTTAATCTGGTAGTGTAGCTCTATCTAGATTTCGGTTTATTTTGTATGTATTGTATTTATCATTTTATCAGAGGAGGGCAAAGGCTATCTCATGGGGTACATCAACTATTAGAATGAATTTGTTTCTCTAACAATCTGATGTGGTTTCTAATTGTTACTTATATTTAAGTACATACTAGGTACACCAGAGAAGAGATTTGTGTACATAATTTGCAGTTTATTAACAATGTAACACAAAAAATTAACAAAATGTAAAACAACACTTGGCATCAGCTTTTGAACAATGACACCATTGTGATGAAGCTTTGGAATATTCCAAATGTGGAGCTTAAGCAATGTCCAAGCATAAAAAAAGTATAAAATGAGGATTATAAATGGATATTACATTAGATCTATATTTCAAAAATAAATAAATGATAAATAAAAAATAGATAAGGCAGCTAACTAGCAGGTTTCAGTTAAATAGAATTACCACTGGGTCCTTTCGGAGGAGCAAAAGCAGTGCTGGACACAGCTGGGAAGAGGCCAGTGGTATCTACTGGGACTGGCTCTTCTGGCTCACCATCATCCTGAGGCAGAGGCCTCTGTGGCTTCAGACTCCTCCTTCAATAGAACTACGTTAAACCAAAAATATGAGTTTTTTCAAAATAAAAACACAGCCGCAAATTTATCAAAAACAACACACATTAGCAGCAAACGACATTTCAAAATAATGGAAATCTGAAGGTAATTTTTAAGGTCCTAGAGAGACTCCTGTTGGCCCACCTGAGTAAGCAAACAATGAACTATCAGGACCCCCTTCAGTTTGCTTATTGCTGTGGAGTTGGAGTTGAAGATGCCATCATACACCTGCTTCAACAAACCCACTGTGGTCTGGACAAAGCCAGCAGCACCATGAGGATCATATTCTTTGATTTCTCCAGTGCATTTAATACAATTCAACCTGATTTGCTTTGTCAGAAACTCAAGAAGACTCTGGTGGAGGCCTCAACAATCTCCTGGATCAAAGACTACCTGACACACAGACCACAGTTTGTGAGACTGAAGGGTTGTGTGTCTAACCAGGTAGTCAGCAGCACAGGAGCACCACAGGGGACTGTACTCTCACCATTCCTTTTCACTCTGTACATCTCAGACTTCCAGTACAAGACAGACTCCTGTCATCTGCAGAAATACTCTGATGATTCTGCAGTTGAGGGGTGGATCAGAGATGGACAAGAAGCTGAGTACAGGAAGGTGGTGGACCGCTTTGTGGCATGGTGTGGAAACAATCATCTCATCTTGAACGTGAATAAAACTAAGGAGATGATTCTAGATTTTCAGAGCAACAGGAAGATATTAAACACTATTTCAATCATGGGAGAAGAGGTATAGGTGGTGGAGGAGTATAAATACCTTGGTGTTCACCTGGACAACCAACTGGAGTGGAGATGCAACTGTGAAGCCGTCTATAAGAAGGGACAGAACAGACAGTACTTATTAAGGAAGCTTAGGTCCTTAAGTGTTTCTGCTGATGCTGCATATCTTCTACAAGTCTGTTGTGGAGAGTGTGATCTCTTCTGCCATAATCTCCTGGGTTAGCAGCATCAGAGCCAGGGACTTAAAAAAGCTCAACAAGCTGATAAAGAAAGCTGGCTCTGTTTGGGATTAATAAAGTCTTTTTGAATTAACTTGAATTACTGAACTGGGTAATGACTGTTTCTGTAGATACTCTGACCTGGTGATGGTTGGCTGGCTTGTGTCTGACATTCCCTCTCCTAACTGGTCCCAGGATGGGAGCCATCAGGTGCTGCTGATACCAGCGCAGAACTCTATTTGATTTGTGCCTAATTTGCTTCTTTTTAAGAAGAAGTCGTGTATCCTGGCTCCCTGCCTTTTCATTCTCAGTCATATCACTCCAAATACTACTTACACAATGTTATCAATTCCCTTCTTATTACCTCAAAAAGTCATGGCAAAAATACTATAGCTGTAAATTCAGTACTCACACTGGTAGTAAGTAAAGTTTATTTGCATGGAATTCCTAGAGGGTTCTGAGCCTTTGAACAAAACTTATCAGCTTCTTGACAGGATAGCATAATCCCGCTACATTTCACCTAACCATCAGAGCAACAATCTGCTAGCAGGCTGATTGTCTGCTAGTTTCATTGCTTTTAAATCATTAGAGAAACACATTTATGTGCGACAACCCGTGTTAAATGAAGACATAAATGTGGAGCAGCTGTCTGTAGACGCTGGGTAACGTTAGTTTGATGTTCGTGACTTGTAGTTGTTGCTGAACTACCAAAAATTATCTCCTCTGTGAACACAGAAGTTATTTTAAACGTACTTTGGATGTTGTTTATCTGGTATGTTATCTTGGATTCAAATAGGCTGTTCAGTGTTCCTTTACACTGTGTCCTCTGTATCTCCTCCTCTTCTTCATGTGGCTTTTCTTCTCCTTAGGTTTATTGGTGGCTGGCAAAAACCTGAAGTCACGCATTACAGCCAACAGCTGGTCCTTCCTCTCGTTACTTAGTGAAAATGGGGGAAGTTACAGGACGCCTGCTACTGTAAAGGAATGACCTGGTGTCGTGACATGTGAATCATCTAGGGGGTATCTGAGGGGCCCAATCCCCCCCCCCCCCCCCCCACCACCTCTAGCTCCACCTCTTTCTATCTTAGATACGTCAAAATGTGTTTGGAAATATGCTTAAACTCTGTGCAAAGGTATGTACCAGCTAAGGCCTTTACAAACCCTGCAAGAACAAAGAATATAGTTTTTTCTCCTTAAGAACAGAATAATGTCATTCTGTTCTTGCGGTCCTGGTTGGGAGTTCTTGCAGCTTGTTCTTGACATATGACCTGCACAGAACTTTTTGTGCTACAACTACTATATGCAAATGCTGGATTGCAAGGGAACTAAGAAGAACTTCCAAGAGTTCTGCATTTGAGTTCTTGTGAAGTATGAAATCTCCTGGAAAGAAAGAATTTGGGGCATGCCACCTCAAGTTAAATAACAGATGTCTATGTTATTGTGCAGTATTTAGTGGCTTTTACAGTTTCAGAAAGTTCTCCCATGGAAAATGGAATTAAATTATGTAGCACCTTTCCAGTATTACTGACTACTCAAAGTGCTTTACAGTAGAGCCATATTCACCCAATGGCTCACTAACGCACACACATTCATACATCGATGTACAGATCCATAGGCAACTTGAGGATAAGTGCCTTGCCAGGAGGAACCGGGAATTGAACCTACAACTTTCAGATTGCAGAAACAACTACTCTTCCTACTAAGCCAAAGTCACCTCATGGTCAAGTCTAAAAACACATTTTGTTAGCTTTTTATCGGCTGCTGGTTGTAATGTGTTGCTGCTGCTACCAAGTGAGACCAGTAATGCTCCAGCTGTTTCATGGCGTTTCCAGCAAATCTTTCTGTTAAGCTTCAAAATCCTGCAGCCTTTCTCTAAGGATGTTGCAGGGAGTTTGTAGGTATGCCAGGATGGCAGGAGGTATGTACTTACTAAAAGTAAGGATAAAGTTGTGGGCAAGGTAAGAGCAAGTTTTAAAACACCATTTCATTGTGTTTTTTGAGGGATCTAATACTAATAATAATTTTACTGAACCTTCTGTAAAAAAAAAAATCCAAACTAACTCTTCAGGAATAGTTGAAGGTACTGATGTTATCTCTTATATGCAGGGCTCCAAAGTTTGCTTCAAACTCTGCAGGATATTTTTCTGAACCACTGTGTTGGAGCTTGCTTCAAAATGGGGAAAACTATGTGACTGATGATGTTTGAACTGCTTCCCTGCTTCATTTAGTCTGAATCAGATGATCGGTTAGATTTGCTTTGGAACATTGGAGCAATAAAAATCTATTTAAGGTTGAAGCGCTTTGTCTAAGGTCCTGGGAATATATTTTTTAAAGTTGCTGTATGCATGTGTCCAGCGAAGGCAGCTGATGGAGCTGCTCTGTTACAAAGTGTGCAAATATAAATTAACATCTCTTTTTTTCTGTCCCTACTATATGGCAATCGAAAGCTGTGTTAATGTTATTATTATTTCGATTGCCAAGAGGCAAGAGCTTGGAGGATTTTACTGACCTGGTTTTTGTGCATAGGTGGCCAAACTGGATCCTGCATATGTTTTATTGTAATAAATTACACCTACAGCCTCCACACGTCAAGATGTCCTCTGCCCAGAGTGAGGTACGGGATCAATGATTCCAAGTTCATTTCAAATAAAATTTTCAGAAAAAATGTTCCTTACTTTTGTTGTAAAAATAATTTAAGATATATTATAAGGAAAGGAAGAAAAACAATCTATCACTGTAAAATAAAGTTAAATTATTATTTAAGTAATGTTGAAAATAAAACAGAACTCAAGGTGCACATCCAAGGTACCTCGGCCACCTTTTAAAGGTCAATGTCACCCTAGGACACAATAAATGAACCCTTAAGTAGTGAACCAAATTTCAATCACAATGGTTTAAAATGGTTCGTAAATTTAAGAAGCCTCATTTGGCCATTGTTAGAGATTTATTGATGAGTCAGTGCTATAATCCTTGTGTGTCTGGGTTGTGGTTTTCATTTGTTTTGATCATTTCTGAGTTCTCTATTATTGTTACAATGGTTTTACCATATTCAATTTTTTTATCATCATTAGAATTTTGCCATATAAGTTCAGTCCTGTTGTTGAGTTTCTTAGTTGTTTCTTGTGTTCTGCTCTCTGTGTATTAGTGACGGTCTGTTTCCCCTTGGTTTGAAGCTCCTTTGTTTCTAGTTCAGACCCCTGTGTGTTAATTATTCAGCTTCTCCCAGCCACCCTTTTTGCTCTCCTCCACAGCTGTTCCACATTCCCCTGATTACGCTCACCTGTATCCAATGTCATTCTCCATCAATGCCTCAGTGAATAGGTTCTCTGGTTTTCACTGTTCAGTACTGGTTGCTGTTACGCTGTCTGTGCTCCATGCCCTGCCCTTTCTGGGATTCTCCCTACAAGTTCTGTTCTTTCTGCCACAGTCAGCCTCTGTGTTAGGGTTTATTAACCACAAAACATGACAGGCAGTTGTCCAGTCCCTCTTTTACACTCCGGTGGGTCCAAAAAGTAAAAAGAAATTAGGAGCTAGGTTACAGCGCAGGCTAGTTAAAGACAAAAAACTACTTCGGAATGATGATATCGGAACGCAAAGGCAAACATAAATATACTACATACTTGAAAAAAAATTTTTTTTTTTTTCAAGTCAAGCTTTGAACTTTTTAATTAACCAAGTCCAGCTCTAAGCATTACTGATAGGTTAGGGTCATGATTTTAGCCAAATGTCTGACCCACATGCAAAGAATGCTAAGGAAACTATGAGAAGGATTTCAAAATGTTTGTCAAGAAGTCACAGTGAGATCTGGTCGGGACATGTACCTTTAATTTTGTATTGAGCAGGGCTGTCACCATGCGGAAGCCCCGGATGTTTTCTGAATAGCCCTGGACTTATTGATAGAAGAAATTTAGAAGTATTAAAAAATACAGCCACAAAATGGTACTCTATTCTGGAGAAATCCAGAACAGCAGTTTACTCCAGGTCGACCTGCCTCCTTCATTACCTGAAAAGTTACACTGAGCGCCTCAAACAGGGCTCATTTCAGAACAACCTCGGAGCCAACCGGAAAGTGGGAGCCTGGTGGGTGTGTGTTCAGGAACAGGTGGACGCTGAGCGGTATAACCCAGAGGAAGATAGCGGTAAAACCTGAATGCTGACTCGGAATGGGCTTATTGTAAGTTACAGCTAAACACTGATTCACCCAGCAAGACATGAGGTTGAGGTTCACTCTAATGAGCATCTTCAGGGTCATGATGAGGAACTTTCACCTGAGCTACAGGTGAAGTGAAATGGCCTGTGATAGAAAACAGTAGCAATCTTCTCTGTGAGCTTCTAGCCGGATTTGCATCATAATGTGAAAATATCTGGTCCTTTACTTCAGTCAAAATAAAAGCATCTAATCCTAACGTAGCTGAACACATTAAAAGGTCCTTTAGATCAACACATTGATCTCATTGCTGCAGCCAGTCTTATAGTCTCTACATGTAGACAGAAAAAAGTGTTGCTCAATAAACCAGGAAAATATCTCCTGGTTCCAGTAAGACGTAGCTTCTAACAAAAATAAAAAGTAAAATTATTGCAAACCTTTTCTGTTTGATTCACAATCATTTACATTCAGTCTAAAACCAGCTGAGACAGAGAACTGGTACAATATGTCCTATATTATTTTAATTTTAAATTACCTATAAATTGTCTTATGGAAATCTAAGTATTTTGGATTTGGGCTAAAGCCCCCAATGTTTTGAGACCCTAAAAACGCCCCTGGCTGTGAGGAACAAATCCACAGGTGAGTATGAGATATAGCAAAGAGCAAATGTGTAAAAACCTGAGTCAGAAATAGTCTCACTGTTAGGTTGTTAAAGGATTAACTGAGAGGAGAGTGAACAGGATCCAGGAGCCATGGGTTCATGGTGGTGAGTCTGAATCCTAGGAGCTAAGACGTCTGAGAGAGTTTTCTACTGAGCTAATGAGGGGGGAATGGTAGAAACTTGAGTTATTCTAGAAAAAGAAGCTGCCAGCAGGATAATTACAGTAAGAAGAGGTCTGAGGAGTTTCTTTAAAGGATCCCATGGAGAGAATTGTCAGGAGAGCTAAAAGGTTCAAGCTTGGAGGGGACACAGAGACAGCAGAGTAAGTCACGTAGCAGATCATTGAAACACAAGAGGAACATAAAGGGCTACAGGTTACCACAAAGACTGACTCTCAGACAAAAGACTGGCAGGCAACCCCTTTGTACTGCAGCGCATGAGACTTGATGTAATGCAGGTGCGCCATGTTCACTCTGGTCAGCTCCATCATCCAGAGATGGAAACCTGCTGCTCAATGGAAAAACAACACACAAACACAACAGCAACCGAGAGTCAACTATTTTTTATTTTTTTTTTTACTTTTCTGGTGTGACGTTGAGTTTAGTAGCAGGAAGAGCTTCGAAAAACTGGATAAACAGGAGCCTGGACGTCTGTCCTATTGCTTCTGGCGGGCTTTGTAAGTACCACATAAGCTGCCTGACAGGCTTTATTATTTTGCAGGGGGCAGTATTTCAATGGTGACCAACATGGTTCCTTTTAAGAAATTGGCAAAGGTTAAGGTAAAATGGCGGAGGAGTTCATTTTTCTCCATCTCTACCTGAAATTCAACTGATGTCAACTGATTAGGTGTTAGAGATTTTCCTGGTATGATAATCTGCATTGGTTTCCCAGTGTCATGTTTGTTACACAAAATGTTTAAGTATTGGTTTTAATTTTAAACAGAAATGCAACAAGTAGTCAACCTACTGCTAAAATATTCAAACACATTGAATAAATTTAGTTTCTACAACATGACTATCACGAAATGATTTGCATGCAGACAAAGTTTTCAATCTTACCATTGAAGGAAATGTGTATTAGCTTTCATTTAGCTAGCAGTGGTAATTTCATTGACTGAAACTATGATGAAAATATTTCATGGACGGCATACAAAATCTATCAGTAAACTAAATAAACAATTTTAGAATGACCAGAATTTTGTCATTGAATAAAAATGAAGCTAAATTATTGGAGGGAAAATAAAACTAATTAGATCCAATTTTAGTTGTGTGGAAAAATGGGACGAGTTGGAAAACTAGCCAATGAGAGACAATCATCCTGAGTTGTAGCAAGTATAATAACAGCCTGCATCTAGAATAAGGTGGATGTCTCATGTCTCCATCTTCCCACAGTCTGCAGCGAAACACTCCTTGAGCATTGTGGAGATTTTGGTCCATACTGACATGATAGCATCACACAGTTGCTGCAGATTTATCAGTTGTACATGCAAGTCTCTGTTTCTACCACGTCCTAATGGTTCTGTTGGTTGAGATCTGGTATATGTGGAGGCCACTGTGGTTCAGTAAACTCATTGTCTAATTCAAGAAACCATTTAAAGATGATCTGAGGTGATCTGAGTATCATAAGGTGCATTAAGCTGTTGAAAACTATCCATCAGAAGATTGGTACACTGTGGTTATAAGGGGATGCAGATGGATGGTAGCAATACTCAGGTAGGCTGTGGCACTTAACCAGTACTGAACTGGTGCTAAAGGACCCAAAATGTCCCAAGAAAATAACTCCAAACAAGTACACCTACAACAGCAACAAGAACCGCTAATACAAGGCAGAAGGGCTTCATGCTTTTAAGTTTGTGCTCAATTTTGACTCTACCATCTGCAGTGATGTGAAAAAGTGTTTGCCCCCTTACAGATTTCAAAACCAGAAGAAATCTATAGGGGTCAAACACTTTTTACCACTGTATTTGTTTTCAGATCAGAATCAGAATCTTCTTTATTGGCCAGGTTTGACTTTGGTTCCCATTGCTCACATCGTATAAATCAACTTCAATCCAAACAGAAACCACAATGTGTAAGAACATAAATTGGGACAAGGAACAGTATTTACAAGTGTGTGTGTGTGTGTGTGTGTGTGTGTGTGTGTGTGTAAACAGCCCAACATCTTTCTTTTTTCTTTTTCTTTTTTTTTATATACACAAGAAAGCAAAGGCAGGTTGTGATAGGGCAGCATGCATATTTTTTCCAGGATATTAGCTGACTAATCTGGGAATTTGAGCTGTTATGGTTTAAACAATAAAAGCTTAAACTCTTATAAAACTGATTAGGTTCCATGCTCCCTGAGTTAGATAAACTGAATTGAGTCATATTTCTGTGTATTAGGTTGTGTTTTAGAATTTTGATGTTAGTTACTGTTGACTGAAAAAGTTTGCGTGGCTGCTGCACATTTTCACGGCAGGTCAAAAATTTACGTTCATTACTGCACACTTTCATGCAATGTTCAGCATACATCCAGAGTTGAGTGGGAAAAATTGCACAGCAAGGTTGTTCGAGTATAGGCATGGTTCATCCATGAGCCCCCAGGTCATTCTCCTTTGACCTCTAACATCAGCAAGACATTTTTGTCCAGACAACTGCTGCCCACTGGATATTATCTCTTTTTTGGACCATTCTCTGTAAACCTTTGTGGGTAAAATTCTCATAGAGCAGCAGTTTCTGAAATACTTTGGCCTGCCCATCTGGCGCCAACAACTATGCCACGTTCAGGCCCTAAAATCTATTTACTTCTCCATTCTGATACTCCCTTTGAATATCAGCAAGTCATCTTCACTAGATCCCAGTGCCTCAATGCATTGATTTGCTGATGTGTGATAGGCTGATTCTCTTTTTGCTTTAACCATAGGTGTACCCAATAAAGTGGCCAGTGAGTTTATAAAGCCTATACAACAAAAAATTTGAAAATTTCGTTTATTTTCATTAGTTTAAGGCCCTTCACAGGTGACAAAACGTTTTGGTGAAAACAGAAAAGTTGTATTGCGTTTTCATAGAAAACAGCATGATTTGAAATTAGGTTCCCGAGTGTTACGTTCTGAAAACAAGCCCCGGGCACAATCGCAGTATGACTGCAATCAGTAGAAATTAATGCGTACAACAAAACGGCTGACAACCAGTTTAAAACCCACAGAACGTGAAGATGGCAACAATGGCGGATTGGAGAGTACTCTTTGTGCTGCTGACCTTTTGAAATTCACGACTGTTCTCCAACAAAGTGCTATTTTTCTACCACATGCGCATGTTACTAAGTTCCAAAGAACGTACCGCCTGCTAGTGGCATGGAAAAGAAATTACACCGTTTTTAACCTTTCCCCAGTACTTGTGTGCACGGAAATCGCTATCAAAACATTGTCATAAATGTGTTAACAGAAACAGAAAAACAACCCCATTTCAGTGGATTGTTGTTGTGTGCACAAGGCCTATGAGAATTATTTGCGGCTTACAAAAAAAGGGAACAAACATAACCTAAAGAAGCGTCAGCGTTAGCAATTTTTTTTTTTGTTTTGATATTAGAAGGTGACTGTTAAGATTGAGTTGGCTGATGTTTTTAGAGTTTTCTGCTTTTAGCTATTATAGTAATAATTGTAGTTTGTTTGGTTGTAGTTTGTAAGGAAAAAACACAGATTTTATATATTTGATAATATTTTACGAGTTTATGATCCTTTTTACCTGTTCACTGCCAGCTGAGATCAATCAGACAGAAAAGCATCTTTGATTGGGGACTCAGATCTTTCACTGGGCAGGTATGGACAGGATATAAATAACTTTGGGGATTTCAGGAACCTTTTTGTTTCATTTCCACCGTGTTCCTGTCAGCAGTTAGAGCTGTAAAAGAGCCCTATGGGACCTGTCAAGGTCTGTCAGGAAGTGCACATAAAATTGAAGTGAATGCCTGACTCAGTTTAGCACAGAAATTGGGGAGTTGGACATATTTGCACACTAAGGGGGGCCAAGACAGAATAACAAGGGAATGTGACAAGAGGCAGTTCTCATAGATAATAATCAAGTCTATTTTTTATGAGAAAGACCTTTACTAAATTATTTAGATCTTTTTACTCTAAAATACATTGTGGATTTAAAAGCACGTCTGCACACTTAGAATGCATGTTTTTGGTCTCAAGAAAAACAAACTAGCATCTCCCGGAGTCTTATGAAAGAAATATCAACATATAGTAGTGAATTGTTATTTATTAGAGTGTGCTCTCTCTCATGTGGCAAAAAAGTACATACATTTTCCTCCCAAAAAGCATCAAGCAGCCTCTCTTTCACACGATTAGACTATCTTGGTGTTGTGGGAATTTGCCTTTCTAAATATGGCCTTTGCTTTGCTCTTATAGCTTATAGCCAATAACAGTGCACAAATCTTGTCTTATGAATGGAGCGCACTGATTGCTCAATGCTGTAAGTCAATAGTGGGGGCTGGGTTGAGATGTGGTAATAAGTTATTTTTAAGTAAAAAGTGTTGTGTATTAGATTGTGTAATATATTTTGTCATTTAATGCTATACATATTTTCTGGTATGTAAATATTTACTTGTTGTCTTAATGGAATAAAGGCTTTGTCAAAACAACGTAAAGACAACTTGGTTTTGAAGTTGTTAGCTAATCTTGACCTGTGCAACTTGTGTTCAGCTGCTCAACAAAAATGGACGGATTTTATCGCTGATTATTTTCATGTTGATGATTATTCACCTTCATCAGATTCAGAGAATGAGGACAATGACAAGGAAAGTTTTTATGTTGAGGAGAGAATGTCCATCTTTGACGAACAAAACAAGGATAAGTTTTCCTGTGGGGAACTTGTTTACGTGCCAGATTCACATGCCAAGGATATGGATGGACTGGACATAGCACCAGAGGAACATGAGGATTTGGATGAGTAGCCTGTTTTTGTCACACACTAGCTGAAAGCACTCATCATCAGCCCGAATAAATTAACAGCAGTTCTGAAGCATTACAGGCAAAGGCTGCTCTCTCATTATGATATAAGTCATTGTGATATAAGTCCAGTGGTAACCTTCATCATAAACTTTGCCGAACTCCATGCCCTGGTCTTACTAGGTCAGTTTCCAAGATCCAAAACAGTTGACATTAAGCTGCTTCCCTCTCATCAAATCAAGGGAACTGTTTTCCAGGCCTATGAAGAAGTCAGGTAGGTGTCATATATCGCATCATTTAGAAAAACAAAACAAATAAATGACTATTGTTTTTAACATTACACAATGAATGCAAAAAAAAATTCTTAAAAAATGCACTAAAAAAGCTATGTGTATTTGTGGTACAGCAGCAAAAAGCTTACAGATTTTTTCCATTTTAGATATGGTTTCTTATCACTGGTATTAAAACAATTTCTTTCTTTATTCTCTTTCAGAGCGTCGAGCTGTCAACAACCTTCAGGTGGTTATTGTGGACCATGTTCCCATACATATTCAGAACAAGGCCAATGACTGACCTTTGTTGGCAATGGCAAAAAAAAACAAAAAACTCTTACATTTCTAAGTCAGCCAACCTGACAGAAGCTAAGAAATTGGATCATTGCAAACTTGGCCCAAAAGTGGCTCTTGAATGATAATTATATCAAGACATGGTAAAAAAAAGAAGCAAAAGAAACTGTTTTAGTGAATGGATTACACAACTTTCAGTGTTTAGAACCATGCTCCGAAGATATCACAATGCATTATTCATTGGATTATGGCCAACAAATCAATTTTCCTTCAGATCTTATGCAGCCAGGCCCCAGGTACGTTTTAACACCTCAGAAGTGTGGTCTCTTTGGAATTAACTGCAAAGCTCTTCCAAAGCAAGTTAATTACTTGATTGATGAGGGTATGTGCGTAACAAGAGATGTCCATGAGCCACATTTTTACACAGTACAGCATATGTATAAAAACATCTCCAGCTACATTGTAACAAGTGCTGTGGGCAAAATAAGAACATTGTTCTGCAGTATTTGACCTGGAGAGCACTCAGCGGATAACACCACACCGTGTCACTCAATTTCCTGATAGTATTCCATACCAATTTTGTGTCAGATTGAACATTTGGTCTTGTTAAGCAGGGATACCACCATAAGATGATGTCAAGTCTGGAAGATGCTGCAGGTGTTAAATGTTGTCTGAAAAAGCTCACAGACTGGAGTAAACATTCCACAACTTGTCGGATGTTAGAATGGTGAATTAATGGTGGAGGCTGGGAGGAAACTGGAACACTGGTAGAGGAGCAACCAAAGATAGCAAAACGCTTTAAAAAGTGAAATAACTGTGCACTTTATAAATATGACGTTCAACAGAACGATGAAATCTCTGTTTATTTGAAGCACTTCTAGAACTGTCACTAGTTTTAAATGAGCATCTGAATGAAATGTTTATTTCTGTAAATATACCTAATTTCATATACAGTTCAAAAAATAAAAAAGTAAACCTTTAGATGATTGTAAAACTATGGTTGCTAAGGAGCTTATTAACCCATCGGAACCCAAACCTTAAGCCTCTTTTTTTCTTTCTAGTCTGGAAAAACTGTTAGATACTATACTTCAAATAGACTTAGTTAGCAAACAATTCAAGGTGCAGCTTTTGTTTTGATATTTAAAGCTTATGACCTCATTTTTCCAATTAAACCAAAATTTAAATTTGTGATTTTAAGTTAAATTTACTAATTTTGCCAGATTGGCAATCGATCGATTTATTGTGCTTTTAATACAGCTGTTCTATTTCAGTGCAGGAAGGGTCATTTGGGTGAAAAAGAAATTTAAAGATTTGGTTGGGATTGGTAAGATACAGATTATTTCGCAAGGTACCTGACACTTTTCTAACAATATGTATTACATGTTTGTGATAAACATACACAGCTTTGAAATCCCAAAAATATGCAATACAAAACTATGCTATCATACACCATACTCACTGGAAGCAGCCCTGTATGTTCTCTACAATGGCCTCTTCACACATGGTTTTATATACAATTATATAAAAAAATTATTTATTTTTTATCTGTCAATTAGATGCTGAATTAAAGAGATTGTTAGTTTGAATATTGCACTTACAATTAGTGTAAATTCAGATATCATGCAAATTAGTGACATTAATCACATTAGGAATAAAAAGTGCAAGTCTCAATTATATAGATTATTTTATTGATGCTGCCAATGCTCAAACAAGATTTTAAAAATGAGCTAAAAACAATATTTTTTGAAAAGCTAATGCTTTTAATTATTATCCACCGGATTTCCAATTTCTTCAATTGTTTCAACATATATTTACAGTGTAACTAATTAATAGTAATGTTACTCATTTGCATTCCATAATCGCCTAATGATGCAAGGAGTTTTGACGAAAATTCAACTTGGATGACTGACCTCCACTTCCGGCTCCGTCCAACTACGCCACCACGTTTTCCGCTCCAACCAATCATCCCTCTAAGCTTCGCTTTGAAAGACCTTCATACGCAGACTCTCCTGCTCTTCAGCTGAGCTTCGACCCTCCTCCACCCCATCTCACCCATCTCGCTTCCAAGCTCCTTCTGACTCCCTTATCTCCTCAGGCCTCCACTCCACCACCAGTATCAGGATCCCGGGGGGAAGACTTCTCTAATTCTAACCCTAAGATGTTCATTCAAGCTCATGTCATTCTCAGCATCCATGTCTTCCACCGGGGTCCGAGCGCCAAAAGAAAACAAACATCAGCTAATAAAGTCCTCTAATTGCTATCTCTGTGTTTCTCTTTATTCTCTATATCTCTTAATTTGTGAGTTTTTTCCGATGTAATTATCATTTCATCACGTGTTGCCTTTTTTGATGTTTCAGTAATAAAAAATATCAATAAACTGGTATTTATTTTTTATGGCAAAACCTACATCAGATTCTGTGAACTTACCAAGCATATTTATGCATTCATATTTATGCATTTTCCGCTTTCATAAACCACATGTAGTTCACATTCTAACTATTAGATGATGAAAAAATACTATTTGGATCCTTAGTATAGGAGGCATAAGCATCAACCGGCATTTAGAGTATACATACCACACCTTGGCTATACTCAGACAGGATTTGTTGTAATTCACACTTCCTAAAAAAGGTTAAAAAAGGCTATTCTCAGTGGATCCTTTTGGCGTTGTTAGCATTTGTTAACTGTGCCGAATATATTCCAAAGATATCATGGAAGATCTTGATGTTTTTCGTGGACATATGAAATACATACAAAATCGATTAATGAACATCATTAAATTGGCCCTTCAATCAGGAGAGGAGAAAGAACTGGGAGTCCTTTCCACCAGTGGTTCTAAACTGGTCAGGGTTCTGCACCCACCATCCCCCTCTAATGACAAGCAATGACCCAACTGACTTTTTCAGTTCTTTAAATTCTGTCACTTATTCAAGTGTTAAAAGGCTGATTCAACACATTTTAACAGACTATGTTGCTGTTTTAATACAAAACACATAAAATAAAACAACTGAGTAGTATTTTCTAAAACTCATACTAGCTTTAGGTGAGAATCCGCTCTAAAACTATAACCAACAATGTACTATAGAAAAAAAGCTGAGGGGGCTGGACCACATGCCTCTTTTGCTCCTTGCCCAAAAGTGCCCTTTTGGTCAAAAGATTTATTTATTTATTTACTCATTCATTCAGACCTGTCCAGGGTGTACCCTGCCTCTCGCCCATAGACTGCTGGAGATAGGCACCAGCTTCCCCGCGACCCACTATGGAAGAAGCAGTAGAAAATGACTGACTCATTCATCATTCATTCATTCATTCATTCATTCATTCATTCATTTCACATAAGCCCTTCTCTATTGTTTCTGCCTCATCACCGACGGAGGAGCAGTCTGAGCAGAGAGGGGCTGAAACGTAACACACACGCAAGGGGAGAAAGGAGAGGGCTCTGCGCTCGCTGAGCAGGAGGAGACATTTGAGGAGAAGCTATTGTTGTGTTATGAACTAGCTTCTAGCTAAATAGTTTGTAGGTGTCTAAAAACTCTGTAGTATTACTATAATATCTGTAGAAAAGCTACTTTGAAAAGATGTGTGTTGATGAGATGCATTGGTGCTGCAATTTATATATATTTAACCTTTATTGGGGCAGTGAAAATGCAGTTATTCATCTATCAGTCAGCTGTTTTAGAGCGTAGAATGAAGTAAATAGTCTGTCACTAGGGATGGGTGCCTTTCACATTTGAACCGATACGGTACCGATGCCCGGTACCTGGGAATCGTATCGGTACTCAAAACCATACTAGTTTTCGGTACTTTTGTGTGTGCTTATGTGGTAATAAATGCTTATTTGTTTAATAATAAAATCTCAAAACTTTATAGATAATCAAAACAACATCCAGCTGTTTGTATTGTAACATCTGAGTTGTTTCAAACATTTCTTCTCCCATGTTGCTGGCTGCAAATGACAAGTCGCTAACGGATGCAGGCGTTGCATAGCTGTGGATCTGAGGTTGACGAAAATTGTTCTTCATCCTGGAGAAAAGTCTGGTGCTGATGTGTTTAGGTACCGAAACATGGCACCATTTGATTTTACATGAATAGGTACTTGTACCAATGGAATTCGGCCGGTACCTATAAAAGTACAGAATTTGGTTCCCATCCCTACCTGTCACTAACAAATAATTTCTGTCAAAATGTGTCTCCTCAATCAATAATAAGTGTTTTTATATCTCAATTTAATAAGAGATGATTTTCTAAAATATGTTATTATATTTTTTATTTATGACTCATTTCTAGGTACTTTTAAGTAATGAATTTTAAGTAGTGCATTTTAAAATATTTTTTAGATAATAATTCATAATGTGTTTTAGTTTCAAGATGCCTTGTAAAGAAAGATGTCTGAAACAAACCAGGAAGGAGCTGCTTGAAGCAGCCAAAGGTAGAGGATTGCTAACTACCTGGGTTAGAAAGAGTACAACAGGTAAGAACAAAAGTACTAAGATTTTTTTTAAGTCAACATATAGATGTTTGGTGTGCGGTAACATTGAATTTTACAAGCAACGCGTTTAAGAGTAATAAATTATTTTCAGATGTACTGTAGCTAATTTCTGTAGCCAATTTCTTGCCTGTAGAGGGAAAGTGATAGGTCAGATGAGATGGGGAAAGAAATAACAAGAGACACTGAGGTACAGTCAACACAGATAGGAAGAAAATGAGGAAAAAGAGAGAATAGACTAAGAAAAAAAGGAGCGAAAGAAGAAGAAAATGTACATAAGTAATCAGAAACATAAACACAAAAAAAACTGAAGAGTTTTATTCTAAAGTTTGATGGTCAGTTAGCAGTGTCAGTAGGCTTTCATGATTTCTCACGGTGACATGTAACACTAAGGTTCCATGTTAAGGTTTGATACACCTGTGCTGTTCTGAATCGAACCATCCTTACTTCCACTGTAACTACAGAACATCCAGGCTGATTAATTTATTTTAGGGCCTTTATGACCGCACTATAAAAGGTTGTATTGTGCCCCCCAACAGCGCAATTGTGTAAAAACAAAATATGTCTGGTGGCCTAGCTCTTTAATAAAATATTTAATACGTATATACATGGGGTTGTGTTCTATGGTTTTCCCTAGATTTGGTTCAATTATATATCTCAAAATTTACTATTTTGTAGTACATTAGAATACATTGAACTGTAAAAGCTGGGTGAAATTCTTGCTATTATTCCGCCCTACAATCTGGCTGGGTTGGGTAGGCTCAGATAGCATCACAGCCACCCCCAGCTGTGGAGAATAGGTTCCCCTGGTGGCCCAGAGCCCGCACCAGCCCCCAGAAGCAAGATCACCCAGGACCAAGCAGGAGAGATCCCCCCCAGAGACCCCAACACAACAGACAGGCAGTTCTTATTCCTGAATAAAAGTGACCCATGCCAGCAGATGAAAGAAAAAGTTAAGAATTGACTCAATAAAACAAGAATGAAACACTTAAAAACACTTAAAAAAAAACTTTAAAACTACCAGGCCATGCTCTGTGTTTTCACTAAATCTGACACAATGACAGAATCATCTGCAAACTGTATAAAGTCGTGACCAGTGTAATTCCTCTGGTAGTCATTTATGTATTAGACAAATAAAAGATAAAAGAGGGAAGAGGACACAACCCTGGGCAGACCAGGTGGATGTAAACAGGAGCTCCGATATAACACCATTGACTCTGACCTGTTGCGTCCTCACTGTTAAAAAAATCCATCAACCAGGGAATAAAAACAGGGTAAATATTATTAAAACTCTTTAACCGGTTAGGAAAAATTGAGGTTGAATACAATCAAAAAGCCAAAGGAAAAAAACAATAAAAAGTAATCTGACCAGAGTCTTAGCACTTTCAAGATAGTATAAAAGTGTCCCTATTCCATCATCTATTCCTATAACCTATAAGCAAACTGGAGAGGGTCAAGTCTGTCCTGTGCTATGTCCAACAGCGACCTCTTTTAATAATTTTTCAAATGTCTTCATGACTAAAGATGTCAAAGTCACTGGTCTAGATTTATTAAATTACTTTGGTATTTTGGACTTGGGGATGGATACAATTGTTGATTCTTTACATAGACGAGGAACTTTATCCAAATGCAGAACCAATTGAAAATAATACAGAATATATCAGCAAGCTGTGAAGCAAAGTTTTTCAGGAGACGTCCTCCAGTGCCATCAGGACCTGGACTTTTCTTTTTTGTGACTCCACGAAAGAGCTTCGAGACTGTGTCCTTCTCAAAGGTAGAAGAATGTGGTATGATATTCAAACCAGGATTCCTAAAAACAGACAGTTCTTCACTAAAATGCAATTCATTGGAGAGATTTAAATCAGTTTGGCCATTGAAGGAGATTGTTGAGTTTTTA
The DNA here is from genome assembly GCA_036173005.1 of Crenichthys baileyi. Classification (NCBI taxonomy): domain Eukaryota; kingdom Metazoa; phylum Chordata; class Actinopteri; order Cyprinodontiformes; family Goodeidae; genus Crenichthys; species Crenichthys baileyi. The sequence goes on from JAHHUM010001736.1 coordinate 1,183,465, forward strand.
GTCTGCATCACCATCAGGTGTTTCACTCCTTCCCATGCAGGGCGTGAGCTGCCTGTTCCCAACAACACCTCCAGTTTTCCTCTTCACCTATTTAGTGAGTTGCCTATGTTGATCATTGTTTCCTTTACAAATCTTCTTAATAATAATATCCTTAACTGATTTAGTCATCCAAGGCTTGGAATTAGAATACATAATAATGGACTTTTTTGGATTAATCATATCCTCACAAATGGAGATATGTCAAGTCATCTAGGTCCACCCAGGCATGTTTAAAAACATCCCAATTTGAGCATCCCAATTTGAGCAGTCTATCCATTGCCTTTTAAAGGCAATGGATAGACTGCTCAGTCCAAGTAGGAACCAATCATTGTTCCACCCTCGTTCTCTTCAGTACCAATTTGTAGGTCGAGGTAAACAATGTTATCATCTGTTCCAAAACAAAGATCTGAACACATTGGAATGATGAGTTAAGCAAGTAACATACAGATTAAAGCTACAAAGGAACTTAGAGGGCTTACAATGAATAAAATGACCCCTCACCAACACACCGGGGTGTCTGGCCCATGACCCACTGAGGAAGGTTTTGAAATCCTATTTCGGGTAGGAACCCGACCCTACCACTAAGGCACTATAGGGCAGTTTGAAGATTCTGGCATTAAGGACAAGAGAACCAGAGCCATTCAACGTGAAACTAAGCACATGGCTATCTTACATTACATTCAGCGGTTGGCTGAATGTGACTCTAGGAAAAGTTTTGTGAGTGGTTGCTATGACTCTAAAAGTGCTGTATAACTTCAGTGCATTTACCATTTAATACACTGCAGTTTTGTCTGCTTAACCTGGATGTTTGCAGGTGCTCCACACACCAAAAGTGCATGGATTACTGAACAGTTGTATGCTGTTTTAATTTTCCTATGCTCAAAAACTATAAACTATATTTACTATAAAGTAAATTTACAATAGGTTGACAGAAAAAGGCTTGGTTTGCCATTTCTTGACTAAGTGCTACATGTTTTGTTGCTGCATCTGACTACAACAAGCTTCTCTCAAGTTTCTCTTTATTTCATCAAAATATATTTATTTTAAGTAGATACATAAAACTGTCTATACTGTGACCTCCAAGGGTACAGCAGGTATCACATAGAGAAAGTAAGAAATATAGAGCATGCCTTTAGAGTGAGGAAGGATGGAAGATCCAGGTTGAAATGAAAGTGTGGATGAAAGATGAAGCAGAAGCTGATGAGAAGAACCTGGCAAGAATAGTGTAGAAGGAAAGGCCGCTCCATGATCTGAGTTAGCCTTCTGTATGTGTGGACCTGTCCACAGGTAATCCAGTCACTTGAGGTTCGATAGTAGTATTTTTAGGAATTTATTATACTCTTGTAAATATACACAAAAAATGGTTGCACAAAGTGATTCATAAGGAATTTAAAACAAAAGATTATATAAAAACATATCGACTGATTTTGTCTTTCTTGTGACTCTTTTAATTTAAAAATTTTTTTGTTTTTAATTTCTTTGCTCTTTCTCTGGGAGTTGAGGAAACCCTGAATATCTCTGGCTCTCTTTCTACCAGCTGTCCTGGCTGGCTTCAGCTCTGCCAAAAGGAACAGATGCCAATGTGCTGATCAGACAATCTGTAGTAACAGGTTTGCTGCACTAAGCAGGGGTGACTTAATCGCTAAGCTCTGAGTTTTTATTGGGAGGCTCCCTTCATGCACTAATAAACCAGGCTGACCCCACACCTCAAACTTACTATATGCTTGTGAATTACAATAGAACAATTTCCTAATTTGTTGTTTCCTCATCTGCTATTCTTTTGTCCCATTTAAAAAACTGACAGCCACTTTATTCTTTCACACATCTACCTTGGAATGGCAGGTCACTATGGTCGCAGCAGCAAGTTTTAACGTTTTATTGGAACAAGGAGCTGAAAGGTCAGGCATCCACATTTTAACGAATGGAAGAATTCTCCATATTCCGTCAGTCTGAAAATATCAGCTTTGATCATTCAGAACCTTTTGTTCTGGTTCTCTTGGAAATTTTTCTTTCACTTTGAATTGACGTAAAAACTCCTGAATTATTTACAGCTAAGAGAGTTTTTTTTGTTCTTAATTGAGTTGTAAGTGTAACATTGATAAGCCACGTTAAGCTATATTGATTACATAAATACATCAGTGTCATAATCAATCTCTACCAAAAAGTCCCAACTGGATTCCAGCTTCGCACTCAACAAACGTTTAAAGTAGCATGGAAATTTTGTATATTGTGCTGATTAGGATTTATTTCATTGCAATTAGAGATTAAAAAAAACAACTGAAAACGTGTAATTAATATAATAAAGAGTTATATTAAGGTTTGTTTCCCAATGACCTAAAATAATCAGCTAGAGATGTTTTTTTTACAGCTGTACAAATATAATAAAAATTAAAAAAAACAGCACAATTAACAGTTCTGACTTTCTAGTGCAATTTTTTTTACCAAAATATGAAGCTTAAAAATGTACTTATTCTATTTATTTGTGTAAAGTCAAGATCTGGGTCACTGGATGTGGTAGGATGTTCGTAAGGTCAGAGATTAGACTGCCAGAACAATAGTACAAAACAATGAGAGCTCACCCAAAGATCCATGTTTCAGGGTGATTTGTTAACTTTAATAAAACTATTCTGAATAAGCAACTTTTAACAAATCCCAATGTGAATTATGACACATTTTCATTCAGTCTGACAGCCTTTTACCAGAGGAAGACACCCAAGAACAATGGTAGCATTCCAGCTTGGAGCTGTCAGTTTCCAATGATTAAGCTGCGTAATGCGGATGCTAATATGAAACAGATGTTTGAAAGTCATTTTTACAAGTCCAAGACAAGTCTCCAGTCTTCTGTCCCAATTGAGGTTTGCTGTGTCTGTCAGCGTAGTGTCCAGAGCCTGGAGGCACTACCAGAAGACAGGCCAGTACACCAGGAGATGTGGAGGAGGCCGTAGGAGGGCAACAACCAAGCAGCAGAACCGCTACCTCCGCCTTTGCGCAAGGAGGAACAGGAGGAGCACTGCCAGAGCCCTGCAAAATGACCTCCAGCAGGCCACAAATGTGCATGTGTCTGCACAAACGGTTAGAAACTGACTCCATGAGGATGGTATGAGGGCCTGACGTCCACAAATGGGGGTTGTGCTCACAGCCCAACACCATGCAGGACGCTTGGCATTTGCCAGAGAACACCAGGATTGGCAAATTCGCCACTGGCGCCCTGTGCTCTTCACAGATGAAAGCAGGTTCACACTGAGCACATGTGACAGACGTGACAGAGTCTGGAGACACCGTGGAGAGCGATCTGCTGCCTGCAACATCCTTCAGCATGACCGGTTTGGCAGTGGGTCAGTAATGGTGTGGGGTGGCATTTCTTTGCATGTGCTCGCCAGAGGTAGCCTGACTGCCATTAGGTACCGAGATGAGATCCTCAGACCCCTTGTGAGACCATATGCTGGTGTGGTTGGCCCTGGGTTCCTCCTACTGCAGGACAATGCTAGACCTTATGTGGCTGGAGTGTGTCATCAGTTCCTGCAAGATGAAGACATTGAAGCTATGGACTGGCCCGCCCGTTCCCCAGACCTGAATCCGACTGAGCACATCTGGGACATCATGTCTCGGTCCATCCACCAATGCCACGTTGCACCACAGACTGAGTCCAGGAGTTGGCGGATGCTTTAGTCCAGGTCTGGGTGGAGATCCCTCAGGAGACCATCCGTCTTCTCATCAGGAGCATACCCAGGCGTTGTAGGGAGGTCATACAGGCACGTGGAGGCCACACACAATACCGAGCCTCATTTTGACTTGTTTTAAGGACATTACATCAAAGTTGGATCAACCTGTAGTATGTTTTTCCACTTTAATTTTATGTGTGACTTCAAATCCAGGCCTCCATTGGTTAATAAATTTGATTTCCATTGATGATTTTTGTGTAATTTTGTTGTCAGCACATTCAACTATGTACAGAACAAAGTATTCAATGAGAATATTTCATTCATTCAGATCTAGGATGTGTTATTTGAGTGTTCCCTTTATGTTTTTGAGCAGTGATATAATTATATATATATATATATATATATATATATATATATATATATATATAACACTGACCTCTTCACGCATAGATCATAGAAAATTTTTTGAAAATGTATTAAAGCACATCACAAATAAAGTTTACATTTGCCTTTGTTTTTTTCCGAATATCTGGCATGTTACTCAAAGACCTATTACTCTTTTATGCACTGAGAAACATCTTTAGAGCCACTTAAACCCTTCATACTTTTCATATCTTGTCTAATTTTCTTATGACAGCTTGAATAGGCTGCAATGCAAGCTGCATGTAAGGCACACACAGGAACATGTTGCATCAGCAGTGGGCAGAGTCTTGTTGCATTATTCATACTTTCTGAGCGCCTCGCAGTTTGCAAGTCATAGCTCTTTAACATTAACTCAGAAGGAAGATTAAGATGTCTGCCAGATTGGCTCCAGATTGTTTCAGGATGTTCCACTGTTGACTGGAAGCCTGTGCGCCTTTTCCCATTTAAAAGGAAAATGAAATTTGTCTTTATTTAGCTCCAGTCAAGACTGTGAGTTTTAACTGCGCTATGAACTGACGGTGACTACAGTCAGAGACTTTAAGCACTTCCTTTGTCTTCGTCTATCTGGCAAGTCAGCATGATGAAACCGAACTGCCAACTCCCAGGCATTTAAAGAGGCCCGAACAGCAGCCAGCCATCACAGGAGAGAGATTATTTCCAACATTAAAGGCCTAAGATGGAACAGATTAAGCAGTGCTGGTTGCTGCTATAATCCTCCATATTTAGCGACCTTCAGTGGAACAGAGTCATCAACCTGCTGCACATTATCACCATCACACACTTCCTTAACATTGTGTTTGTCAATAACACAGGCTAAAAGAAAGCCATATTTGGCATGAGAACAATTCTAAGGTGGTCTTCAATTTCATGTCAAATCAGGTCCAGATTCTCCGTGGTAAAGATGTCTGCCTCTTTAGTCAAATGGGCTTAGTTTACACAAAAGCCTACATAGTAAATCTGCAACGTCTGTAAATTATTGTTGTTTGTCTCCAGTGGGTCTGCATATGGCAATGTTGCTATGGCAACATGCTTTCAGCAGGTGAATCAAAGCTTCGTTTCAAGGCAGCCTTTTTTTAGAGTAAGTAATGAAAGTATCTAATGGAAACCTAGGCAAAATGGACAGAAGTGATGAAAAAGTTTGAAGTTGCTATGTCTGCTACATGATCGCGCTTATTTGTCATCACACAGCCGCTGTGACTGTGAGTCTAGTAAAAACCCCACAGTACAGTTTAAAATGTAACACCATTTTTTTTTTATTTCAATTTTAAAAGGATATTTTCTGTGACACAGCATCTTCAGACATTGCAGAAGTTTTTGGGTCAAATCTTAACACACACTTAATCCTACTTCAGTATCTCTCTGAATATCCTGTTAACAGGTTTTTGTGACTTAAAACTGACTCCATAATAAATAATTTCTAGAATCTTTCCACCTTTAATGTGACATTTATCCTGTAAAAGTTAACTGAAAGACAAACAGATCTTTCAGAGAAAACTACAATAACCTGGCTGTCTCAGTGTGTACTTAATTAAACTCATGCTTGTTGAAACACTTAAATTTTATCTTGGGGTTTGTTCACGAGTGAGGGGAGAATGGAGCGGGAGATGGACAGACGGATCGGTGCGGCTGCCGCAGTAATGGGAGCACTGTGCCGGTCCATTGTGGCGAAGAGAGAGCTAAGCTGAAAAGCAAAGCTCTCGATTTACTGGTCGGTCTACATTCCTACCCTCACCCATGGCCATGAAGTTTTGGTCATGACCGAAAGAACGAGATCCCGGATACAAGCGGCTGAAATGAGCTTCCTCCATAGGGTGGTCGGGCGCTCCCTTAGAGATAGGGTGAGGAGCACGGCCATCTGGGAGGGGCTCAGAGTAGAGCCGCTGCTCCTCCACATCGAGAGGAGCCAGTTGAGGTGGCTCGGGCATCTATACCGGATGCCTCCTGGACGCCTTCCTCGGGAGGAGTTCCAGGCACGTCCCACCGGGAGGAGGCCCAGGACACGGCCCAGGACACGCTGGAGGGACTATGTCTCTCGGCTGGCCTGGGAACCCCTTGGGCTCCCCCTGGAGGAGGTGTCTGGGGAGAGGGACGTCTGGGCATCTCTGCTGAGTCTGCTGCCCCCGCGACCCGGTCCCGGATGAAGCGGAAGACGACGAGTACGAGTATGAGTACAAAGATGTTTTCTGTTAACTCCCTGCACCAGTGACTAATCAGTGTCAATTAGTCACTCTCCCTAAGTTCCCTTCAGTCTCTCTCCAACCAGTTAACTCTGAATCCCCTCTCATTAACTCTTGTGTTCATTGGTCCATTCTCCCTCAGTACTTATACTCCCTTATTGTCATTGTTTCCCACTGGTTGCTCCTGATGACTACCCTGCATAATATACTGGCTTTTTCACCACTACATGTCCTTAGTCCCTGTATTCTCCATGTCCTGCCGGGTTTTGTAAGTTTACCGGTTCTTGTCATTAAATTCTTTCATCAACTTACCATGCTGCTTCCTTGATCTTTTCTGTGCTTTGGTCCTGCAAAAACATCAACCCCATGACACAGATGGGCAAAAGATCAAAATAATCTCCTTGTACAAAGACAAAAAGTGGTCAGGGTGGTTCCCAGGAGACAGCCAGTAACACTGAAGGAGCAACAGAAAGCTCCAAAAAGTGCTGGATGTGATCTACAGGGGTTGGACAATGAAACTGAAACACCTGGTTTTAGACCACAATAATTTATTAGTATGGTGTACGGCCTCCTTTTGCGGCCAATACAGCGTCAGTTCGTCTTGGGAATGACATATACAAGTCCTGCACAGGGGGCAGGAAGGGTTTTTTAACCCCTTCTTCTTGCAGGATAGGGGCCCAAGGTCACTACATGATACTGGGGGGGAAAAAGTTTTCCTGTCTCGCTCCTCCAAACACCCCCCAAAGTGGCTAAAAATAATTTAGATCTGGTGACTGTGAAAACCATGGGAGATGTTCAACTTTACCTTCATGTTCATTAAAAACAATCTTTCACCAGTCTTGCTGTGTGTATTGGGGGCATTGTCATCCTGATACACGGCCCCCGCCTTCAGGATCAATGTTTGGACCATTGGATGCACATGGTCCTCAAGAATGGTTCCGGGGATCCTTTGGGCAGTGACGCGGCCCCATCTAGCACAAGTATTGGGCCAAGGGGAAATGCCATGATATGGCAGCCCAAAACCATCACTGATCCCCACCCCATGCCTTCACTCTTGGCATGCCCACAGTCCGGGTGGTTTACGCTTCTTTTGGGGGCTTCTTCACACCGTAACCCCCCCGGATTTTGGGGAAAAAACAGTAAAGGTGGACTCATCAGAGAACAATACATGTTTCACATTGTCCACAGCCCAAGATTTGCGCTCCTTGCACCATTGAAACCCCACGTTTGCATTGGCATGAGTGACCAAAAAGGTTTGGCTATAGCGCCCCGGCCGTGATATATTGACCCTGTGGAGCTCCCGAGGGACAGTTCTGGGGGGAAACAGGGAAGTTGAGGTGCACTTTTAATTCTGCCGTGATTTGGGGGCAGCCTTGGGTTTTATTTTTTTTGGATACAATCTGGGTTAGCACCCGAACATCCCTTTAAACAGCTTCCTCTTGCGTCCACAGTTAATCCTGTTGGATGTGGTTCGTCCTTTTCTTGGTGGTATGCTGACATTACCCGGGGATACCGTGGCTCTTGATACAAAACAAAGACTTGCTGTCTTGGTCACAGATGCGCCAGCAAGACCGGCACCAACAATTTGTCCTCTTTTTAACTCTGGTGTGTCCCCATAATGTTTGTGCATTTAAAATATTTTGAGCCAAACTGTGCTCTTACCCGCTAATTGAACCTTCACACTCTGCTCTTACTGGTGCAATGTGCAATCAATGAAGACTGGCTACCAGGCTGGTCCAATTTAGCCATGAAACCTCCCACACTAAAATGACAGGTGTTTCAGTTTCATTGTCCAACCCCTGTACATGTGTCAACAATCTCCAGGATTCTTGATCTTTCTGGACTAAGAATTAGGGTTGTAAGACAAAAGCATTTTCTTTCAGAGAAAACATCTGGGCCAGACTAAACTTTACCAAAATCTTGTGGGAGAATTTCTTATGGCTGAAGGAACCAACCAATATTTCCTTAATAAACAGCACTGTCCATCACGAAAAAGCCCATCATGATCACAATGAAAGATGGTGGTGGCAATACCATGCTCTGGGGTTACTTTTCCCCAAATTGAACTGTTTTTTGTAAGGGTGGGTGAAATTATGAACAGTTCCAAATGACAGTGAGTTTTGAACTGCAAAAACTGCTAGAAAGCAGAAGATAAAGAGGGTATTATTTTTAGTCGCAGTGGTCATCAACATGGTCAACACAGTGACCATGTTGTTTGGTTAAATAAAGATGAGATAACTAAATAAATGGCTTTTGAATGGCCTAGCTAAAGTCTGAAAGTAAGCTTGCAAAATCTGTGTGGTGATCTGAGTAGGGCTGTGGAAGCAAAATGTTCTCACAATAGATTTGTGGAAGCAAGTTGTTCTCACAATTTGTCTATTCTGTCCTTTTTCAGGACAGAATGGACAAATTTGTTAAGTCGAAATGCGGCATACTGACGACCAAATAAGGCTCATTGCAGAAATACTTTGTGCTTCAACAAAGCATTACTTTAAGGGTGGCCAATTTATGCAGCGTTTTTATTTTTTTTTTTTTTCTTTTAACAAGGTTGTCAGGGGTTTTTTCAGCTGAATTATACAGTATAAATGTCACATTAAATGTAGAAAAAGTTTACAAATGATTCATTATGTTTTTATTTTTAAAGTCTCAAAAACCAGGAAATTTAACAGGGTTCTGAACACTTTTCAGAGCCACTGTGTCCACATTTCCTATCAACAAATGATTTTCTAGTTTTTCTTCCTTCTTCCTTTCCTTTCAGTCTGGGAACCTCCTGCTTGTAACAGCAGAAAATAACCAGAACCTTCATGTTTGATTGGTCTGAGTGCATCATCTTATTTTTTGAAAACCCAAAAATTACAGGCACCCCTCATTAAATTAGCAGAGAAATATGACTTTTATCAAATAAGACAAATAAAAAATTGTTTCTTATACATAAATGCCAGCCATGTCCATGTCCTCTACAGTATGCACTCACTTTGTCTGGACAGAAATATATGCCTATTTTATGGCCTACACAATCATGAAGAAAACTTCTGACTTCACATTTAATTAGCAGCCAGTCACTGACACCCTCTACAAGGACAGTAGCCCACAAAATTGCTATAGAGGCTGACTGTTCACAGCCACCCCCACCACTTTATTAATAAAGCACTTAAACAGCAACAAGGCCAACCAAATGCTGTAAAAAAAAACTGAACAAGAGTGCTTTATATATTAATGAAAATTGAGTGGAAGGAAAATTTCATAGAAAAAGATACAAAAGTTACAGGGAAAACCGCAGAGAGGGTTTAGAATATGAGAATCTCTCAGTGATTTGAAGATCACTGAAGTCATACTATAACTTTTCTTATTACTTTCCCGATAACTACAGTTCTCTCTCTTAGGAGAAGCATCAAGAGAGGGGAAACAAAGGGAAGAGACAGCTTTGCTGCACTAGCCAAAAACTTGTGATCATTTCACAGCATTCACATTGTAAAAAGGAGTTAAAATCAGTTTCTTTAGAGAGGAAGTTTGAAACATTCAAATAATTAAAGCCTGAGAAAAGTTTCCCAAACAAACAACACCTTATTTCTAAACTTAGGGATCTATAGGGCTTGTACTTGACTCAGAACAAAAGGTTTTAACCGTGAAATATTACTTTGACTGAAGGAGAGACCTATTAAACTTATGATAGGTAAAGTGAACTATGAGTTATACTGTAAGGACGGAACTATCGTGGTGAAAGAAAAATTTACCAATTAAAAATGCTTACCACTATACAAAGCTCATCGTAGAAGTTCCTGGTTAATGAAAACATACTGCCTCCTAACCAGAGCCTTTTATCTGGAGTAATTTTCTTTGTGCATTAGAAACACTGGGGGATCATAATGGCCCCGAAAAAGGTCCCTGAAACACACCTTTTGACTGACAAGATCTACAGGACCTGATATCAGGGCTTGAGGATAAAACCCAGATCTAATAGCTGAGGTTTTGTTCTTACTGCTTTTAAAGAGTAGTTACTTTCTGACCTGTTGTCAAAAAGGGAAAAAATATATGCTCCTTTTGAAATCCGGTTAGTTTTGTGTTTTGTATGTAAATAGAAAATTAATAAATGCATCCATTTGAAGGATTTTTACAGTAAAAACAAGCTTCAGTTGAGTGGTGGAAGTGGTGGAACACCTTAAGATGTTGGTTATCTGGAAACCAGATTGCTGACAAGATAAAGTTTGACCTTGCATAAGCTGCCCAGTGAACACAGCAGAATACATCAAAGAGCAAACAGTGTTTCGACTAACGTTTAGGATATGCAGGATTCCAATGGCACTGTTACTGAAAAAAACAAAAACAAAGCAAGAGCTTATCGGTAAGTCTTCCCTATTTTTCAGTAAGAAAGCTTTTATTAGTGGCCCTCAGCAAAACAGTACTAGAACAAGCATTACTTCAGTGAACAAGTGTTTCCAGGATGTGTAATCTTTTTGACCCCAGTCCACTGCGAAGAGCTAAGGGGTAATCTAGATTTTAGATCACTGAAGGTTTTTACTGTGGAACACTAATTTATCTCCACCTGTAAAGCACAAGTTACAGTCAGTCGGTTTTCTGTGTTTATTGCTTTAGATTTTGTTCGAACCTTGACTGTTCTGCAACCTCTTAAGTTATAAATGTGATTTCAAACCTGAATGCAACAGAAACCAAGTGTTTACAACAGCAGATGAGCTGTGCCCCTGCCGGGTATTGAATCATTTTCTGCTGTAATATGAATTTCTCAGTTCTCTTTCTCAGTACAGGTGTCTGAATGTCTGCGGAGGGAGCATTAGTCCTCACTGTTCATTAGGGAGGACATTACTCAGCTGTCAGTGCTGTAAAAAAGATTAATTAAAAAGGTTTCCGAATTTCCTCCATCAAAAGAATTACGTTGCAGAGAAAAATACCAAACATATGATCATGTAACTGCTTAACGATTTTATATATATATATATAGATAACTGGCAAACATTTTGGGAAAACCTGGTCTGATCCGGAGAGACGGCATCCATCCCACTTTGGATGGAGCAGTTCTTCTTTCTAGGAATCTTTCTAGGAATTTATTAGTTCTCCAAACCTCTGACAACCCAGGGTTCAGACCAGGAAGCAGGGTCGTAGTTTAACACTCCTCTCAGCAGCTTCTGTACTGCTACCCACCCATTACCCTATTAAGACAGTGTCTCGCCCACGGCCAAACTTGAATAGATTAAAAAATAATCTAAAAGGAGGAAATCAGGAAAATCTCATAAAAATAAACAAAACTCAGACTAAAAAGAAAAATAAAACAATTAAATGTGGCCTACTGAACATAAGATCTCTCTCTTTAAAGACTTTGCTAGTTAGTGACCTGATTTCTGACAATCAGATTGATTTATTTTGCCTCACAGAAACCTGGTTGCAGCAAGAGGATTATGTTACTATAAATGAGTCAACTGCTACTAATTATTTAAATTTTCACATTCCTCGAAATACTGGGCGAGGAGGAGGAGTAGCAACCATCTTTCAGTCCGATTTATTGATTAGTCCCAGACCAATCAATAGCTACAACTCTTTTGAATATTTAATCCTTAGTTTTCCTCATCCAAATTGCAAAGCACTAAAACCACTTCTATTTGTTTTTTTTACCGTCCACCAGGCCCTTACTCTCAATTTTTAGATCAGTTTTCAGACCTTTTATCTGATTTAGTAACTTTTGAGTTTAATTTAACCCAGTACTCCACACCTGAAAGAAAATTTCATTATAGTAGATCATTATCAGACGATGCTGTAACAACCTTTAAAGAATCTGTTCCACTTTTAATCTCCTCATCATTACTGAAAAACACAGTGGAGGGCAACAATTCTGTTTCTGCCCCTTCACAAATGGATTCTTTTGTTCATAGTGCTTCTTCATTATTGCGTGATGCATTAGACAATGCAGCCCCCTTGAAAAAGAAGGTAATCATTCATAGGAGGCTGACTCCCTGGTTTAATTCAGAGCTGCGTACTTTAAAGCACAATGTTAGAAAATTGGAGAGAAAATGGTGCTTTACACAACTAGAGGATTCCTACTTAATCTGGAAAAATAGCCTACTGTTGCACAAAAAGACACTTCGCCAAGCCAGAACAGTTTATTTCTCATCATTAATAGAACAGAACAAATATAATCCTAGGTTTCTCTTTAGGACAGTTGCTAAACTTACACAGAGTCATAGCTCTGTTGAGCCATCCATTCCCTTACCTCTCAGCAGTCATGACTTTATGGGATTCTTCTTAAATAAAATTGATTCTATTAAAAAATATAATCTTTGACATACTCCCGAAGATGATTGCTTCATCCTCAGCAGGAGAAAAACTTTGGGAAAAACTGTAACCCTGATCTGTGTTTGGACTTTTTTTGATCCTGTGGAGCTTCCTGATTTTATCAGAAATATTAGCTTCATCTAAACCCTTTCAACTTGTATGTTAACCCCAAACCCCAAACCCAAAATTATTTAAAGGGAAAGTGTTCCCTCTGTTTCCCACCCATTTTAGATATGTTTAATTTATCTTTATAAAGGGGTAGTACCACAGGTTTTTAATGTAGCTGTAAAAAAACCCTTTACTAAAAAACCTTCGTTTGATTGAGATGACTTAAAAAATTACAGACCGAACCCCTTTTCCATTCTATCTAATTTGATTGGCAGTTTTTCACCCTGGAATAAGTAATACATTTTAAAATTGGTGGGGGAAAATAATGCTTTAACATATACTAGCTGAAATTTCGATCCTGGGGCCGGGAAAAAAACTTATTTAGAATTTTGGCAATGTTCCAATTCAAAAAGGGATGATTACTCTGGATTTAGCTCATTTTTATTGCCGTTAAAATTCCCCCCTATTTCTCAGGGAAAACTATCGCAACAACGCGTGAAGTCTTTAAACTTTTAAAAACCATTCAGGACGTTACAAAAAAAGTAGACAGACAAAAAACATCACCTTAGAAGCCACCATTGCACACAGAGCCTGCTTGAAGTTTGTTCTCAACACAACCATTATAATTAGAATAATACTAAGAATTATTATAGTATAAAGGATTTATCAGTATAGGAGGCCACCTGTCATTGCGTTCGTGGGCCATTTGCGCATCACAATACATTGCACATATATTGAATGAAGATGCTTTTTTTTTCACAGTCAAGTCAAGTCAAGTTTATTTTATATAGCGCTTTTCAGCAACAAGCACTCAGGCGCTGTACATAAGGAAAAACATTACAATGATACAGAAAATCAAACAACAGAGGTAATTAAAAAAATAAAGAGAATAGAATGATGAATAATAAAAAGAAAAGAAAATTGGACTAAAAACTTAACTAATAATGTTTAGATAACACATTCAAAGGCCACTCTAAACAAATAAGTTTTTAATCTTGATTTAAAGCAACTTAGGGTTTCAGTGCTTTTACAGTTTTCTGGGAAGCTTAGGTCCTTCGGTATTTGCAGCAAGATGCTGCATATGTTCTATAAGTCTATTGTGGAGAGTGTGATCTCTTCTGCCATCATCTGCTGAGGAAGCAGCATCATAGCCAGGGACTTAAAAAAGTTCAGTAAGCTGATAAAGAAAGCTGGCTCTGTTCTGGGGACTCCTGGAACCTCTGGAGATCATTGTGTAAAAAACTATTCTTCATAAAATTAAGAACATTATGGGGAACCCTGAGCATCCTCTTCATGAGACAGTTGTACAACAGTGTCTTCAGTCAGAGGCTTCTTCAGATGTGCTGTTAATCAGAGCGCTACAGGAGATTCTTCCTGCCCACAGCCATCAGCATCTACAATGGCTCTTTGAAGAAACCTGCATAATATAAGCCACAACATTTAACATTTAATTTCCCTTTGGGATTAATGAAGTATTTTTGAATTGAATTTGATTTGAATTGAATAAGGAAATTAAAGGAAAGTGAAAGAAAAGTTGGACTAAAAACCTAATTAATAATGTTTAAATAGTACAGTCAAAGGCCACTCTAAACAAATAGGGTTAAACTTGATTTAAAGCAACTTAGGGTGTCAGCACTTTTACAGTTTTTTGGGAGTTTTTTCCAGATAAGTGAAGCATAAGAACTAAAAGCTGCTTCTCCATGTTTAGTTCTGGTTCTGGGTATGCAGAGTAGATTTGAGCCAGAAGACCTGAGAGGTCTGGGTGGTTGATACACTGACAAGAAGTCTGTAATGTATTTTGGTGCTAAGCCATTCAGTGATTTATAGACTAACAGAAGTATTTTAAAGTATATTCTTTGAGATACAGGGACCCAGTGTAGGGACTTTAGGACCGGGGTGATGTGCTCCACTTTCTTAGTTCTAGTGAGGACGCGGGCAGCAGCGTTCTGGATCAACTGCAGCTGTCTGATCGACTTTTTAGGCAGACCTGTGAAGACACCGTTGCAGTAATCAATTCTACTAAAGATGAACGCATGAATCAGTTTTTCAAGGTCCTGCTGAGACATTAGTCCTTTAATCCTGGACATGTTCTTTAGCTGATAGAAGGCCGGCCTTGTTACTGTCTTTATGTGCCTCTGAAGGTTCAGGTCTGAGTCCATCACTACATCCAGATTTCGAGCTTGACTGGTGGTTTCTAGCTGTATTAACTGAAGCTGTGTGCTAACTTTTAAATGCTCTTCCTTTTGTCCAAAGATTATTACTTCATTTTTGTTTTGATTCGGCTGAAGAAAATTTTGGCCCATCCATGCATTGATGTCTTCTAAGAATTTACCCATCGCTTGAATGGGTTCATAGTCACCTGATGACATCGTAATGTATAGCTAGCTGTGTGTTGTCTGCATAGTTATGATAACTTATGTTGTTGTTTATTAAAATCTGAGTTAGGGGGAGCATATAGATATTGAATAGGAGGGGCCCTAAGATGGATCCTTGGGGAACGCCACATGTGATTTTTGTGGTCTCTGATGTAAAGTTACCTACTGACACAAAAAAGTCTCTGTCCTTCAAGTAGGATTTAAACCAATTGAGTGCTGTACCAGAAAGGCCGACCCAGTTTTCCAGGCGCTCTAATAAAATGGAGTGATCAACAGTGTCGAGTGCTGCACTAAGGTCCAATAATACCAGCACTGTGGTTCTTCCACAGTCTGCATTTGTACGGATGTCATTGAACACCTTGACAAGGGCAGTCTCTGTACTGTGGTGAGCATGGAAGCCTGACTGAAAGACAGACAAAAGGAAGACAGACAAAAGTAAATTCATTTACAGATGGTCCCCTTGTTGCAGTCCATAGCTCTGATTACATTTAGAAACCGGCAAATTACTGCAAATGTCAATATAATGTTTACCATTTTAGCCACAGTTTAGGTAAATTTAATATATATCTGAGCAACATAGAGATAAGGCCGTTCCATATGGCTGGCATGGCACGGCTCAGGGATGACTGTTAAGGACCCGATCTGTCAGTCAGCTCCTTCTAAAAAAGCTCCGGTTGAAAGGACCGCAGCGTAGAGAGAACTGGAACTGGCACTAGCTAGGCACGGTTCCTCCTGGTTTCCCTCTGTAACACTGGGACCAGCCCTGTGCAGAACTCCAAAATAATTGCCCTGTGGCAGCACACTATGCTAATCTGGCATGTTTAGCTAATAGCTACAGGTAGCATAAGTGTTACTGTTTGACCATCATTTGTTTACATGACGCTTTTTTATAGATGGTCATTTTACTTGATGATTGACATCCGCCAAGCTAATGTACGCTGCACTGCTCCAGCTCAAAATGCTGTAAAGGAAGTTTAACCTGATGTAAAATGTAAATCGATGAATCTGTCTTTGACTAATCTGTGGCTTAAAGGACCCGGATGTGTGACACAAAAAAAATAATTCTGGAACTGAAATTGAATTTCAGACCCTTTAAAAGCAAACAAATTCAGTTTCAAACCATTAAATTCAGTTTCAGTTAAGTGAAATGAATTTTCAAACCAAGGCATTTCATTTCAAATTACGCAAATAGAGTCTGAGCAATTCAAATTCAGTTTCTGATGGCACAGGTTTCTTCCCATACTAGACTCAATTAAAAACTGCTCCTTTAAATATTTGAGCAATGTTGTAGTAGCCATAAGTGGCTAGTTGAATTAAATGTATACAATGAAAACTAAGTGAGAAAACATAGTCTCCTCATAAGCAACACTTACTTTTTGCCTTGGCTCGTTTGACACTTTTTTCTCATTTACATTTAAATTCGAATACCTATTTTCAAAAACCGCAGAGTGTGGAGAGGTCAAAATGGCTCTTCCAGTTTCCACTTAATCCTGATGAAAAATGTAATTGAGATGAAATGAGTCCATTTGTACCAAAGACTTCACCTTAAGCCAGTTTCAGCATCTTTTTGTCATTGTTTATTAGAAACTCAAGAAATATATGCCATTTTCATGCTGTGATTGCTAAAAAGGTTAACTCTGCATCAGATAGATGTATGTTCTTGCATCTTGAATGCCTGTGTGATCTGACATCATATCTTCATGGTGTTGATAATTTTCCTCTGCAGTGTGACATCAAGCTGTGAAATAAATGAGATTTTCAATCGAATTTCCCAAGTGCAAATAGGTTTTTGGTCACAAAAACACCTGTAAGCAGGATTGCGAAGCTTGCATAATGAGGTGCATTTAAAAAGATATATCTGTTCTGTTATTGTCGCTGTCGGGATTTCTGCATTTGACAAACATCATTGTCCAAAGGTCCACCAGGGTAAACATTTGTAGAATGGCAGACCAGGGTGGTGATACCAGTTTTAAAATTGGTAGACTAAAAGCTGTTATTTCAACCTGGAAAGAATCACAAAATAGAGAAACAACAAGAAGACGGTTAAAGAGTTTATTAATGAAGATTATTTCTTTGGCGCTCGGACCCCTGAGGGAGACGTAAACGCTGAGGATGAAATGATTTGAATGACTTATATGATTTTTGTTAGGTCGTCCCTTCCCCCCCCTGGGGTCCCCATCCTGGGGGTGACATAGGGCCCTTGGGATGGGAAAGGGTTTTTTGGGCCTAAGGTGGAAAGGGTGGAGAGGGGTCGAAGCTCAGAGAAGAGCGGTGATTTTCCTACAAAAGGGGCCTTTAAAAGTGTTTTTTCCCCCCCCGGGAATGATTGGCCAAAGGAGGATGCGGCCCTGTCTTTTGTTTGGGAGGGCCATGAGGGTGATTGGGCCAGACGGGTGGTGATTTTTCCCATTTTTGAATTTTCTTTTTAAAACCCCAATTTAAACCTAAAAAGACTCCCCAAAAATGGAGAAACAAAACAAGAAATTTTAAAAAAAGGTTTATTAATAAGATTTTTTTCTTTGGCCCCGGGAAACCCCTTTAGGGAAAATGAACGCTGAGGATGAAATGAGTTTGAATAGAAAAATGTTTTATGATTAGGTACGTTTTCCCCCAAAAAGGGCCCCGGGTGAGGCGGAACTAAAGGGAAAAGGGGAAGTTGGATGGGATGATCGGGAGATAAACGGGGAATAAAAGCTCAGATCAAGATAGGGTTTTAAATGGATTAAAATGAATCCCCCTTCCCCTGAGTTATGACGGGAAGATGCATGGATGGCCGATGCCAGGTCAGGGAAAGGGGCTGCCCCTGGCAGTGTCAAGGTGGTTGGGATGAGTGCCTGATAAGGCTTAGGATGAGATGCTTGCCAAAAGGCATGTTTGTAAATGCCTGCCAAGGGGGATTGAGCCCAACGGCTAAAATGAGACGCCGGGGCTTTTAGCGTGTGTGACCCCGACATTTGCATGTAAGCCTGCCAAAGGGGCGGCTTTCGACCCCGGCCACGGGCATAAAAATGCCTGCCAATGGTGTGTTTGAGCCCAACGGCTCCATGAAACGCCTGCCAATGGCATGGAGCCCGACGGCTGAAAAAACGCCTGCCAATGGCGGGGTGAGCCCAAGGGCTGCATGAAACGCCTGCCAATGGAAAAGATAGTGATGAGCCTAAAAGAGGCAGGATTGCTATGCCTGCCAAAAACATATTTCGAAAACGCTTTGCCAACACCCCAATAGACTGATGGGCCTAAAGAGGCTAAATGGGGGAGCTGACGAGGCGGGTTGGAGTTGCCTGCCAGGGGCGAGATCCGGGTGCATCGGGAAAGACAAAACTAGAATAAACTGTCAAAAAAAACAGGGTTTAAACCTTT
Organism: Crenichthys baileyi; assembly: GCA_036173005.1. NCBI lineage: Eukaryota > Metazoa > Chordata > Actinopteri > Cyprinodontiformes > Goodeidae > Crenichthys > Crenichthys baileyi. The sequence continues at coordinate 1,201,891 of JAHHUM010001736.1, forward strand.
TTGAAATAGGGAATAAAATATGAAAATTTAAAAGGGTTTAAAGTAAGAGAACCAGGAATAGAAAAGGGAAAGTTTAATAATTAAACCCAAGCTGGGGGGGAAAGGATTGGAAAAGGGCCCCGACCCCCACCAGTAATTGTAAGGTTTTTTTTACCAGAGAATTTAAAAAATTTGAGTGGAAAAGACAGATTGGAGTCAGGACCGGGCATACGAAGAGTACGCTGAGGAAAACCGTTTGGCGAGATTTTGGAGTGAAGAAATCGAAAACTCCTAATGAGGCAGCTGTAGAGGCCGCCCTGATTCGAAATGAGTTTGCCGTTTGATGGAGAATTTAACATGACATGAAAAGGGCAGGATGGACCATTAAAACAAGCAATGAAGATAAAAGCAAGGACCTTTTTAGAACGTTTAAGATAAATTTAAAATAATCAGGATAGAACTTTGGATGAGGAGTGGTTAGGACTCTAGCAGAATCGCATGAGCTTGATGGGGTAGTAAATTCCCATATTCTAAGGAAGCTATAAAAGCTAAAAGCCAGGTGCTGGAGAGAAGAAATTTTAAGTAAGATGAAGAAGGGCCTGAACGGAGCACAAAGAGAAGAACTTAAGATGGGAAGAGTGATAAGTCTCCTTGGAACTGCTCAGGAATGCTATGATTTTATTAGACCTTAGAGTAAAAGTTTCATAGAATGATTTGAGAAAAGGCCTGGAATAGGTTCGAAATGTGGCCCTTGGAAGAGAAGTTTATGCCGGCTAATATACTCTTAAAGTAAAGGAGTTTGAAATGCTGGACATCGAAGCAATAAGTAATAAAAGGTAAGACGGTTGGAATGCAAACGGGGTAAATAGGATTATTATGAGTGATGCAAAAGTTTGAAAAAGTTTACCAAGCGAAGGAATCAGACTTGAGCGGAGGGAGCCAAGCCTGAATTACAATAATATTTAGCTGATTGGAATAGAGGAATGAATTTAGTCGAGTATCAGGTCTTCGAGGTGGTATCTGCCATGATTTACTTAGAAGAGGAGCGGCCTTTATTTACTTCGACTATGGCTGCATTGTCGCATAAAGCGGCTATGAGTTCCTTCCATTAGTTGCCCCATGCGCAGCATGCAATAGAGATGGAGATTATCTCATAAAGGCTGATGGTTCAGATTGGGGAAAGAAAGTGGCCAGATGGCAGCGGACAATGCACCCTGAAGAATTCCCCGTGTCTTTGAGGAGAAATTAATACGGAATGAGAGAAAAGGCTCGGAGTGGGCTCAGAAAGATGATCTTTCAATGAAAATTGATGCTTGCTAAAAGTGCTGCGACTGTAGGGGGCTTTAAACGTAAAAGTTTGCCAGGCAAAGAAATAAGGTTTGAAAGTAGAAAGAGATCAACCTGAGAAACAGTAGTGTTTGTCAAATTGCGAAAGAGGAAGGAGAGAGGAACAATTGGAGTAGGGTAAAAGTAGGCTTATGGACAGAGATGGCGGAAGACCTGAACATTTAAAATGAGACAGGGCATGACGACTGGATTAGAAACTTGGAACATAACTGGCAGAAATGATGGAGTTATGGGTTACAGCCAGCCAGGATTCGCTTGAGGTAAGAACTGCGTCCATTAAATGAACTTACTAATATTGACAGTACACGGATTGTTTAGTAAAAGTTCGTTATTTTGCTGCAGCTGTAATGCAGTTAATGCTCAAATTTGAAAACACTAAAACCAGGAAGGTCCTGTAAATCAGTTGACTCAAACTGAACAACGCAGCACCAACCCGATATGCAGAAAGAAAGTGTGCTCCACAATTAGATGGGATAAAATATAGATAAGAGATATTAAAAAGTAAATGGATTAATAAAAGGAAGAAGTTGGCATAAATGTTGGAATGAATATTTAAATGTGCTACAGGGCAAACAGGTTGCTTTTAAAAGTACATCCCCCCGCTAGAGGGAGCTAACACGAAGTTTTACTAGTTTTAATATAATAAGCCAAGTAAAGTCGCAGAGGATTAAAATAATTTGCATTGCATTTAATTTATTGTACAGAGAAAATATAGAAGGCGATGGTTACAAATTTAATAAACGTATAATAATACGTGGTAAAAGCACTCAAGGGAAAGACTGTCAAGGATAAACGGGGGCTGTAAAGATTTAAGGTAAAATGAAGCAAAAGATTTGAAGCAGCATATTGATAGAGTTACTGAAGGTATTTACGTTCTGTATATTTTTTAGCTATAATGATGTGTTCACATGCAAGGCTCTGACAACGAGAGGATTGAGAACCATCAGTTTGAGAGACCCTCTTTTTAAACCGAGATGGAACAGACCTAAAATAACTAAAAGGAGGCAAACTGAGGCGCAGGAAGCAGAGGTAGCTTGGGACATGACAAAATTCAGTGGCGTGAATAAACCAGTCTAGGCAGCTCCTGATTGAGCGAGTTTGGACGCAGCTTTGGCAGAGAAGGATTTGTGATATGAAAAAAATCTGGAAGCCATATTTGAAAAGAAGGTCAACAATAAGAGGGGAATAGGTATCACGCTTACTCTATGCTCAGATAACAGCAGAAGACGTCTCTGAAATGCTTAAAGGCGGCAGAAAGCTTGTCAAAAGGGATTCTTAGAAAAGGTGGGGAGTAGATAATTTAAACAGCATTAAAAACATCAGGTTTAAAGCGAAAAAGGATCAACCTGGGGGATAGTAATTTGAGAGAAACTAGATGGATGAGCTTTCCTCTGCAGGATTTTTTGGAGCGGCGCCTGAGTGAGATGTTAAAAACATGGAAAGTAAAATGAACTACTTGAAAAGGGAGGAGAGGAAAAAAACACGGCATGCTTAAAGGGGCATATGAATGGGGGGAAACGTTCAGAAAAGAGAATGGGTGATACATCTCACCCCCTTAGAGACGAGCCAGGACGAGTGTTGCGCTGCTGAATGTCAGTGGGGGAAGCCAGGAGCGAGTTTTAAAGTTGTCGGAGGAAATGCTGATTTTGGCAGAACTGGGGGGGGACTCCCCGGAGGAGCTGAGTAAAGAAGATAGGGAAAACTCTGGAGAGATCCCTTGACGAGATGAATGAAGGCAGGGAAGATTGTGGGGGTTTAAACCGGAGTAGAAGAAAGGGCATCGGAGCCTGGGGGGGCGGGAAGTTTGGGTTTGAGAGACGAGATCGGAGGAGAACCACTGAAGAAGCCGGGGGGCCGGGTGACGCCCGGGGGCGGGGGCCCACGGTGAAAGGCAGGTCGACTTCAGCCCACACTTATTAGATGGATTGGAGGAGTTCTTAAGGCGCTTTTCCCCGGGGGGATGCCCGGAGCTGACGAGGGGGAAAAGGGGGCATTAGGCAGGAGGCCAGTCGGGCCTCCTACAAGCGGATGAGGAGAAAAGGAGGGCCGAAATTTCATCACAAACAAGAGCGAGGAACCGCCAAGTCGCCAGAAAACTAGTCGGAAAATTCACAGCTGATCGTCGAAGCCTACAGAAGAGCGGTGACTTCCATGCAGAAGGTCTTTAAAAGTGATGCCTTGGGAGATGATTGGCGGACGAGGAGTGCGGACCTGCCGTTGATTGGAGCGGCAAGTGAGGAGTGATTGGGCAAGACGGTGTGGTGACTCTTCCATGTTGAATTTTCGTTTAAACTCCATAAACCACTGAATGCTCAAACTTCTCTGCCTTGCTGGGAATGAAAGCTTTTGGCAGTGCTTGAATCTCGGATCAGGGGCAGAAGCAAAGCGACTTTTGTTCTGGCTGTGAAAGCATGGACCAGATATTTAGCCTCACAGAGCTGCTGGTTTGGTCATGGAAGTTAGATAGCTTTGTCCATATGTGTTTTTTTGTATTTGGTACAGCTCATGATAATTTCCAACAAATCATTGTAAGGGACAAAGTCAATTTTAGAGATAGTGATGAGCGACTGACATCTTGCAAGAGCTGTGCGTAAGTAATATGGGGGTATACTGGTAAACAAACAAACATGACAAACTCAGGTGAAACAAGCCAATAAATTCAAGCCAAACATAGAAACTTTTAAAATACTAACAACTGTCTTATTTTCCCAATAAAACAAATTGGGCGAGGTAACCTTGGACAGCCTGGAGAGCTACGTGGACGAATGTTTGACAACATCATAATGGGCAAGCCACAAAAATCTGCATCCATGACCACACCAACATCAAAATGCATCCGTTCATCTGTCCTTCACTATATCTCTAGAGAAATTTATGCTGATGTCCTGGACTCTATCGACAAAAAGCTAACTGGCCTGAATGCTCGTTTGGCACTGGTGGAAGTTCTCCACAGGGAATTCCAAGCTCTGAGGGAGTCTCTGGAGTTTAGCCAGGAACAACTAGCTTCACTCACAGCTGAGAACCAAACACTGAGGGATAATGTGAAAACATTTATCAATGGAATGACGCAGCTGTCCTCAGAAAATAAAAATATGAAGGAGACCATTCTGGATATAAAAGCTTGGGGCATGCGGGACAACCTTGTCTTCTCTGGCATCTCAAGACGGGCAGAAGAGGGCGCCGAATCCACGGTCCATGAATTTCTCCAACGTCAGCTGAAATTCCCAAGTGACAAGGTAAAAAATATCACATTCCATTGTGTTCACCAGCTCGGAGGTAAGAAGCCCGTTCACCACCGACCTCGGCCAATTTTAGCGAAGTCAAAATTCAGGGCAGAGAGCTACGGGGAACGAACCTTAGCGTTAATGACCAGTTCCCAAAGAAGATCCTCGATCAGAGGTGAGTTTTATTCCCACTCGGAAAGAAATATATCACCAAAGGCACCAGTGCTACAGTGGCTATAGATAAACTTTATGTTAATGGTCAGTTGTTCAGGGACCGGGAGATGACTCTGTGGCTTTATTAGGAGCAACAGCAGGTTAGTCTAATACATGTAACACTGGTCAGATAAGAGGTTAGATAACTGGCAATTATAATCTAAAGTAAAGCACAGCTCAGCATGATGTTTACATTGTTTGATGTGGGCGGGGCCAAGGCTGGGCTTTTGGGTATTAGGTCCTTTTTGTCTCCTCTCATTCTGTCTCAGTCTGTTGCCACACCTCTCTGTCACTCTTTTTTCTTTCTGTCACACACAAACCTGCACACACACATACACAAGTATTTCTTAACATAATCCTATCTCTCACCCCCAGAACCTTCCTTATTTTCTATCTTTTTTTATTTTCTCTGCTATATCTCTGCCTCTGGATTTTACATCAGGCAATCCCAAGAACTAACTATGATTTCACTTGGGGTCTATCTGTTTCTATAGCTGTCCAACTTTAGCTACACACTCACAACCATGGGCACATTAAGATTTGTCACATGGAATGTGCATTGGGCCGGCACCAGAGAAGAAAAGTTAAAGATTTTCAACCAACTACAGCAGACATTGTCTTATACGAGAGATTCATAAATCTGCCACAGCTGCAAATGCTCTTAAATCATCATATCTATATATAACCAAAAGTTATGTATTGTCAGTATATATGCCACAAATGTTAATGACCCCCCATTCTTCCATACTTTTTTTTTGCACTGTCTGAACACTTGGATTGGATTCAGATTAATTATACAATATGGGATGGACTAGAATAAATTTTTAGAATAACATTTTAAATCTATAATAAAATAATACATTCAGGCTTAAAAACTGTTTACAAATGCTGTCAAGTTAACTAGAAAATTCATGTCTAAAATATACAGGACACTGTCTAAAATAGATGGAATCAATATCCTGTCCTATTACGAAATGGGAGGTGGATTTATCAGTCAACTTTGACCAACCATTCTGGTCTCAGATATGTTTAAGAACTTTTAAAAAGATTAGTAATCCCAGTTTACAATTAATACAATATAAAATCCTTCATAGAGTACACAACACAGGTCAGCGGATGTTTAGGATGAGTTTTCCTTACACTGCACAGGCAATATACCTGACAATTACATCCATGCACTATGGGGCCTGATATGTGAAGACTTATTAAAGTGTCTGAGATGTAATATCTCACCTTCCCCCTCAGTTTGCTTGTTGGGCAACTTGGATGATATCACCATAGAGACACATTCAGTTCACATGGTTTTCACCTTATCTTTGCGATGTATTTTTTTTAACAGCCCAGCACCTGATTTCCATGAAAAAATCTCTTCCTCGTCTTAGGAGGCTGAGGCAAGCAGCTTTAACATGTAATGGCCAGCAAGTATATTTAAACCAGCAATCCATAAATTAATTCTTCCACGTAAAAAAATTACATTCCAGTTGTCCAGAATGACATTCTTCCTAATGAACATTTCCGATGTCAGAAACATCATCTATCATAGGACATTGCCAGTAAAAGGGATAAATTGAGATGATTTTGGCATTTGATGTGGATTTGGATGGCTATCTTTAGAGGTTTTGGGGGCAGATCCCCTAAGGAGAAAAGCCTAGGGCAGACCATGATATCAGTGGAGGAACAATATATTTTTCCCTAATGGTATTAAATGGCCATCCCCCAGGACAAACTAGAGAGGGTTGTTGGGGAGAGGGATCTCTGAGAAAGTGGGGTACTTTTGGACCCATTAACTTCACAACCTGACCTTGGATCAGTAAAACACAATAAATAGATTCATTTGACTGAACAGCTGAGTGTCTGTTGTTATCGTTATTGGACATTGTTGGAAAATTTGTACATGAATTATCATAAAATGTTAGAACACACCCTCTGTGCTGTGCCATCATTATTCTGATTCTACAAGGAAGAAACATGAGCACATTGATCAACAGGGGAGAAAATCATGATGTGCATTGCTTTGGTTGACATAACACACCCTCATTTTAAAGGTTGTACTTTGTTCGCCATGTTAATGCTATAACTGCTATGGCTGTCATCCTAAGAAGCTATTTGCAAGTTATGGGGCATATTTTAATGATTTAGCCTATAATGGCTTAAAGAGAGACTTTGCACTTTTGACATTCTGGCAACTCATTGCCCCTAAAAGAAGAATATGTTCTTCTCAAGGTACCAGATATGTAAAAGTTAACATGTTCTTAAAGTGTTGACTAATTGAAAGAGACAAAATAAACTTCACACAACTAGAAGCCTATGATATGCTGGTTGATGTATGTATACATAATGGATGAAAGACTGCCAAGGGAACAAAAAATCAAATCTTCACTACAGTTCAGTGGAACAAAGCACAGAAAGTACAAACAGTAAGGTGTTAGCTGGATTCGTCTTTTCTTCTTGTGTGCTTGCAGGCTAGATCCAACCCTTCAACAATAACTATTGCATTAGAAAAGAAGCAAAATATTTAAATAGTAAGATCAACGGTTCACTGAAAACATTAAAAAACCAACATGATGATTTAGACTGATGCTGGTAATTCTACGTAATATTTTGGTATAAAGGCTTAAGGAAATTACTGAAAGAATTCCCCCTGACAGATCATTTACACATGATATTAAAATGCCTGTCAACATTTTCACTCCAGAACTGTTTTATATGCCACATGTAATTAAAAAAAAATCTTCAAAAAGCAAAGGCATAAGAAAAAGAGTTGCAGAGTGTACGAACATCACCCGGTGACAGAGATAAGAAAGCACCCTTTAATCAAACTATTGACAGGTGAACTTGTGAACTGAAGAGGGGTCATGGGGTCATGGGGGCGGGGAGGTCATGGGTCAACGGGGTGTAGCCGAGGGGCGTAACCATGCATGCTGATTGGTTATCGTCATGAGGGGCGATACATTAAATGAGCCAATTATAATGCAGGGGTGTGTTTAGGGTGTTATGGGGAAGGCCTTAAATGAACCAATGAAAACACAGGGGGTGTGTATGATATGAATAAAACAAGACAAATATGGTATTATCAGAAACTGTATGGCATCAGCACCAATTAAAATAGAGGGGGTGTGTTTAAGGGTGTTATTATTGAATTGTATGTTTTCCAGGCATTAATACATCTAAAAAATACATGCAGCCTATTTACTTTAAAGGTATACTGAACTTAATGCTGGCCTGTCACATGAAATCCTAATAAAATGAACTGTGTAACCTGACAGAATTGTAAGTTCATTTTGCTTTTCCAGCAGAACCTATTTGCTGAATATATGAGCAAGTTTAAATCAGTTCAAAAATAGAAAGATCTAAAAGTAAATAAAGATTGTGCTTGCCTACCGCGATAGAATGAGCAGACCTTCCACTTCTGCATCAACTGACTGACTGACTGACTGACAATCTGCTCCAACCACTTAGTGGGACTTGTAAAGAGCGGTGGGGAAAAAGCAGGAGAAAAGAGGTAAGACAAAATATGTAATTAAAAGAAACCTTACAAATCCTAACCCTAACCCTGTTTCCAAGTTATAAACTGTAAAAGAAACCTTACAAACCCTCAGTATACTGTTTCCAAGTTATAAACTGAGTCTAGGGAAGATGTGTTTGTTTGAAATAATGAGAGACTACATTTTGGGGAAGGAATGATAATTTTAGTTACCTTTAACTTTGCTAAAATATTTTTTAATTTTTTTTTCAACTTAGAGCAAAAGTTATCAAGGGGTTTTAGCGAAAAAACTGTCGTTCTCCAACAACCAACCTCATTATTCTGATTCAGTCTCCACACTGAGTGTGTGTGTGTGTGTTCCTGTCTTGGCATCACAGTGAGAACCATTTTCCCAATTTCACCATCAAATTGAGCACCATTTGTACCAAAGTGAGGACATTTTGCTGGTCCTCACGACCTATTTTGCTAACGGTTAGGTTTAGGACTATGGTGTGAATTGAGTTTAGGTTAAGGTTAGGGTTAGGCATGCACTGGTAATGGTTAGGTTCAGGGTTATTGTCAGGGTTAGGGCATAGAAAGGGTGGAAAATCAATGGGAGTCAACACATGGTCCTCACTACACATAGCAAAACAAGAGTGTATGTGTGTTGTGTGTGTGTGTGTGTGTGTGTGTGTGTGTGTGCGCGCTTGTGTGCCACAGGTTATAAATTGATTTAAGCTCACCCTACCCCTCCAAAGTGTCAAGACAGAGGTTCATGAACAGGTGAGGGCTTGGTCTATGTCAAAGTGGCCTGCTACATGTCAAAGATCACTGGTTTCTCACTGGTAACACATGCTTCTAAAATGAAATTGTTGTTTTGGGAACTAGGGAGTATTTATACAGACAGCTTCCCATGTCAGAAGCTAGTGAGTTATACAACTTAAGTGCAATCCTTTCGATATCTAATGAATATGTAATTGGACCTCTTCTGCATTTCAGGTTTAAATGAGGTTGATTCAGGACTTCCAGAAGCCTGAACCTTAGAGCAATCAGCTGTTCACTGATCAAGTTCACTTCTGTTGTCTGGATAAAAAGGCCGTAGTGTCAAATTGGATTTAACAAATTTGACCCACATGCAGAAAGCAATTCAGGAGAAGAGTTTTATAGTTAGACGTTTTATTGACAAGACAAGAATGGGAACGGGAACTGGAGTATGAACTGTAAGAAAAATGAAGCAAATGGTAAGCATGGATAAACTGGAAATAGAGAATGATAAATACTGATTCAGTCTTACTGGGGAGAAAGGGATGATCCGCCAGAGGGGGAGGTGGAGAAAACCCAGGGGATTGTTTACCCGTGGGAACGGAGATGGTGACTTCAGGTCTGCCAGGAAGTTAGGATGTCCAGAGTTTACTGTGGTAGAAGCTTTTGTGCGTGGGAGGGTGGACAGGGTTCGTTGAGGAGGATCCCAGGTATAGAGGAAGCGGCCAGCCGGTGAGATCCACAGGAGCAAACGGAGGTTTGAGTCTCTGTTCATGAGGTGAAATGACTTATTCCCAGAAGACAATAATCCAAGAGGTTCAAAGCTGACAGCGAGGTCAGGTTCAGGTACACCTGTAAGGCAGAGCATGCAGGATTAGCAAAGGCAAAACGAAGACAAGGCAAGAGTAATGTGGCTGGAGTTGTACCACTAAGGGGCAACACTTTGGCAATGAGTTGCTGGCAGCCTCCTCCTAAATCCTCGTCTGGAGATGATCAGGGTGATGGAAAACACCTGTCAGACACCTCCACGTTCAGACGCCATCTAGAGGCTAAACACAGTAAGCAGCACCCATAAAACAACCATGGCAGAGATCCTGACACGTAGATGAAATCAGATTCTTAATTTCAAGCCACAGTCCTTCCAGGGCACGCGGATTGATCCTTTTTTTTAATGCAGTCGATCAGCTGGGCTGTGTCTCTGGTCCTCTCTTCTTTGTGTTGTTTGTTGGCCTTCAAAAGGTTCGCTGTCAGCATGCAGCCGGCTCTTATCACTCCTAGTCATCCTACAGTTCTCTCCCTAATCTGCTCAGTCTTAAACTTTACACAGTATTACACATTCCATTCTCAGCTTTCTGCGTTTACTTTAAAACACAGTTATAAAACCATCACTTCATTCTTTTATTCATACATCACAACTGATCAACATTATCTCTTTCATATATAGCTGATTGAGAATTTCTAAACCTTAATGTTTTTTTATTTTTATTTTTCATTCTCAATCATATTTCAATCATATGTGTTTTTAAACTTGATAACAAAAGATTACTCATTTTATTTAATACTTTGTAGAAAATGGGAAAATCTTCATACATCCATTTCCTTGGTTACACTTGTTGTTTATACTTCTGCAAAAGATAAGACAGTTAATATGTGACGCCCGCACAGGTCTTTTCCAGCTCAGTCCCAGAATATGAGAATATGCTTGTTTCCACTCTCTAATGCTTCAACTGTGTATTTTAATAATTGTGGCATGGATTACACAAAAAGGATATTTATTTCGAATTTTAGTGGATTTAACTGTAAGCAGTTAATGAATGTTGCAAGGATTACATGGAAAGATCTCACCCTAATTTGACAACAGCTGTATAAATATGAGCATATGCAACAACAGGAAGGGATGTAGCAGATAATGAAATATATTAGAAATTAATTCACTGAGAGAAAAGTATATGTAGGGCAACATGAAAAGTGCAAGTATCTGTAGCAGCTGGATGAGTTGTAACAGAGTTCACAGTGACCATGTAAAGTGACTAGTGTATGAATGGGAGGGATTATCGGGAATTTATCAGTCTTATGATGTCTGGGATGAAGCTATTGCTGACTCTGGTTGTTCTACATGGTTGTTCAACCTTTTAATCAGAAGGCTACAGGGAGAAAAGTCTGTGATGGGGGTGGGTGGAAACTTTTGTAAAGGTCCGAGTCCTGGTCAGACAAGTTAAGACTGGTCATGATCCAATGAACTCTCTAAAAAAATCAGATCTGTGGCTCTAAGTAAGGTCAAATTGAATAATTGTAACACAACCTTTGGTCTATAAAGATTAAAGACCTCCCAACAGGTCTCACAATAAGGTAAAAGTGAACATCCATCAATTTAATCATTTCTTGTCTAACATCTTTTTTCTTAAACAACAAGCCAACAACATTTTTATACTAACTTCCTTTAGAGTTGATGACACCACATATTGTTTATGTCCATCAGTTGTTTCCTGTATTAGGATGAAAAGGTGGTTAAACAGTTTAGGTGAAAGGTGAATTAGTAGATTCAATTCAATTCAATTCAGTTTATTTACATAGCGCCAATTCACAACACATGTTGTCTCAAGGCACTTCACAAAAGTCAGGTACATGCATTACAATTAATCCGAATCATTGAACAGTGCAGTCAAATTCTGTTATTTATTCAAATTGGATAAAAAGTTTGTCTATCTAAGAAAACCCAGCAGATTGCATCCAGTCAGTGACTTGCAGCATTCACTAGATGAACTATTTATAAAAGTGAAAGGCATGACTTTTGTTAAATTCAACCTGTTAATAACCACACAGAAAACTCTCTAATTCTAAATCTTAAATCTTAAAGTTTGCTTAGGTGCAATAAAACATGTTTTTATTAGACCTACAACCAAAGATGTACTTACAACCAAATCCTACCCACTTTTTGTAACTTAACCTGTGAAGAAAAACACAAATGCTTTCCTACCTGCAGCCTGAACTTGTGTGATCCCTTAGAAATCCAAAGGATGCCATTAAGAAAGTTTCTGTTAAAGGTCACAAGAGTTCAGCAAAGACAAAGTCTTATCTCCATTTCTTTTTTCATATACTAGTACTATAACTAAAAAGCTACTTTTTAAAATAGCTCCCATTCTTTCTTACTTATTTAGTTTGGGAAACCAATATTTCTAGTCTATTACAGACATCTGCATTCATTTTCCAGTCTTCTCTCATTCCAAACACTCAGAAAGGTCTTTCCTTAGATAAAAGTGGTTCTCAGTAGGACAGTACTATTACAGATCTAACAGTTTACCAGAGAAATAAAGACATCCAAGGGAATGAATAAGGTGGGTTTTGACAACATCGGTTTACCATGTCGGTAAGGTAGCCAAAATAATAAACTTTTTTTTTTACCAATCACTTTTTAAAAGCAGTACAGATTTCATTTTCTTCCTCTGCAATTTTTAAAAATGTCATTGTTCTTGTAAGAAATGTTCCAAGACCTGCTACTTTATTAACTCTGTTAGACCTGCACTTCAGTCACCTACATTATCATTTATAGTTTTTACTTTACAGGGTATTTTCTACAAATGTTTGGGTAACACAAGTCACATCAGGTAACCATACAAACGTTATTTTAATTAGATATACATTATTTAAAAAATCTCATATCATGTCTGTAGGGACTGTTGTCATGAATATGACTGGTTTATACGGTCTTGTTAGTTTACATTAATGTTTAGAAACCAAATCTGTTGAGTTAAGTCATCTTAATCCTGAGAGCAGCACCTGTCCATTACTGAACTGCTAACTTTGTCATTCTTCCCAAGTAACGCCAGCACCTTCCAAAAAATGTTTTGTCATCTTATTTCAGCAAAATGCCACCAAAGAAAAGGTTTAAACAACAGGACTTTGTTTTCTTAAAAAGAGTGACGTCAGAGAGTAACGGTTACACATGACGAGGTCAACACCAAATCATCCTCGGCTATTTATCATGTCTGACATTATATTAGAAATTATGTGCGATAATGTCTCATCAGGAGGATGATAGTACATAAGTAGCAAGGCAGTTGAAGCAATAAAAGGTGGAGAGATGGAGGAAGCTGGAGTGAGGTGTTGAATGATTAGTGATAAAAATATGATTAGAGCCAGGGGCAGGTTCAGGGTGGGGGGTAAGGTTTAAAAATCACATTATTGATAGAATAGATCCAGAAAGGAGAACAGGTGAGAACTGTCAGGATGATTTTTTTTAAGATCTTTTTTTTTTTATCATTATTTTTTTATTTCCACTGTAATATAAAGGTTTGGGTTAGAATAGGAGGTTATCAGCTGCACTAGAACGCCCCCACAAGTGTTCTGCCACATTTTACAGGGTGAAAATGCTGTGCTCCATAGTAACCGACAGCTGGATCTTTCTCCCTCATTTATTTTTAAAAGTGTGCCACCTTTATGCTGAGGAGCGGGACCTTAGACATGCATCTCTGAAGCTATTCTGTATGTTAGGAGCAGCAGCAATGCAGCAGCCAAAAAACCAGAAAAAAAGAGGATGAGCAGGGTTGGAGGTCTTAAATAAATCAGTGAACACCTTTTAATTTCAGGGGAGGTTTTGCTATTAAACAGATTTGACTGGATGAGCCTAAACACATCTGCAAATCAGTGTGTTAAAACTCTTTATGTAGCAGAAAAGCCTCAACAGATGCTGCCTTTTTTCATCTTTTATAAGTATAAAAGTATAAGTATATGAAAAAAGAAATGGAGATAAGACTTTGTCTTTGCTGAACTCTTGTGACCTTTAACAGAAAACTTTCTTAATGGCATCCTTTGGATTTCTAAGGGATCACACAAGTTCAGGCTGCAGGTAGGAAAGCATTTGTGTTTTTCTTCACAGGTTAAGTTACAAAAAGTGGGTAGGATTTGGGTTGTAAGTACATCTTTGGTTGTAGGTCTAATAAAAAACTGTTTTATTGCACCTAAGCAAACTTTAAGGATTTAAAGATTTAGAATTAGAGAGTTTTCTGTGTGGTTTATTAACAGGTTTGAAAATTTAACAAAAGCATGCCTTTCACTTTTATAAATAGTTCATCTAGTGAATGCGCCAAGTCACTGACTGGATGCAATCTGCTGGGTGTTTCTTAGATAGACAAATTTTTTATCCAGTTTGAATAAATAACAGAATTGACTGCACTGTTCAATGATTCGGATTAATTGTAATGCATGTACCCTGACTTTTGTGAAGTGCCTTGGGGAAAAACCATGTTTTGGGAATTGGCCGCTATGTAAAAAAACTGAATTGAATTGAATTGAATCTACAAATTTTCCCCTTTTTCACCTAAACCTTTTTAAACCACCTTTTCATCCTAAAATACAGGAAAAAAATGATGGAAAAAACCCAATATGTGGGTCATCAACTCTAAAGGAAGTTAGTATAAAAGTTTTGTGGCTTGTTTTTTTAAAAAAAAAAAAGGAGTTGAGACAAGAAATGATTAAATGATGGATGTTCACTTTTACCTTATTGTGAGACCTTTTTGGGGGGTCTTTAATCTTTATAGACCAAAGGTTTGTGTTACAATTTTTCAATTTGACCTTACTTAGAGCCCAACATGATTTTTTAGAAGTAAGGTATCCCCCTCATGACGATAACCAATCAGCATGCATGGTTACGCCCCTCGGCTACACCCCGTTGACCCATGACCTCCCCGCCCACATGACCCCATGACCTCTCTCCAGTTCAAGCATGTACTAAGGTACAAGCATTGCCACTTGTAATTCACCAGATGTACACTTTGAACACAAAGTTGCCAAAAGACAGAAAAAAAAAACTTAGAACATTGTAAAAGTTGGGATTTGATTCTGTCAGTCGCATGGAGGTCTGTTCCATCCACAGTTTGTGTCATAGTTTTGACCGCTGCTTTGACCCACATGCAGAACACTCACAGACAGAGAACAGTTTTAGTTAGATTTATTGTCCTTCTCAAGCAAAAAACAACGTCACCCGTCCTTGAAACTGCATCCTCACCACTGCGTCAGAGAGAGAGAACAGGTAAAAAGCTGGATGTCTGAATGAGGCTAGAACCATGTAGCTGCTTACTGGTCGGATGGAGCCTGGAGTGGTAGTGCGTTGGAGGGTGGTCAGGGTTCGCTCCACCAGCGGAAGCGTCACAGGGTCCGGGGGCTGCCAGATGGGCTTGGTTCCGAACAGTTCAGTTGGCATGTCATGAATCTTGGTTGGCTCAACGAGGACAAAGATCTGCACCGCAGAGGGCAAACACTCAGGCGATGATGTGCTGCCAATCCACCCTCCTAAGCTTCCCAGCTTATGAGGCAATGAGCCACACCTGTCGCACCCTCAACCTCCCTCGGCTAGCGCCACCTAGTGATGGCAATGGGTTAGTAGCAGGGAGACAAGTCAAGTCAAGTCAAGTTTATTTATATAGCGCTTTTCAGCAACAAGGCACTCAAGGCGCTGTACATAAGAAAAACATTACAATGATAACAGAAAATCAAAACAACAGAGGAAAATTAAAAAAAAAAAAAAAAAAATAAAGAGAATAGAATGATGGATTAAAAAAAATGAAAAGGAAAATTGGACTCAAAACTTAACTAATAATTTTTAGATAACCACATTCAAAGGGCCCACTCAAAAAACAAATAAGTTTTTAATCTTGATTTAAAAAAACTTAGGGTTTGAGGCGCTTTACATTTTTCTGGGAAGTTTTTTCCAGATTAGTGGAGCATAAGAACCCCCTAAAAAGCTGCTTCTCCATGTTTGGGTTTCCGGGTTTTCTGGGTATGCAGAGTAGATTTGAGCCAGAAAAAAGGCTGTAGAGGTTTCTGGGGGGTTGATACACTGAAACCCAAGTCTGTAATGTAATTTTTGGTGCTAACCCCAATTCAGTTTTAGGTGATAAAAAGGCCGCCCCTTCTTACTGTCTTTAAGGTCTGGAACCTTCGCTACACCCAGATTTCGAGCCTGACTGGTGGTTTCGAGCTGTATTAACGAAGCTGTGTGCTAATTTTTTTAAAACGCCTCTTCCTTTTTGGTCCAAAAGGGATTATTAATTTCAGTTTTTTTTTTGGGTTTCACCCTAAAGAAAAATTTTTGGGCCACATCCCAGCATTGATTTCTTCTAAGCATTTTACCCATCGCTTGAATGGGTTCATAGTCACCTGGTGACTTTGTAACGTATAGGGTGTGTGGGTCTGCATAGTTATGAAAAACTTACGTTTGTTTTTAAAATTTTTTAAAAAAATTTTTGAGGGGGGAGCATGTAGATATTGAATAGAAGGGGCCCTAAGATGGACCCTTGGGGGAACGCCACATGTGATTTTTTGGGTCTCTGATTTTAAATTTACCTACTGACACAAAAAATTCCCTGTCCTTCAAGTAGGATTTAAAACCAATGAGTCCCTGTACCAGAAAGGCCAACCAGTTTTCCCAAGGGCTCTAATTTAAATGGGAGTGATCAAAAAATTTTCGAATGCAGCACAAAAGGTCCAATTTTATACCAGCACTGTGGTTTCTTCCACAGTCTGCATTTATACGGATGTCATTTAAAACACCTTACGTGGTGGGGCACGGAAAAGCCTGACGGAAAAAGGCCCATCGAAGCGGTTGGTCTTTTTTGGGGAAGTTGTTTAACTGCTGAAACACACATTTTTCCAATAATCTTACTGATGAAGGGGAGGGGGTTTTTGATATAGGGGGGGGGGGCCCCTGTAGTTCTGTAGTAGCAGTTTTGCCAAGTTGCCTTCTTTTTCAATAGAGGTTTTATAATTGCTTGTTTTCAGGGCCTGGGGGGGAAAACACCTGACCAAAAGGGACGGGGTTTATTTTTTGGTGTTAAAAATCAGGGGGGTTTTTTACAGGAAAAAGTTTTCCCCTTAAAGGGAAAGTGGGGGTTAAAACCCCCGAGGACAGAAAGGAAGAAGAGCTTAGTTTTTGTACAAATTTTTTGTAGTTTATTTGGTGAAATTCGGAAAAATTTTGTCAAAATCAGTTCTATTTGGAGACAACTAAAAACGGGAGTTGATGTGGATGGCTGACTGCCCCCCTTCGTTTCTTTTGGTTTTTTTCAGTAAAGAAAATTTAGCAAATTAATTGCAGGCCCGGTAGAGTGGAGTTCAGATCGCTACAGTAACAGGAGCGTTTGGGGACCTGTCGGCACCGTGGGCAAAAAAAAGGCATGAGCATTGTTAAAACGTTTTTTGGCTGATAATCTCAGAAAAAAAAAAAATCCCTTGCATTTTTCAGTTGTAGGTTATATCTGTATAGTTTTTTCTTTATAGATAATATAGTGAACCGGGGGTCCAGTTTTTCGCCACCTGCGTTCAGGTTTTTCGACGCTCCCTTTTTTTCCAATTCTGACTGGTGGAGCACTTCTCCACAGAGATATTTTCTTCCCAGAAACAAGTTTTACTTAAAATTGAAGCGATTGAATCAATGATGTCTGAGATTTTAAGAATAAAATTTGTCTACCACCCTCATTTTACAGTGTTACCGGGGCAAAAGTGGAGGTTTTTAGAAGAGTTAAATCTGGGTTTAAAGGTTTCAGCAGCACCGTCCTTAAAGATGCTTTTCTTATCATGCCCTTTTTGGCAAACTGAGCCATTGGAGATGATGCTTTCAAAAAAACAAAGAAAAGTGGTCAGATAGGGCAACCTCAGTTACAGACACCTTGGAAATATTTAGACCCTAAGGGGTGATGATAAAGTCCAAAAATATGTCCCTGTTTGTGCATTTTGCTGTTTAACATGAAAAAAACCCAAAAAATTTCTAAGAGTGCACTTAGATCTATTGCACTTTTCTTTTCTTCAGGATTGTCCATGTGAATGCTGAAGTCCCCCAAAAAATTAAACAGTCATAATAAAACACATATCACAGATAAAAGCTAATTGAAATCATTGAAAAAGTTTTTTTTGGGAATTTAAAGGGGGCCCTTTGTAAATTTTTCAAGTACATGGTTGGACCGGGTTTTTCCTGGGGAGCCAAATATTCAAAAGAGTCAAAACCCCCCAGAAATACTTTTTTCACACTCTATTTTTTAAAAAAAGTGGCCACCCCTCCCCCCTTTTTTCCCTTTGCTGTCTGCTCTCACAAAAGGAAAAATTTAGTTTCGGAGGCGTCGACTCTATCAGAATAGGAGCTTTTTTTTAAATTCTTTGAAAACCAATTTTTCTGTTAAAAACAAAAACATCAAGATCGTGGTCAGTAATGAAGTCATTGATTAAAAAATGATTTTCCTGATAGAGATAAATGTTCAGTCAAGCCAGTTTTATATGATTTAGTTGCTGATATTAACTCTGTGTCTGGTTTTGTACCTGACATTTTATGGTTTTTTTTTGATTGTTTATTACTGTTTATCATTTTCCCTTGTCACGTAAACCCACAAAAATTTTAAAAACTATCTCCTATTGGGGGGCCCCATGTTTTTCCTGGGGACATGCTCATTTCTTATAGGGGTTACCACTGGGGCCCGAGACTGTATCACAGAGAAGTGATTTGAAGATGCTGATTAAGAGGAGATAGATTAGGAGGTGGGGGGGGCTCTGCGGCATTTGGGGAAGATGTTGATTCAGTTGCAGGGCCTCGGGGCCACAGGGGGGGTTTTTTTAAAGGGAGAAAGGGGGTTCAGAGCCATTTGGGTACCGATTTAAGAGCTCCCCCTTTCATGTTATCAAGAATTTTTCCAGTAAAGCCAAAAAGGGGCTCAGTGGGGAGATGGGAGAGTTTTGTGCGGTTCTGGGTTTTCGCGGTCTAGGGTGAGGGGGGTTTTTTTTTTTTTCCCCCCCCGCCCCCACCGCGGGTGTTTTTTTTTTCCGGTCTGGGGGTCTGGGTTTTTGGGGGGGAAAAGGGGGGTTTTTTAACCCGGGGGGGGGTCCAACTTCTCCTGTGGATTTCGATGGGGAGACCTTTTGTGATGACCTCTCTTTCTCAGCCATTTGGTTGGTTGTTTCTGCTGGAGCTGTTGGTGGCAGCGTTATCATTGTTGTTGATACTCCATGTTCTCTGCTGAAGGTCGAAGCTGCTGGATTATTTACTGAATAGAAGAGGTTAGATGTGAGACGTCTGGCTCCCGGCTTGTTCAAACAGAAACCATCTTGCTCGAAGAGGTGTCTTTTTTCCCAAAAAGTTGTCGATGAAGTTTACAGATGTTGTAGCACATGTTTTTTTCAACAACTTATCAATCATCAGAAGTCTCGAAAGAAAATCGGTGCAAAGGGTCCGCTGAGAAACACCTTGATATTGAGACCTCCAACAATATTCAGCAGACGAGTGAAATCCTCCTTCAATCCTTCTGATTTTTTCTTAGCTACGTCATCCATGGCTCCACAATTTATAATAAAGTTTTGTAGAAACAGGCACTTTTCTTTAATTGAAAGAATATTCTCTTAGATATCGGACACCACGTTAGTGGTACCAATCATAACATCTGTGTTTTTCTTGTTTCAGAAGTTTTTAATCCCATCCACAGCTTTGTTGCCCACTACTAGGGTTCTTGGTCCGGTGGGGCGCTTTTTCTCTGGCAATTTAGGAGAAGACTATTTAGAATGAAGGTTGTTCTCAAACCTTTTATTGTTCTCAGAAGATGGATCATTTTCCTGGTTTTCATTCTGTAGTGGGGCAAATCTGTTTTGGAGGGGAATTCCATTATTTCCAGCTGTCTCACTCCTATCAGTTGTTGTGACAGCAGCTTGCTGTCGAAGTCTGCTTTTCCCAGGGGAAATGGGGCCATTTCTCTGTAAATCTGGCCATTCTAATTTATTTAATTGCTGAGATCTTCCAGTGAGTCGTTCACCTTGATTTTTTGGGCATGCGCCTAAAACATGCCAGGGGGGTCTGCCGGTAGGTTTATTCTCAGTGTTCTGATTGCCGGCTGAGTCGTTGAGCTGGCTGTCACTGTTTGGGATCACAGGCAGAGTTGAATCATCGCTGTACCCCATATTCACCTCCACATTCACTTCTAGTCGATGGATTTTCATCTCCAAAACAGCTAATTTCTGTAAAAAATTGTAGAAGTCCTCTGTGGTGAAGGGAGGCATCTTGTGCTGATTAGCTGATGTCAACTTGTCCTTCTTTCGAGTTCGATTATAAAAACATCAAAATCCTTTAGAAAAAAATAAAATTAAATAAAAATAATAATAATCCTTTGGAGTCGCCTGGTAGGGTTGTTTTAGTCCAATATTTCCGTAATTTTGGCTAAAAGATAAAAAGTTAGGAGTAAAAGAATGCAAGAAAGCAGGGAGCTTAGGAGAAAAGTGTCTGAGCAGGCAGAGAGGTGGAAGCGGACAACACAGCCCAGACTCTGACAGTTTGAGGCTTTGGGTAGAAACTTTAACTTAACTTTTAATTTAAAAAATCCAGTAAATGGAAATGCCTACTGATAAAAAACAGTTTTTCATCCACTTGCACAGTTTTCCTAAAAAGTTTCTTCAACATGTTTGCTGTAGAAAAGCTAAGTAGGATTCAGGAGCAAAAGGGCTGTCTTGTTTGGAGTTTTAGTTTTTTTTCAAGTCTTTATTCATACGCTGTCTTTATCTTTTTACATAGACATGAGTTACATTAAACAAACTAAAACCTGAAACTAAAAAACTAAAAACTATGGTGATGCACCTTTTAGAATTCTTCCTATCTCAATTTTTTCATATTCATAATTTACCTTGACTCTAAATCCCGCATAGTCCATGACTAAAAGTGTAAAAATACCTTCAGTTTAAGAGAATAACGAATAACGAGACTGAAATTTAGCGAAATTTATGGAAAACAACATTCATTTAATTATTTGTTTTCACAAGTAGAGTAAAAGTTTTAAATAATCTGTGTCATTGCAGAATAATTCCATCCAGGTTTTACTAATCACTATATTGCATTTTTTATACTTTTATGCTAATTTTAAGCTGGTTCCAATTCCAAAGAAGCATTTCATAGTTAGCAGCAGTTATCCAGTTGTGGTTTTCCTACAGTGCTTCAAAAGCATTTGTAGGTTGTCTGTCACTATTTCTTACCCACAATGTAAAAGTGGTGCGGACTTCTTTAACGCATTTGTAACCGTTGGTTGTCAAACACCCTGATGAGCAGTCTGTATTTACCCAACTCTGCCAAAATAGCAAGTCATCTCAAGAACTGCTTTCTTACTTTAAAATAAAAGTCTGATGCATGAATGCAATTGGGTATCAAGCTCAAAGCATGCACGTTAATGTGTTAGACAGAAGGACCTGAGTATCCCTGTTTCAGCAAGTCCTAGTGGGGTTTTTTGACACAACAACATGGAACTACAGATTATTAGGTGTGTTGTTTTATATGTCTTGGCAGTGTATTTAGGCAGCAGCATCAATTCTTTAATAGTAGAAATGCATGGAAAATTGAGTAAACTTCAAAGTGTAGCTGGTGGGGTTTCCATCTGTTTCAGTGGTCCATTATTATTGTTAGGGAAGATGAAAGAGGAGTTTGATCTGAAGAGCTTTTAGGGCCTCAGCTGTGATCAGTGGGGGTTTCTAGCTCTATATGGTACAAAGTCTAGTCATTTTTTATAATGCTCCACCTTTTGTTTAATAATCAAAGAAAAACATATTTACCATAGAAAAAATGGAATCATGATTATTCCTAAATGCCATCTTTAAAATATGGCCATAATGAATCTATAAGATTAAACAGTATGCTTTCTTCATGTAAAACTTTTTTGCAGCCTCAGGTTTCACCTTCATGTAGATTTTCACGAATTTTGGCTATAGGGAGTTTACTATAGTTACTAGAGTTTACTATAGTTTACTGCAGCAACGCAGAAACCTTTTGTTACCTATTGTTCATTCATTCTCATTTGACTGAGTTACTGTAAATAAATCTGGGTTATGTTTAACAAATCCAAATATTTCTGTTGTTTTCATTTACACAAAGCCCTTGGGAAGCAACATCTCTGGACATTTTCCCATTGTTCTGGCATTTAGTAAATATAAATAGTTTGTGCAATCCCACTGACCAAAACAGGAAAGGTTCAGTTAGATGTCATTTTAGAAAGTGAGAAAACGAGATCATGTTTCTTTTTATACAGTGTATGGTTCAACTGTATGTGTAAAAACCAAGTAATCTGTAAGCTGGTTTTATAGGATTAAAGAGGAAAAGTAGCCATGCTGCTGCATCATAAGCAAGTGTGAACACCTCTATAAAACCATATTTGTAAATGTCAACTGATTGTTATTTACATTTTAACATTTTACTTGTTAAAATAAATGGTAAGAAAGGAATTCTGGCTGTTTGATTTAGTCTTTTGTTATCAAAATCACACCCAAGGTCTACAGAATAAAGGTATGTGTTAACAAGCTGCCAATAAAGAACGACCCATCAGCAATAACAATAGAAAAACAACTGTTTTATATCGGTGTGATCCTGTTCGCAAGTTGAAAACATTTGAGACATTGCCTAAACCCAAGAGTTTAATATCAGACTCCACAGCCCTCAGTTAGTACTATTTGTTAAATGGTAAAGTGAATGACAGAATAGGACTCAACACTTATGTATAGTTTGGAAGGGTTGCCAAGTGTAAGTTTCTCCGTTTTACAGCAGCATGAATGAAGGTTAGCAAAAGTTAATACTGTTTGCACATCTAGGACTAAATCATGAATTTTTGGCCATAATGCAAAGAAAATACAAAGCAAGATATTTGTCAAAAACTAAAGGGGTGCGGCAGTGGCGCAGGATACCCGTATTCAGAGGCTTCAGTACTCAATGCAGTCGTCGTGGGTTTGACTCCGAGCCCAGGTGACCTTTGCTGCATGTCTCCTCCCTTTTTGCACCCCTTCCGGTCAGCTTACTGTTGAAAAAATGTGAAAAAGGGCAACACTTGAGCCCCAACAAAACAAACAAGCCTAAAAACCCTAAAACACAGCATAAAAGAGCAAACATCTGATGACATGTGTCACACACTGTGATGGAGCGGTGATTATTTTAGGCTTGATTTGCAGGCACAGGACCTGGGCTCCTGCTGTCTCTGAGCTGAGTAAAAGCTTCTAGAGCTTAGTCATATGGCTGCTAAACAAGCGTAAAGTATCCAGCCCTCTACCATGGTTCTCAACAGTTAGTATGATGTATTTGTATGATTTTTTTTTAAATTAGCTCTATGAAATATGGACACTTGTATATTATCTGTTTAAACTTTTTCAGAAGTACAGTATGTTCAAATAACACTTCACAAAGTAGGTATCTTTTTAAGAACAAATATAACTTAAACATGGAAAATGCTGAGTGAATCTACTAATGTTTGATCTGCAAGTCTCAGTTTTTTTCTGAAATGGTTTTAACTGAATCCTTTATACTGTAGCACTATGCTATCCATTTTTATGATAGCTAACCCATAAACCTTTCTTTTATCCATTGGAAGATGCATTTTCTTCATAGTATTTCAATAAAATACACCTGAATACTCCAGTAATAACTTTCTTCTCTAAATACAGGAGGATCAACAAGCTATAGAAATATCTGACAAAGCAAAAATACAGAGACCTAATACGATTCGAATAAATCTGTGAAGACATGTTACTTGCATATCCATTGATAACAAGCTTTAAGGAAACTGTGAGGTGGGTTCACTGTTCAAAAACTTGTCTTACTTCCTCCTATCTCCTCAGTGCAAGTGTGTAGCAAACCACAGGATTAATTCTATTAAAATTAAAAGACTGGATTCATAGAAGGGCTGCATGGTGATGCAGTTGGTAACACTGTTGCCTTGCAGCAAGAAGGTCCTGGGTTTGAATCCTGGTGTCTTTCTGCATGGAGTTTCTATGTTGCATTTGTGAGTTCTCTCCAGGCACTCTGGTTTCTCTAAAATTAGGTGTATGCATGGTTGTCTGTCCCATGTGTCTCTGTGTTGGCCTGTGATGGACTTGTGAGCTGCTCAGGGTGTACCCTGCTTCTCGCCTGATGACCACTGGAAAAAGGCACCACCCCACTGCAACCCTGCAAGGACAAAAAGGTATAGATAATGAATGGATAAGTCATGACTCACAAGGTACATTATATAGCCAAAAGTTCACTCACCTATCCAAATTATTGAATTAAGGTGTTTTAATCACTTTCATTGACAGATGTGGATAAAATCCAACACCTAGGCATGCAGACTGCTTCTACTAATATTTAAGAAAGAATAAGTCACTTTCAGGAGCTCAGTGAGTTCCAGTTTAATTTACACAAATTGGCCTCAAGGCACCTAACACACATATTACATACATCCCATTTCAAACCAACCGGAAAAGGGTGGCTTGTCCTCTTCAGGTTGGAGGGGAGTTCCTGCCTCAAGTGGAGGAGTTCAAGTATCTCGGGGTCTTGTTCACGAGTGAGCGAAGAATGGAGCGGGAGATCGACAGACAGGTCGGTGCGGCTGCCGGAGTAATGGGGGCGCTGTGCCGGTCCGTTGTGGTGAAGAGAGTGCTGAGCCGAAAAGCGAAGCTCTCGATTTACCGGTCGGTCTATGTTCCTACCCTCACCTATGGCCATGAACTTTGGGTCATGACCGAAAGAATGAGATCCCGGATACAAGCGGCTGAAATGAGCTTCCTCCGTAGGGTGGCCGGGCACTCCCTTAGAGATAGGGTGAGGAGCTCGGCCATTCGGGAGGGGCTCGGAGTAGAGCCGCTGCTCCTCCACATCGAGAGGAGCCAGTTGAGGTGGCTCGGGCATCTATACCGGATGCCTCCTGGACGCCTTCCTCGGGAGGTGTTCCAGGCACGTCCCACCGGGAGGAGGCCCAGGGGACAGCCCAGGACACGCTGGAGGGACTATGTCTCTCGGCTGGCCTGAGAACGCCTTGGGTTCCCCCCGGAGGAGCTGGAGGAGATGTCTGGGGAGAGGGACGTCTGGGTGTCTCTGCTGAGTCTGCTGCCCCCGCGACCCGGTTCCGGATAAGCGGAAGACGACGAGTACGAGTAGGAGTACCATTTCAAACCACGTTATAAAACAATGCTGAAAGTTCAGTACATTATTTTTACTGGTAAATATTTTCTCAAACCTAGCCATTGCATCAAGTCCCTAACTTTTCAGCAGTCACTCCTAAATGTTGCATGTAGCAACAGTGGACAGTCACTTGCAGCATGTTGTTAACTCTGGGAGTTGGTTCCACAGGAGAGGAGCCTGATAACAAAAAAATCCCTCCCATTCTACTTTTATAAGCTGTAGGAACCAC
The DNA here is from genome assembly GCA_036173005.1 of Crenichthys baileyi. Taxonomy (NCBI): domain Eukaryota; kingdom Metazoa; phylum Chordata; class Actinopteri; order Cyprinodontiformes; family Goodeidae; genus Crenichthys; species Crenichthys baileyi. The sequence goes on from JAHHUM010001736.1 coordinate 1,227,036, forward strand.
CAGTAAACCTGCAGTCTGAGAGCGGAGTGCTCTGTTAGGAATGTATCCAACAATCAGATCTCTGATGTATGATGGAGCTTTATTAAGAGCCTTATATCTAAGAAGTAGGTTTTTCAATTTAGTTTAAAATTTAACAGGGAGCCAATGAATAGAACCTAAAGAGGGAAAAATAGAACCATCCTTTTTCATTTTCGTCAAAGCTCTCGTTTATGCATTTTAGACAAGCTAAAGGCTTTTATCTGAGTTTTTTTTAATTTTCTGATAGTAAAGGGTTAAAATAGTCCACTCTTGATGGAACAAATACATGGGCTAGTTTTTCTGCATCATTCTGGGATAGAATATTTCTAATTTTGTCAAATTGAAGGGATGAGAAAGGGAAGTCCTAGAAACCTGTTTAATATGGGATTAAACATAACAAAAATCCTTTCACATTACCAGCATAGTACGTTTATAGGATGCCGTCTGTTCAATAAAGCTAGTCATAAAATGTCCTCACATCTGAATATTCCAGAATTATCTCTTAATTATTCAATAGTAATGTGGAAGTGACCAGGAATGACAGCAGCTCAGTTACAAATACCCGTTTTCCACCAACGTGGTTCGGAGCCCGTTCCGGGTTTCCGAACGTGATTTCAAACCAATGACGTGTGTTTCCACCAACAAAAGAGGTTCCAAAGCGCGAACTCTGGTTCAACACAGGTACCGCAGACTGTTTGGTTCTTCTGCACGAACCGCAACATGACCCGTGGGCGGTTCAAAGCCACAGACAAGGAGAACTTACCGTATAACTATTATTTATGTTTGTAAAAACATACTAAACATGCATTGTATAATCATTTCTGTTGATTTCACTCGGGGATGCCGTACATATGCAAATGAAAACCTTGTACATACCATATTAACTGTAGCCATATTAACAGTAGGATGCTTCAATGGAACACTGCACACAGGTTAGCAAGCTCCGCTGTGTCGCTACCAAGCTTCCCCCCCTCCATGCTGTTTAATGCCTACTGTTGATGACTCATGCTTGGTTCACAAAACTGGTGGAAATGGGCGACGTTGCTCAACAAAGCACCAAAGTTCGAAGGCACGCAAACCGAACTTGTTCAGTAACAAGAGTTCTTTCGGTGGTAAACCGCTAAAAGTGGTGGACCACATAAAATCACAGAAGTGGGGTCAGTTACATAATGTGCAGTGGTCACCAAAATTCAGAATCAATAGCTACAGAAGGAGATGGACATGGACATAGATGAATGAGTTGGTGTAGGAGAGCTTGGCCAGTCTGACTAGTCCTCACCTCAGTCCAATAGAACAGATTTGGGATAAATTAGAGTTGAGTGTGAACCATCATCTCGTCCAACATCAGCTTCTGACCTAAAAAATGTGCTTCTGAAAGAATGGGCAAAAATTCCCATAAACACACTCCTACACCTTGTGGAGAGCCTTCCCAGAAAATCTAAAGGGGTTATAGCTGCAAAGATGGGCCATCATCATGTTAAAACCTGTAAATTAAAGGTGACATGCAAGTTCATATGCGTGTGAAGGCAAAATGGTGTATTTGTTGCTTACTGTATATGCATCAAAGGACAACGTGCACAGCATGAGCCAACAAATAAGTCACAATAGCTTTTATTTCTGTGGGTATGAATATCCAAACAAAAAACTGATTTTTTGAAATTATTATTATTATTTTTTTTTTTATCCATGTTGTGTCTTAGCTAATTTGCTGTGTCATTGAGGCACACTAACAATAGCTGTGTTTTTGTTCCCTTGTTTTGATGAGGACAATTGCAAAATGGACACAAAAAGCTTTTGTTGTGATTTCAGTAGTGTTCATCACTACTTACCCAGCCACCAACATGATGGACATAACATTTTTTTTTCCATTATCATTGCTTATGTCTGAAAAAATGCTGAACAAATCTGAAATTCTGTCAGGGTATATAATCTCATGGGCACTTAAGTTTACTATTACTTTACAGTGATGCATGATACAGTTAAATTTAAGTAATATCTAAAAAGGTTGTCTCATGGTGGAATGTGATGCTGGAACAGTAAATGAGAGGTTAAAAGTCTTCTGATGTATCCACAGGGACCTCTTGTAATAAGCAAGTATAGCACCCAGTAATATTTTATTCTTTTCAGGGTGAGTTAATGTCAATTCTGCAACCAGCACACCCTAGCACTAAAACTGCCTTTCAGAATTGTTGTGATTATTATTAGGGATATATTATTGAATATTAATATTTTATTAAATAATAATTTGGTCTGTTAAGTGCTGTCCGGTGAATACCAGCCCAATAAGGCGGTTGTATTAGGACAACAGTGAAAGGGGTAAGCCAAGCTCTGACATTACTGAACAGCAAAACTCTGCACACACATGGAATAAATTCAGACAATTTCTTAAAATACAAGAATGAATTAAAACAATACGTCAATTCAAGTCAAACATATTTCAATCAACAAACTCTTAACTAGAACAATACAACTAAACTACTAAGCAGAATAAAAGAATATGGAAGACTAACTATGTACAATACAAACAAGTGAATCTAAGATGGTTAAAAACCATGGCCAATAAAGTGATGCAACATTATCATTCAATTTTATTTATGTTTGAGAACCAAGAATTATCTTGAAGAATCTGGAAATTAAGTTAAGTTAGGTATTACAATAATTGGTATACCTTCAAACAACCATTGAAACTGCAAGGTCCGATAAAACATTATTTTCATAAAATAATATTTTAAAGAATGATTTGTTGAATAAAACCAACCTTCTGGATGAGTAACTCTCAATGGTGTTTAATAAGCTGCCTTTTTTTAGTACAATAATATTTAAGGAAATATTATTAAGGAAATATAAAAATGATATGTAAGGAAATATTATTTTGAATAAGAACCAAACCTTTCTGGATAAATGAGTCTTAATAGACTCCTAAGTCACATGTTACCTTAGCCGATAGCTGTTGAAGCTAAGAAAAGAAGCTTATAACTTATCATCTCTTTAAAATCAAACATGTACCTTTAAAATACCATCAGCATTGACACCGCATTTTGGCTGATATGTGTTAAAAACCCCCTTTTAAATAAAGTTGTTTTAACTTTAAAAACACAACACAGAACATCTCATTAGCTCAGCAGCTAGTCTGCTAGCACTTTGCTGAGTTTTCTCAACACAAACAGAAACCAAATGTCCTTAAACAAACATCATTTAGATTATTTAATTCTCAACTAATCTTCTCTGCCTAAACTCTACCTCTTACGTGAACTGTTCTGAAGACAGGGTTTTCTGGGGGACGAGTTGAGGGAAGTGAAACTGTCCCAGTAATCCACATGTGGGCATTAACAAAGGGACCAGCTTTGACGATAATCTCAGTAGCTGTGAGGGGTTTAGCTGGTGCTTAAATGCATACGATCTGAGTGATCGTAGTCACTTTTGGATCCAAGGATTCTTCAAGGTAGAAGCCTTACTCGCCCGTGAGTTTCAAGGCTTTCAGCTGACATGTGCTCTGGTCCCTCCATTAGCCACTGTCCGCAGCCAGAATGAGACCGAGCAGAGGGTGAAACGTGCTCTTGGGTCAGAGATTCCAGCTCTGACTCCTCCTCTTCCTGGGCTGTGTTAGGAATAGGCTAGTGTGATTTTGAAAGGTGCAGAGATTCATACAGGCCTTCGATGATGTATAGTTCAGAGGTTGTTCATCCAGGTGCATTAATGTTCATTCATGTTTACTTCATGGCTGTGGTCCCAACAGAATGATACTGGTGAATAGGGCTCCAGCATGGAGTCAGTAGTATCAAAATCACACCCAAGGTCAAGGTAATGGTCTCACAGTGTTGTGCCTACAACTGAGAGCTGAAAGATGACGAAAAGAAAGGTAGAGGTAAAAAATTCAGGTCAGAGTAATGCAGAGGAGTAGATACTACTATTACATTATGGCAAGTTGTATGTTGTGAATTTATTTTGTTGCATATTATATGTCTATGTTTGTTTGATGTTGTATGTTTGTATTTTAGAACTGCGCTGCACAAGATGGCAGCCAGTTGGAGTAGGTCTATAACATTCCTTGCCATTCTTTTTTACTACTAGTTTTTCCTGACGGATTGTTTTTTTTCTGTTTATTGTTATTTTGGATGCTGTGCAGCAGGGAGGATTTTTGCTGTTATTTTTTTTTTACTTTGGGCAGTGGTTCTATAACTACTGCAACAAAGCGGTTTTTTACAACCAGGAGCAGCTCATAACATTTCAAAGGCTCAAATAACACCTGTACTATGAGCGTCAATGCCATATTTTAAACAAAAGACATTGTGAATGCAGACCAGGAGCAAAGCTGAAAGAGAGTAGGAGGAAGTTTAAATAGACCTGTTGCCCTGACATCCCACATCATAAAGGTCCTAGAGAGACTCCTGTTGGCCCACCTGAGTAAGCAAACAATAAAGGACCCCCTACAGTTTGCTTATCGCTGTGGAGTTGGAGTTGAAGATGCCATCATACACCTGCTTCAACAAACCCACTGTCGTCTGGACAAAGCCAGCAGCACCATGAGGATCATATTCTTTGATTTCTCCAGTGCATTTAATACAATTCAACCTGATTTGCTTTGTCAGAAACTCAAGAAGACTCTGGTGGAGGCCTCAACAATCTCCTGGATCAAAGACTACCTGACAAACAGACCACAGTTTGTGAGACTGAAGGGTTGTGTTTCTAACCAGGTAGTCAGCAACACAGGAGCACCACAGGGAACTGTACTCTCACCATTCCTTTTCACTCTGTATACTTCAGACTTCCAGTACAAGACAGACTCCTGTCACCTGCAGAAATACTTGTAGATTCTGCAGTTGTGTGGTGGATCAGAGATGGACAAGAAGCTGAGTACAGAAAGGTGGTGGACCGCTTTGTGGCATGGTGTGGAAACAATCATCTCATCTTGAACATGACTAAAACAAAGGAGATGATTGTGGATTTTAAACAGGAATAAGTCAAAAACTATTTCCATCATGGGAGAAGAGGTGGGGGTGGTGGAGGAGTATAAATACCTCGGTGTTCACCTAGACAACAGACTGGAGTGGAGATGCAACTGTGAAGCCGTCTACAAGAAGGGACAGAGCAGACTGTACTTCTTGAGGAAGCTTAGGTCCTTCGGTGTTTGCAGCAAGATGCTGCATATCTTCTATAAGTCTGTTGTGGAGAGTGTGATCTCTTCTGCCATCATTTGCTGGGGAAGCAGCATCAGAGACAGGGACTTAAAAAAGCTCAACAAGCTGATAACGAAGGCTGGCTCTGTTCTGGGGAATTCTGGAACCTCTGGAGATCACCTTGTGCAAAGAAGGATTCTTCATAAATATATAAATATAAATATATAAATATTTAATTTCCCTTTGGGATTAATAAAGTATTTTTGAATTGAACTGAAGCATCCTCTTCATGAGACTGTTGTACAACCAAAGAGTGTCTTCAGTCAGAGGCTTCTTCAGATGTGCTGTAAGACAGACCACTACAGGAGATCCTTCCTGCCCATAGAAATCAGCATCCACAACAGCTCTTTGAAGAAACCTACATAATGAGCTACAACAACATTCAATTTCCCTTTGGGATTAATTAAGTATTTTTGAATTGAATTTGAATTGAATTGAATAAGACATTTTAAGGAAAGTGAAAGGAAAGTTGGACTAAAAACCTAATTAATAATGTTTAGATAGCACAGTCAAAAGCCACTCTAAACAAATAGGGTTAAACTTGATTTAAGCAACTTAGGGTGTCAGCGCTTTTATGGTTTTCTGGGAGTTTGTTCCAGATTAGTGGAGCATAAGAACTAAAAGCTGCTTCTCCATGTTTGGTTCTGGTTCTGGGTATGCAGAGTAGATTTGAGCACTTTCTTAGCTCTAGTGAGGACAAGGTCAGCAGAAGTTAGTTATTTTAAAGTCTGTTCTTTGAGATATGGGAAGCCAGTGTAAGGACTTTAGAACTGGGGTGATGTGCTCCACTTGCAGCTGTCTGATCAACATTTTCAACAGACCTGTGAAGACACTGTTGCAGTAATCAATTCTACTAAAGATTAACGCATGAATTAGTTTTTCAGGGTCCTGCTGAGACATTTGTCCTTTAATCCTGTTCTTTGAGATACGGGGAGCCAGTGTAAGGACTTAAGAACTGGGGTCTGATCAACATTTTCAACAGACCTGTGAAGACACTGTTGCAGTAATCAATTCTACTAAAGATTAACGCACGAATTAGTTTTTCAGGGTCCTGGTGAGACATTTGTCCTTTAATCCTGGAGATGTTCTTTAGGTGATAGAAGGCTGACGTTGTTACTGTCTTTATGTGTCTGAAGGTTAAAGTCATCACTTCCGGTTGTTGTGGGCATTGGTGTGAAAGAAAACCATGTGATAGTTCATCCACCAATGTCATTACGCATATTCCGATGAATGAAGTACACTGCGGTCTGGATTTTAATGTTTGTTTTTTGCAATTTTTTACTGGATTTCTGTATCAGTTTCTGGAAAATAAAAACCGTGCTCTGGGACACGTGGTGAGTAGAATAATTAAGTTGAACTCTCCGGTTTCATTTGCAAAAAAAAGTATTGTTCTAGCTTATTTGGTTGCAATTCTACAGAGCGCCGGCGCTCCCGCCGGTCATAAAGGGTTAAACATTTTCATCAGCCTCAGACAAAATGACTACTACATCAGTAACAGGCCTCAGGTAGGTTTTAGCAGTACCTTGTTCAACAGTCCTAACCTCAACTTTTCTCACTCTGGTATCATCACTGGGAATGGCTTAGACTACAATACCTATAGGCCACTCGTTACACCTGAGGCTTCTCTCCCTTCCACTTTTGCCTTGTCTGCAGTGTAGCAAGATAACCTTGCCTCCATTTCTTCCAAAAACAGTCAGCAAGACCCTGAACTTGCCTGCACTGGGCCTTGTAAAGGTCTTTGAGTTCAAAATCTCCAGGTGATGTTGAAACAGCGCCATCCTTTTGTGTTAGAAGCATTGCAGATGAGAGAACCTGCGGCGCTTCAGAATTGGTAAAAACAGGAACTAAGGGCTGGGCCTTCATTATAGCCTTGGCCTCAGCCATAAGGGTGACCAACACCTCGTGTCTGAGGTGGGTGTTTAAGGTTTTTTTAAGCAGGCCATCAAGGATGTGTCGAACGAGTCCAATCATTCTCTACCATGCTCCATCCATGTGAGATAAATGCAGGGCATTGATGTCCAGGTGCAGCTTTGGTCCTGTAAATAGTCTTTGATCTCAGGATCTTGAATATTGATTTGCAACTCCTTACAAGCACCAATGAAGTTTGTGCCTTGGTCCGACCGTAGGTGTTTGACAGGCCCTCCGATTGACAGGAAATGACGCAAGGGATTTATGAAACTTGAGGTTGACATTGCCTCTATGACTTCTATGTGCACTGCCCAGGTACTCAGACAGGTAAACATTATAGCCCACCTTTTGCTGAGAATACTATTTGCTCTGGTGTGGCGGGATGTGACATTCCAAGACCCAAAAACGTCCAAACCACATGAGTGAATGGCGGGTCAACCGCAAGTCTGTCAGCGGGTAAGCTGGCCATTTTCTGAACTTCTAAACGGCCTCTAAGTTTCCTGCATGTCACACATTTGTGGAGTGTGCTCGAAATTAGTCTCTTGCCTCCAACAACCCATAGTCCTGCTGAGCGCAGAGCACCTTCTGTGAACTGTCGCCCTTGGTGAGCTACTTGGTTGTGGTAATATCTAACTAAAAGAACAGCGACATGATGAGTTCCTGGAATTATCAAGGGGTGTTTTTCCATATCTGAAAGATCTGCTGACTCCAAGCGTACTCCAACCCTTAACACCCCGCTATCAAGGAAGGGATCAAGTTTTCCAAGAGGACTGCATGAGAGGACCTCTTTACCTTTTTTAAGGCTCTCAATTTCCTCATTGTAAATCTGTTTGAATGCACTGAATGATTGCTGTTTTTGCTTGTGAGACTTCTGTGCCAACCTTTACATGTGCTTGAAGCTTTAGAGAATGTCTTGGCAGTGTGGATGAGAGTTTTCATTTCTTTGACCAGGGACTTCCAACTTGAGAAACATGCAAACCTGTGGGATCCTAGCAGTTTTTTCTCTATTTTTGGAAGTTACTTGGGGTCGAATTTCAATATCCACTGATCCACAATGTCAAACATCTCTTTGTTTTGTTCTGTGTCTCTTTGATCATTGTCAGACAGTGTCAGGAACTTTGGGCCAGAGAGCCAGGAGGTATGTTGCATGTGGCACTGGCACCTTCATGCGAAATTCTGTGATTTTTATTGTTAAGGTCATTATCCTGGAACGATAGAAAGCGCAAATGATTTTGGTGGCTTTCCTTGACTCTAAAGCATTGAAATATCTGCTCAGCATCTGCTTTAACTGCAACCTGTTCTTACCTAACGAGTAATAGAACCCCAGGCAGTGTATTGTTTAAGTCTGGTCCTGTAAGTAGAACGTCATTTAGGGAAATAGCCTTGAATGAGGTGCTTGAGACACAACTTGTAATTTGCCTGGTTTCTGTGGATGGTATACCCCAAAGGTCAGTTGGTACCAGCATTCTTCACCTGGTTTGTGGAGGTGCCTTTTCTGCTTGATCTTTATCAAAGATTTTCTGCATAAATTCTGTCAATTGTTCTCGCATGTCTTTCCTTTTTTCTAGTGTCTGTAACAAAACAGTGAGGCGCTTCAGAGCTTGTTCTATGTTGTTGGGAAGTACAGAACTTTGCAGCCCAGCCCGTCTATCACCCAAAATGGATGACCCCAACAGTGGTAAAGGTTCAAGGTCATTAGGGTCATCTGAAACACTTGTTTTAGGTCTTGCATTAATGATGGCCTCAACCTTGGAGAGAGCTGTTTCGTCAAGCATTTGTTGCTTCAGCACAGAGCTCATCATTTTTTCACAGTCCAAATCTGTCTCTCAGAGCCACTGGGTGGATAAAATATCCACTGAACCCAATTTTGCCTCAATTTTTGATTGGTTCTTCTGCTCAATAGACTCAGGCAGCACTGTGAGCAGGGTGAACCATATCATTTAGGTGATATGGTTCACCTAAACGACATACTAAAGGTGTATTACACAGTTTTTAAAGATTTCTCTTAAATATTTACATATATTTATGAACTTATGAACCTATTTTAAACTCTTAATTTATTACTTTTAAACCTCATTGTAAAATAGGATATGAAATCAATATTTATTAATTCTTGCTTGTGTTTTTAACACTGGGTTACCCTGGTATTTAAAACTGTTTATGATTTCATTCACCTTGACAAAATATGTAGTTCCATCTGAAGAAAAATACCCCAGAGCATGATGCTGTCACCGCCATATAAGGCGGTGATGTTTTTTTGGTGATGCTCAGTGTTGGTTTTTTTGGTTTTTACCTGTAGGAATTGTGGCAAAAACAAAGATTTATTTCATCAGACCATAACACATTCCCGACAAAATATTGGGAGATTTTAGCCAGGCCTTGATAATTTCTTGGAAAAAAAAACTGTTTCTGTTTTTAAGCGTTTCTGTTTAGTTCAGTTGCTTTTTATCAGTTATGGAAAAATGTGTAGTTTTAGTTCTAATTCTGTTGTTCATAGTTTTCTAGTTTCTGATTATTATCTTCTGTGCTGTGGTTTATGTACAATGTATTGCTGTTGATTTATATGGACTCGTCTCCCAACTAATACCTGTCATTAGGTTCTAAACCAGGAGACTCTGAGAAACAGGAAAGGTTTAACAAGTTTATTGAGAAGATGTGTTTTGGCAGTGTCAAGACTCCGTAGCAGTCAGGCTTCAGGTATTGGTTCACTAAAAGCGAGAAGATGATTATTATCAAGTAGATGTTTCTGGTTACTGAAGAGGAGACTGAAGGGCTCACTTGTGTGTCTGTATGTTGGTTCCTGGAGGGGAGAGCAAGCCACCGAAGCAGAGGCTGGCAGGTGAGCCTGCTGTGCGAGTGCCTTTCCTTGGACGGTGGTAGGCATTGGAGGGTGGACAGGCAGGACAGGTGAAACAAAAAGGGAGCTTACAGGTTGATCCAGATCTCTCTTAATGAGTCTTGCACTGAGGTAACTTCATTTAAGAAGTTGATCTGTCAGGAAGTTTCAGGTTTCAGCCGCAGCAAACACAGAAGGGCCAGAACCACGGAGGGTTTGTACAAGGCAGGGTTTGGGTAAACAGCCACCTTTGGAGGAAGAAACAGTCAGGGGTTAGCAGAAAGGAGAGGACTGGGCAGGACTGGTTTAATTTGGGAGAGATGAAAGGTAGGATGGACTCTGAGGTGAGAGGAGAGTTTGAGGCGGACAGATGAAGGGCTGATGATTCGGTCAACTTTGAATGGACTAAGGAACCTGGCAGCCAGTTTGCGGGAATAGTCCTTAGGAGGAAAATTTCTAAAGGAGAGCTATACCTCTTGACCTGGAGTGTAGTTGGGGACCGGTCTCCTCCTCAAGTCAGTATGGCATTTGGTGGTGAATGAAGAGTGTTGTAGTGCAACCTTAGTGAGGTTCCAGGACCTTTTGAAATGATTAAAGTGGACTCACAGCAGGATGGGTTCAGGGCAGGAGGATGGAAGGAGCGAGGGTTGATAGCCAAGTGATGCCTCAAACGGTGACAGACAAAGTAGCAGCGGAAACATGAGAATTATGGGCATATTTGGCCCAAATGAGATTCTCACTCCAAGTTTTCAGGCTGTGGGTGCAGAGACATCTCAGAGTATTTTTCATTTCTTGATTGAGTCGTTTGCATTGTCCATTGGTCTGAGGGTGAAAGCCATTTGGGTTGAGCACAAGGAGTGAACAGAAATCTTTCCATACCTGTGAGATGAATTGTGGTCCTCTGTCTGAGATGTCTTCTATGGGAGTCTGTGAATTCTGAATACGTGATTGAGAAGGATCCATCAGTGGCGGCAGCAGAGGGCAGCTTGGTGAGAGCGATGAGGTGACAGCCCTTGGAAAAAAACGACCAATGACTGAAAGGATAACAGTTTTGTGGGTAGATGGTGGTAGGCCAGTGACAAAGTCAAGAGCAATGTGAGACCAGGGTTGACCAGGGATGGAAAGTGGCTGGAGGAGACCGGCTGGAGCTTGATGGGAATTCTTGTTACGGGGGCAGATGGAACAAGAGTTGATGTACTCGACCACATCACGGTTGAGCGTGGGACACCAGAAGTATCTACAGATGAAGGTGATAGAAGTGATGGAACCCGGATGACTGGAAAAACGAGAACCATGGGTCCAATGTATGACTTGAGATTGGGTGGTCTTAGGGACGTAGAGACGGTTAGGAGGTCCTCCCCCAGGATCAGGCTCGTCGACTTGAGCCCTGAGGACACGCTCCTCGATTCCCCAAGTGTGGGAACTGATAACGCAGGTCCGAAGAACGATTGTCTCAGGCTCAGGGTCATAGCTTCTGAAGAAGAAGGCGCAAGGAGGGAGTTTGTCGTCAGCCAATGACTTTTGGGAGAGAACAGCGCCAACTCCAGTATTGGAGGCGTCCACCTCTAAAACAAACTGGAGTTTGGGGTCAGGGTGCACTAAAATGGATGCCAAGGAGAACCTTTCTTTGAAGCTCAGGAACATCTCTTCTGCATCTGGGGTCCAGCGAAAAGGAACCTTCATGGAGGTGAGAGCCGTTAGGGGGAAGCCAGGAGACTAAAGTTTCTGATGAGCCGGCGGTAGAAGTTAGCAAAGCCCAGGAATCTTTGAAGTTCCTTCCTAGAATTGGGTTTGGGCCAATCCACCACAGCTTGGATCTCACCTGTCCACCCTCTAGAATAAAGCCCAGAAATGTTATTGTGGATACGTGAAACTCACATTTCACCGCCTTGACGAACAGCCTATTCTCCAATAACCTTTGTAGGACCTTCTTGATCTGAGAGGTGTGGGACTCCAGATCCTTGGAGAAAATGAGAATGTCATCCAGGTAAACAAACACAAACACATTTATGAAGTCTCTTAAGACGTTGTTTACTAGGGCCTGGAACACTGCGGGTGCGTTGGTCAAATCAAAAGGCATGACCAAATATTTGAAATGCCCCAGGGGGGGGTTTGAAAGCAGTTTTTCATTCATCCCCTTCTCTGATCCTGACCAAGTGGTAAGCATTACGGAGGTCGAGTTTAGTGAAGATGGTGGTGCTTTTCACAGTTTCCAGAGTGGAGGCCAGGAGTGGTAATGGGTATTTGTTCTTAATAGTGATTTGATTAAGTCCCCAGTAATCTATGCAGGGTCGAAGGGAATTGTCTTTCTAAAGAAAAAGCCTGCACCGACTGGGGAAAAGGATGGTCAAATTATGCCGGCTTTGAGAGAATCATTGATATAATTCTCCATAGTTTCTTAATCAGCTTCAGAAAGGTTGTAAAGGCGACCAGAGGGTAGTGGCGCACCAGGGAGTAAATCAATGACACAACTGCTATGGACAGTGGGGTGGCAGAGACAAGGCCCGGTCTTTACTAAAGACCACTTTTAGGTCATGGTACATGGGAGGAACCTGTAGCGGATCAGGCTGGGACTCAGGAGTAGGGCTGCGCAGAATCTTGAGGGATAGCAGAATTAAGACAGGACATGTGACACTGCTCACTCCATGACTCAATGCGTGAGTGAGTCCAATTTAAATGAGGATTGTGAATTTTAAGTCAGGAATGACCTAAAACAATATGGGCCTCTTGAAGTGTGTTCTTTTGTTTTTTTTACACAAAAAGTTAGCCATGCTTTTTTTGTTTTTTTTCGAATGAATGAATCAAATGTGTTCTTGGCCAGATCAGCAGTGGGAATCTGTAATTTCTCAACCAGGTCAGGGCTGATCAGATTCTGTTCGACTCCTGAGTCAATAAGAGCTAGGACAGCAACTTGGTTTTGTTCTAAACAGAGGAGCGATCTGAGGTGGAAATGGGGGTGGTCAAAAAATGCTGAGACCCGTCAGTAGAAGCAGGGGAACTGGCCCGTCAGTTCCCCTGCTTCTACTGACGGGCTTCGTCTTTTGGCCGAACTGGGCAATGGTGGCGAAAGTGCCCCATTTCGCCACAATACAGACATCTATCTGATGAGCGATGTCTGGGCCTCTCTTCAGGGGTAAGGCTGGTCCAGCCAAGCTGCATAGACAGCCTGGGGATTTAATGATTCCATCTTGGTTTGGTTTTTCCTTTCTTGTTGTCTCTCTCATAATCGATTATCGATACAAATGGCCAGACTCACTAGGTCATCCAGGGTTTTGGGTTCCTCTCAGCTTGCCAGTTCATCTTTTATATTCTCATTCAATGCGTTTCTGAAAGCACCTTTTAATGCTGGGTCATGCCACCCTGATTCTGCAGCCAGAGTTCGCAACGCGATTGTCATCTCAGCTACGTAAAGCTGGTGCTGCCGGAGATGCCAAATCTTTTGAGCCATGGCCTTGTCACTGTTTTAGAGAGGTTTTCTTTAACAGATCCAGAAACTGGGTTAGAGTATAGTAATGAATAGTTCATTGAGAGACGGCCAGAAGTTAATATTTCAGTCATCACAGCAAAGGGCGGCTACTTTAAAGATTCTAAAATATAACATATTTAAAGTTAGTTTACAATTTCTGTTTCCTACATAATCGTATATGTGTTAATTCACTGTTTTGATGCCTTCAGTGAGAATCTACGTAAAATGTAAATAGTCATAAACATAAAGAAAACCATTAAATGAGAAAGCCGTTCTAAAACTTTTGACGGTAGTGTGTATATACACCTATATATATAGTCAGTCAGTCATTTTCTACCGCTTATTCCATAGTGGAAAGGGTGTACATAGTCTCCAGTGATGCTTAGGTAGATGGTACCTATCAAAGTAACATCAATATGGATGGCACAAGTCAATTTCCTGAGCAAAACATTGCCCAAACCATCATACAACCTCTGCCCGTTTGCGTTCTTCCCTTAGTGCATCCTGGTGCCATAGGTTACCAGCCATACAAGGGATGTTAAAAAAAACACAGGTCATTTGATCAGACTGTTCTGCAAGTTTTAAATGTAACTTTGCTCCAAAGCAGTTTGTTCAAATTGCTAAATAACCTCCTTAGCATTTCATCAAGTCATACAGAAGCCTGGTAATGAGCTAATGATTTGAATCAGGAGTGTCTAATCAGAAAACATCTAAACGGTAAATGGCCCACACTTGTAAAGCGCTTTTATCAAGACCCCAGAGATCCCAAAGCACTTTACACAACCATCGGTCATTCACCCATTCATGAACACATTCACACACTAACACACAATCGGCACCACTGAGCCCTCTGACCACCATCAGCAGGCAAGAAGGATAAAGTGTCTTGCACAAGGACACGACAACTGAGACAGGCAGAGCGGGGGTTCGAAGACAGGCTACAGGAAGAACCTCTACCACTGTCTCTACCGTGGCACCACCGTCACCACCTGTGTCTATTAGACACAGAACACTGGCCTTCATGGTGAGAAATTGGACATCAGTGGTCTGCACTAATAAAACTGACTGATGATATTTTGACTGAACCACACAGTAGGAGCTCGTTTCGGTCACTGATGCCTTTTAATCTAAATTTTCATAATATTCACAGAAGAGCTAACAATATTTCATAACAATAATCTTGGGATTTGGTATTGATTTTATTTTCAGTCTTTGATCTTCTTCTTGCCTCACTAGACCATGAGGCTTTCTCTAAAATGAAAATATGTCATATTTCTAGATGATGCTGGGAAATCAGAGGAGTTCCTGTTTAAAGGTCTAAAGTAAAGTTCAAAGTGAAATTCAACCATGTAAACACTGTGTTAAAGTCTTATATTTGACTGGAATGATAAACTTACATCAGAGGGCTCTAACTATGTCTGTAGTCCAGCTAGATAAAATACCAAATGATTTCATGACAGAGATAATGTTGAATCCTAAACCTCTTCACAATGCTGAAAAACGTTTTTGCTCCATTTCAGATATCTTCTGTATTTACTTTAATTGTTTCATATAATCAAAATAATTACATAACCTAGGTAAATACAAAATGCAGTTTTTAAATGTTTTTATTCATTCAGGGAAAAATTACAAAAACGTATGCACACAAGAAATGGATAATCACAGAGTAGATGATATCCAGCAGCTCCTGGAAGGTAGTTGCCACAGGAAGTACAGTCTCTGCTGGACCTATGGACAGTGTCTATAGCCCCTTTTCCACTAGTCCCTACTTAGAGTGGTTTGCTCCGGTACGATTTACGTGTGTTCTGCTTTTCCATTAGTAAAGGTTTAGTGGAACTGTTACTATTTTTAGTACTTGCTTGTGGCTCCAAACGTTCCAAGTCGTACTGAAAATGCGCCGTCAGAAGACTGTTGGAGACTGATTGGTTAAGGGGCAGCATGACTAGTCACAGCATATTTCAGTAACTAATATCTTAACTGTTAAATCAATTTTACGCTGGGCTTATTGTGTATGAGTACCATCATAGCAAACTGACATTAGGCCCCCTTAGCTTACCCTGAGATGTCATCTAGTTAGTGTCCGTCACCTTTAGTTATCCACGGTGATTTGGGTCTCGCTGCACAGAACCTTCTCTGGCTCTCTTCTTTCACTCGGAGCCTAGCAACAGAAATAAACAGATCAGCAGTATGGTCTGGGCTGTTGTGTTTTTTTGTCTATCACTTCGGACCGTGGGGCCTGTTTTAAACTGACCTGATCTGAACAAAATAGGTACTAGTGGAAAAGGGTCAAATGTGTGAGGACCATCTCAGGTCCCAAGAAAGGGTGGGTCCCCGGAACTGGAAGTGATTCACAGAAGACATGTTCAGAATGGTGAGGAGAGGCAGTGTGGAGGGTGTTCACCATTATCTTCATCGTGTAGAGTGGGTTAAACTCCATGAGGTTCTGACTGCACCAGCCCATTCACCTCGTGTCTGTTTGCAGATTCACTGTCCTGGGTCAGACCAGTAACAGTGGTGTCATCTGCAAACGTCAGGAGTTTCACAGACCTTCAACCGCTGCTTACGTCCCTGGGGTGTCGAGGTTGTCCAGGATGAAGTATAGTCCCACACTGACTGCATTCTCTACCAACTTATCACCATGAGCAAACTGCAGGGGGCCCATGATACCCTTCAGATGCTGCAACACCAGACAAAGCTGTGTGGCAGTAGTCCAGTGTGTTATTGTTCCTGATGGGACACAACCTGGCCCAATTTCAAAGGTAATCACGACTTAAACATAATACTATAACGAATATTTCAGGGGACCCGAAATTTCAGCCGGATACAACTGGTGAGATTCAGATTTATTGAAAACTCTGGAAGATGATCGGCGGGAAACCACCAGCTGCACGCTCAGGAACCTCTGAGGGCAGACAGATAGGTTAGTGGCTGAGCAGAGTACTGAGAATAGTGAGAAACTCAGAATAAAAGCCACCAGCCTTTTCAGAATCTGTTGAGAGATAAGGAAACTGAATTTCAGCTGCTCAGTGTGATGATCCACTGGCAGCAGTACAATGTCACACGGGATTTCAGGTTTGTACTCCCAGTGAGTGAACAGAGTGCGCTAGTCAGGGGACAGAAACTGGGTCAAAACCGGGGAAGCAGAGTCAGGCGACAGCATCCAAGGGAGAGGCTTAAATCGTTGGTCAGGGCACAGAAGCAAGATCATGAACGGGGAGGCAGATTCAGGCAGACGGATCCAGGGGTTAGGCAGAGAGCTGTAGTCGAGAGGCAGAAGCAGGGTCATTGTCCAGAATTCAGAAGCCAAGAGAATATCTTACGTGGGCAACCAGGGATGCAAAAACAAGATCAGAATCAGCCAGGGAAGGACTGCTGGACATTTACTCACACATGACTTTTGATAATCTGGCGCTGTTTGTCTGCCAGAGTGCTGCTTATACAGCCAGGTGAACAGGTGGAGCTGGTGAGGCGTGATTAGGGAGCTGGCTGGGAAGGAGCAGGTGAAAGCAATCCTCCTAATAGCTGCAGCACAGAGCAGATCAGCAGGCAGACAGAGATGAAGCAGACAAACAGTGCAGAATCATAACAAATACCTGCTTGTGCCACCCTCGGTGACAACTGCAACAACTCCAATTAGTTTTTTTTACATTGCTGTGGATGTAAAAAAGAAGCACTTTAGGATAAATTCATAAAGCCCAATATGCTCATCAATAGCTTTTTTCCAGAATAAATACAAAGCTAACCTAGAGTCTAACAAACTTTGTTTCTCTGGGTGTTGCAAGCTTAAAAACAAGTGGCCCATGACCAAACCTAATTGTAACCCCTGGTCTCAAACACAATGCTAAAACAATTGGTAGCTTATTATTTAAATGTATATTCAACCACAAGTATTCTTTTTTCCAAGTGGATCATTAAGTGAGGCCTGCAGGCCACTAATCCTAATCTTTTTAGAGGATTATAGGAGCTGGCATATTGACAGGAAGCAGCACCGACACACATCAAAATACTCCAAAAGTAGCACTGAACTCATACACACACACTCATACATACACTTTCAAAACTGTACGCTTATATTTCTTCCCTTTGGTCCAGAGGTGAAAAGTCAGACTTAACTCTGATGCAAATCCGCTGAACTCATTATGCAAAGAGGCAGGAGAATCACGAGATTGAAGTAGGGGAGCAGAAGTGCTGCACAGAATATCGGAAGACTTTGATCCTGAGACTAAATCAAGTACAATTGTATTCACACTATGAATTGATGGAGTTTATTGCAACTGGCCCTCCAGTGCACTATGCACAACCCCCTTAGAAGTCTTACATTTAATCTTTGGAGATATATTTCTATCTGTAGTTCTTTACTGACACCAGCATATAAAACTCAGGCAGTGAAGGGAATGCAAAGTATTGTCTCAAAATGACACTTTCTGTAACATATGTTTCATTCACTCAAATGGCCTTTAGTATACCATATGTTGACTGAGATCCATCCATAGAATGTACAGTCTGAGTTTGAACTCAGATTCTGTCTAGCTCCATGTGCTCACACATACAATGATTGTAAAAGTCTGCACACTTCTGATACGACAAGATGTAGTAATATATCATTTGAAACCTCTTTCCACCTTTAATATGACATTTATCATGTACAATTCAGCTGAAAAACAAACAAGTCTATCAGAGGCAAAACTTTAAACATTTAAAAGCTGTAACCACCTCTTTATATAATAGTGCACACGCATAAACGAATGCATTAATTTTAGCATTCATGGTCATCGGTAGGGTTCTTTTATCATCCAACTGTCATGATCCGCCTCTGTTAGGTTTTGAGTTTGAGTTCTATCAGTTCTCTCTGCACTGCCATGTTCTTCAGTTGTTATTACAATTAATCCTTATAATTGAACAGTGCAGTCAGATTCAGTTATTTATTCAAATTGGATCAAAAGTTTTTCTGTCTAAGGAAAGGAAACCCAGCAGATTGCATCCAGTCAGTGACTTGCAGCATTCCCTCCTCCCAGATGAGCATGTATAGACAGTGGACAGTCACTGGCGTTGACTTTGCAGCAATCCCTCATACTGAGCATGCATTTAGCGACAGTAGAGAGGAAAAACTCCCTTTTAACAGGAAGAAACCTCTAGCAGAACCTGGCTCAGTGTGAGCGGCCATCTGCCACGACCGACTGGGGGTTAGAGAGAACAGAGCAGAGACACAAAGAGAACAAAGAAGCACTGATCCAGGAGTACTTTCTATGGCAAGGAAAAGTAAATGTTAATGGTTGTAGCTCCTTTAGTCGTTTCACCTAGAAAGAAAGAACATATAAACTCTGAGCCAGTTTTCAAGGTTAGAGTCTGAAAGAGAGCACATAGAGTTAGTCACAATAAAGGCTCCGCCAGTAGCCATGTCTAGGAGAGAGAAAGGGTTAAACACTAAAAGACAGGCGCATGTGGATCATCGGTAGAGGGTGAGCATTAAGTTGTTGCCAGCAGAAGCTCAGACGATTCCCCTCTCCAGAAAGGTGTCACAGGTAGACACAGAGTCAGGCCAGGTGTAGCTTTTAGGAAGAGAAAAGAGAGAACAGAGTTAAAAGCTGAAATAACAGCAAATAATGCAAAATTGGAGAGTAGTGTGAGAATGTAGCGAAGAGGGTGAAAGTGGTCATTATGTCCTCCAGCAGCCAAAGCCTATAGCAGCATAACTACACAGATAGTTTCAGTTCAGATTATTTAGTTAGACGGCACTTATTTACAACAATATCTTCTCAAGGCACCCCACAAAGGGTCCCACTGATGGTCATTGTTATACTAAAAACCACAAGGAGTGGGATATCTTTCTCTGTCAGACTGATTATAACCATTGGAAAAGAGAAGGGGTCATACAGGTAGCAGAAATGGAGGGTGTGTTTACACCTGAACCATAACTGAGCCGGTTTAGGCTAAACCTGACTCCCCCTTACTCCATCCAACAGGGAGGGAGCCTTCCTCCCTCCCTGATAAACTAAGCCAATCTAACTATAAGCTTTATCAAAAAGGAAAGTTTTAAGCCTAGACTTAAAAGTAGACAGGGTGTCCGCCTCACGGACCAAAACCGGGAGCTGGTTCCACGGGAGAGGAGCCTGATAACTAAAGGATCTGCCTCCCATTCTACTTCTAGAGACTCTAGGAACCACCAGTAAACCTGCAGTCTGATAACGAAGTGCCCTGTTAGGAACATATGGAGCAATCAGATCTCTGATGTATGATGGAGCTAGATCATTAAGGGCTTTATATGTGAGGAGGAGAATTTTAAATTCTATTCTGGATTTAACAGGGAGCCAATGAAGGGAAGCTAAAATAGGAGAAATATGATCTCTCTTTTTAATTTTCATCAGAACTCTTGCTGCAGCATTTTGAATCAGCTGAAGGCTTTTAACTGCATTTTGTGGACATCCTGATAGTAAAGAATTACAATAGTCCAGACTTGAAGTAACAAATGCATGGACTAGTTTTTCAGGGTCACTCCTGGATAGGATATTTCTAATTTTGGCAATGTTCCGGAGGTAAAAGAAGGAAATACTAGAAACCTGTTTGTCTGAATTTAGAAGCAAAAAATTTAAAGTCATCCAAGTTTTTATATCTCCCAGACATGCTTGTAGTCTATCTAACTGGTTGGGTTCATCAGGATTTATGGATAAGTAAAGCTGGGTATCATCAGCGTAACAGTGAAAATTTATCCTATGCTGCCTGATAATTTGACCTATTGGAAGCATCTATATAGTAAAGAGAATTGGCTCAAGTACGGAACCCTGTGGTACAATTAACGCTGGAGTTTAAAGATGATTTATCATTTACATGAACAAACTGGAATCTGTCAGACAAATAAGATTTAAACCAGCCTAGCGCTGTTCCCCTGATCCCTACAGCATATTCCAGCCTTTTTAAGAGAATATTATGGTCGACTGTATCAAATGCAGCACTGAGATCTAAGAGGACAAGTACAGACACAAGTCCATTATCTGAGGCAATAAGAATATCATTAGTGACTTTCAGCAGAGCTGTTTCAGTGCTATGATGAACTCTGAAGCCTGACTAAAACTCTTGAAACAAGTCATTGCTGTGTAAATGCTCACACATTTGATTAGCAACTTTTTTCTCAAGAATTTTAGATAAGAATGGAAGATTGGATATAGGTCTGTAATTTTTCAAGTCATCTCGATCAAGCGAAGGTTTCTTAAGTAAAGGTTTAATTACAGCTACATTAAAAGCCTGTGGTACATATCCATTTACTAAAGATAGATTAATCATATCTAAAATGGGGCTGGTAATCAGAGGGAACACTTCCTTAAATAATTTGGTTGGGATTGGGTCTAACTGTTATGATTCTGGCCCGTCTGCCTGCTCTGCTCTCACTTGTGCAATCAACTCATCTGCTTCACCTGTCTGCTGCTGCGCTGCTGCGCAATCACCGTCATGTCCACAACCTGTGGAGCTGCAGTTATATACAGCCCTCTGACAGGCAGACGGTGCCAGATTTTCAAAAACATTTGTGAGTAGTTATCCAGCGTTCCTTCCTGACTGATCTCGTTCCATGACCTTGCCTTGCCTTACGGATTATTTCCCTCTTGCTTGCTCCTTGTCTGACGGATTGGATTTTGGATTTCGACTCTGTTTTCTGCCTCTGGTTTATGTCTCTGCCTGCCCCTTGTCTGACGCCTCTAGCCCTGGAATTCGACCGTGTTTCTGTCCCTGGATTTACGTCTCAGCCTAGCCACTGGTTTATTCAGCCTGAGTCCGCCTGGCTCTCTAGTCTGCCTGGATTTATTGTCAAGAGGACAATCACAGCTCTCGGTGTTCCTGTCACAGCGTCAGCTGGTTCCCCGGAGGATTTGGATCAGTCGGCAATCCGACTTCAGTCTGTTGGATGCTTCCTCATTAACTGTCTGGATCTCTTCCTCCTCTGGATTCTGTGCCTCATCACCAGACTGAGAAGTGGTTCCTGGAAGCTGACTGGTGTTCTTCTGCTCTCTGATCCTGAGTTTCTGAATAAACCTTTTTACTTATCACTTTGTGTTTGGCTGAATTTGGGTTCACTGTCTCTGGTCGTGATACTAACATACAAGTTGAAGGTTTAGATGAAGCTAATATTTTTGATAACTCAGGAAACTCCACAGGATCAAAACAGTCCAAACACAAATCGGGTTCTACAGTTATTTACAATGTTGTTTCACTTGCTGAGGATGAAGTAATCATCTTCGGGAGTATGTCAAAGATTTTATTTTTAATAGAATCAATTTCATTTAAGAATAATCCCATAAAGTCATGACTGCTAAGAGCTAAGGGAATTGATGGCTCAACAGAGCTATGACTCTGTGTAAGTTTAGCAACTGTACTAAAGAGAAACCTAGGATTATTCTTGTTCTGTTCTATTAATGATGAGAAATAAGCTGTTCTGGCTTGGCGAAGTGTCTTTTTATACAACAGAAGGCTATTTTTCTAGATTAAGCAGGAATCCTCTAGGTGTGTAGAGCGCCATTTTCTCTCCAATTTTCTAACGTTGTGCTTTAAAGTACGCAGCTCTGAATTAATCCAGGGAGTCAGCCTCCTATGAATGATTACCTTCTTTTTCAAGGGGGCTGCATTGTCTAATGCATCACGCAATGATGAAGAAACACTATGAACAAAAGAATCCATTTATGAAGGGGCAGAAACAGAATTGTTGCCCTCCACTGTGTTTTTCAGTAATGATGAGATTAAAAGTGGAACAGATTCTTTAAAGGTTGTTACAGCATAGTCTGATAATGATTTACTAAAATGAAATTTTCTTTCAGGTGTGGAGTACTCAGTTAAATTAAACTCAAAGGTTATTAAGAAACGGTCAGACAGGACAGGGTTATGACAAAATATTGTTATGTCTTTACACTCAATGCCATATGTCAGCACAAGGTCCAGAGAATGAAGACAAAGGTGGGTAGGTTTGAATTAACAATTCATTCTTGTGTTTAGATTCTTAGATTCTTAGAAGTTGTTCATGGGCATAACCCATATACAAAATTCTGCTGCTCAAATGACAATTGTGTTGTCTTTAAAACGGTGACACCATTTAAGGGAAAAAACAAGTCAAAGTTTTTGATGCAGTGTTTACAACTCAACTTCTGTCCCAACAGAATAAACGCAGCGTTTGGATTCAATAGGTAATCCAGCTTTTATAGTGTACTTTCTTTATATTTACTGTGACGAAATATAACACTATGAATTTTTCGTAATCTACACTCACCGGCCACTTTATTAGGTACACCTTGCTAGTACCAGGTTGGACCCCCTTTTGCCTTCAGAACTCCCTGAATCCTTTGTGGCATAGATTCAACAAGGTACTGGAAATGTTTCTCAGAGAGTTTGGTCCATATTAACATGATAGCATCACACAGATGCTGCAGATTTGTCGGCTGCATATCCATGATGCGAATCTCCCGTTCTACCACATCCCAAAGGTGCTCTATTGGATTGAGATCTGGTGACTGTGGAGGTCATTTGAGGACAGTGAACTCATTGTCATGTTCAAGAAACTAGTATGAGATGATTCCTGCTTTATGACATGGCGCGTTATCCTGCTGGAAGAAACCATCAGAAGATGGGTACACTGTGGTCATAAAGGGATGGACATGGTCAGCAACAATACTCAGGTAGGCTGTGGCATTGACACGATGCTCAATTGGTACTAAGGGGCCCAAAGTGTCCCAAGAAAATATCCCCCACACAATTACACCACCACCAGCCTGAACAGTTGATACAAGGCAGGATGGATCTGTGCTTTCATGTTGTTGATGCCAAATTTTGACCCTACCATCAGAATGTTGCAGCAGAAATTGAGACTCATCAGACCTGGCGACGTTTTTCCAATCTTCTATCGTCCAATTTTGGTGAGCCTGTGCGAATTGTAGCCTCAGTTTCCTGTTCTTAGCTGACAGGAGTGGCACCCGGTGTCAAAGTTCGACATGTTGTGCATTTAGGATGCTCTTCTGCATGCCTTGGTTGTAATGAGTGGGTATTTGAGTTACTGTTGCCTTTCTATCAGCTCGAACCAGTCTGACCATTCTCCTGTGACCTCTGGCATTAACAAGGCATTTGCGCCCACAGAACTGCCGCTCACTGGATATTTTCTCTTTTTCGGACCATTCTCTGTAAACCCTAGAGATGGTAGTGTGTGAAAATCCGAGTAGATCAGCAGTTTCTGAAATACCCTCTGGCACCGACAACCATTCACTTTCAAAGTCACTGAAATCACCTTTCTTCCCCATTCTGATGCTCGGTTTGAACTGCAGCAGATTGTCGTGACCATGTCTACATGCCTAAATGCATTGACTTGCTGTCATGTGATTGGCTGATTAGAAATTTGCGTTAACGAGCAGTTGGACAGGTGTACCTAATAAAGTGGCCAGTGAGTGTATATATCCTGATATAATGCTTTCAATGCAGACCCAGCTTCTACTCACTACAAATCACTGCTTTCTTCCATTATTGGTCAGTCTTCAGGGTTTCCAGGTGATTTGCTCAGCATTCTATAGAGCGCAAGACTTTGTGTTTTTGACTCTGACTACATGAGATTAAAAACATACAAAGACAAAAGCTTTGCGTCCACAATATGGGATGTAGAGAAAGATCACTTTCTTGTTAGGCTTCACCTTGACATCTGATTCAGACTCTGAAACCTTCAACAAAACACTGACACTGTCCTCCAACACATACTGTATCTACTGCTTTGCCATTCAAATGCCATTAATGATTTTTTCTATTTTGCTTTCTTTTTCTCAGTTATTGTTACCTTACCCAAACTATTTGAGGCAGATAGTGGAGGTCCTGGTGTGCTTTAGCCAAAGTATCTTTCCAGCTAAAATACTGAAAATACTTTTGCAAAGGGGCAACTGTTAAACAGTTGATTTTCTTTCTCTTTAAAGATCTGTTAGATTGCTATTCTGATTTAAACTGATCATCCTCAGTGGAACTGGATGTTGAGTATAGTCACATTTAACCTAGTCCTCCAGGTTTAAACAATAATGACAGTTTCTTCTTTACTGTGGGGAAAACTACCAGCTCAAACTGAAGGAACGCTCCTTGTTAGTAGTGAAGAGGCAATTACTATTGGTACTATGGTATTGCATCACCATAATATCACATATCACAATAAATATCACATTTTGCATTTACAGCTGTAAATAATATAAAGAGATAACCAGTGGCCTGTGTAAATAAATTATTAGGCATCACTGCAGATATGACACGTTTTCTCATCTTTCATCACATAGTACAAAAAGCATTTCATGCAACACTTACCAGAACTCTTCTGTAGTAACATTTGGTTGATTTGCATGTTTTTTCTTCCGTTTTCACTTTAGTGAGGATTTATTTGCAGACTCTGAAAGTGACTTGAAGCCGCTTAGTGCATTTATCTATTTAACGATTTAATTCGTATCTGTCTCAATGCTGTGCAGGTTTTATGGTTGTCTCACCCCAAGAGAAATACTGCAAAATAATTTCTTTCCCAGCAAGTAAGTGTTTGGTTTAGTGAATATATATAAATGCTGCAGACTCAGGTTACCTGAAATAAAACAGAACAGAGATTAGAATTCAAAGACCCATGTTTGTGTTGCTCATGAAGTGTGGAAATTTTAAAATGTTCACGTCTTGGGGATCGATGAACACAAAAACATCTTAAAAGGATTGTTCCTGATTTAAGTGAAGCACTGATAAAAGGTTGAAGTGCAGTAACATTAAAAACTTTTAGACGTGCAGGATACATGGGCCCATATAAGAAGACTTAACAAAAATGAACAGATATGACTTAAGTCAGAGTTTTCTTCTGCCAAGAGAGGAATTTATGGGATTATGATTAGATGGTGATAACAAAATTTTAATTTTAATTAAAATCTTAATAATTTATTTGTTAATTAATATGAATTTCATACATGCTTTCATGCTTTATATGTATTGAAACAAATTATTTTAAGATCCCCTTAAAGAAAGGTTTCTTAATGACGAATTAAAACTATTTCAGAAACTATATATTTATGCAGGGCTTTGTGGCTCAGGTGGAGGTGACTCTGCTGTCAGGAAGCAGTGGGGCCTCTAAAACACAACTTGCAGCCCTAGTTTAAATCCACTTTGTACATTTTCACCTGAATTTATAGCAGCATTTCACATTAACAGCGACACACATGCATATACAAGGGATGAGGATGGGTCAGGGCACAGGGTGAGCGGCATGGCCTTCTTTTCTTACTGCCTCTGCACCTATCAAGCCCCAGTTGCTGTGATGATGTTTGTGTGGGGGCTTGGGCGACATTGCGTCATGGTGGGTTTCTGGGTGGCAGCCTATGGTTTTCAGCTGTCGGCTATGAGGACTGGGCTTGGCCCTGGTGGATGTCCCATTCCTTTGATCTCTCTGAGGCCTTCTTGCCAGGTACGATAGCACCCTGCCACCACTGCAACTTGCTGATGGTTGGGGAGTCCCTGCTGGGGGCTTGAGCGGGTGCCTGGCCACTGGGTAACTAGGCTCTGAGCTTGGCCTGCACTGCACCACTGGGTGGCAAATTAGCACACACACCTACTCCTGTGCTTTTGGTATAATGTCAATGTTATATCATTAAAGTTTGTCATTTTAAGTTAAATAGCTGTAGTATTACTAAATCAATTGCAGGGTAGATGAGTGAAGGAAGCAGCAGTTTCTTAAGCACTGGTCAAAGATAAAGTCTCTAAAGTCTTGCTGACAGTGAAATTAGTTCCTGCCCCATCGCCTCTGCCTGTTGTTTAACTGAGGTC
Source organism: Crenichthys baileyi (assembly GCA_036173005.1). Classification (NCBI taxonomy): domain Eukaryota; kingdom Metazoa; phylum Chordata; class Actinopteri; order Cyprinodontiformes; family Goodeidae; genus Crenichthys; species Crenichthys baileyi. Next base: position 1,253,227 of record JAHHUM010001736.1, read on the forward strand.
TTTTTTTGCTGCATATCGGTTAACGTCACTAAGTCCCCCATAGAGAAAATAAAAACAATTTATTTTTTTCAGACATTTATGTAGCCGTTGTGTACATTCCTTCTTACCAGAAATTCTGTCATAATCTGCCTGTGTTTGGGGTTTGAGTTTTTGTCCTGGTTACTTTTTGCACTTCCAGCTGTATCTCATTCTCTTTTGATTAGCTCTTCTGGTTCACTGGTCCATTCTCCTCCCTTCCTCAGTATTTATACCTTCTGGTTCTCATTGTTCTCTGCTGGATCTAACGGTTTACCTCCTTGTTCCATGTCCCCGCCTGTGTTTACGTTTTTTCTTTTTTCATTTAGTGTTATTAAAAACGCTACGACTCAATATGCGATCCCCGCCCTCCTGCTTGCACTTCGGTCCTGCTCCACCTAAGCACAATATGAGAAATGATGACTCAAGTTGTAGGCTGAGACATCAGTGACACTTCATTTGCAAAAACAAACACTTCAGACTAGACTTAAACTCACCCTCTAACGACTCAAAATCTGATTTAAACATGTCTGGGACTCAAATCCTATAGAGTCTTCAATCTGTCTTGTGATCTCTTCTCTGCAAATGTGTTGACATTTTTGAAATTAGCACTGTGATTAGTTGTGTGTGATAGTGTGAGCATGAACTACTTGTGCTTCTATACATGTACAAAAATAACTATTTGTTATTTTTGCAACTTCTACAGAGACTAGACTTCTGGGGAACCTTTAACCTGCCTATACCCTGATGCTCACGTGTTAAACTTGAGGACCTGAAGACAAACAGGAAAGGTTTGAATAGAAATAAATAAAAAAATTGCATTATTTTTTTTAGCTTTGTTTTCCTGTTTGATATTAGCAGCTTACTTGTGTCAGGGTTTGTGGTTTGTTGGGACCGGGATGCAGACAGAAGCTTGTAAGCCACATAGTCTTTGGAATTTTTTTCTTTAATAACACAATAAACAAATTACTTACACCAGGACACGGAGCAGGAGACAGAGAAAGATAACAGGAGGAACCAACGGGGAACATGTGAAACCAGTAAGCTTTTATACAGAGGGAAGTGCCCTTACGAAACAAAAGTACCGTAAATTCCGGACTACAGAGCGCACCTGATTAAAAGCCATATGCTGTAATTTTAGAAAGAAAACCAATTTTGTACTTGTACAAGCCGCACCGGGTGTTAAGCCGTGGGTGTCCCACGTTGTAATATGAGATATTTACACAGAAAGATATTACACATGAGGAATTTTTAACTTTTTACTTAATCCGTATGGTAATATAAACAAATCCATATTGCAAATGCTTTTTTTCGAACAGTGGCTAACACGGCTACCTTTAAATATACGTTCGTTATCGGTAACACACAAATTTCGTTGCTAATGCTTTTTTACTGAACAGTGCACAAACAACATTCCAATATCTCCTAACTGATATACACTGCAGCCTACCAGGTCAAAAGTAATTGATCGCCTTCTTCATCTTCATCCTGCGCACTGAAACCATCACAGTCCTGTTCTTTGAACTACTCATCAATTTGATTGGTCTACTGTTACCAGGCAAAATGTTTTTGGTGGCATGAAAAAAACATGCTTTAGTCGCAGCGTTGTATAGGCCGCAGGGTTCAAAGTGTGTGAAAAAGTAGCGGCTTATAAATCGGAACTTACGGTATATTGCAATATACTAGAATTTATATTGCCATACATCAGGAAATATATTTCAATATATCAGAAACTTCGTCATATATTTGAAAATATATAGCAATAAAAGGATGGACAAATAATTATTCTATATTGATTCATATGTTTTAGAATACATTGCTGTGCAAAAGCCTATGGACCATATATGGCTACGTACTGATTCATATATTGTGAAATGTAGATTACAGAACATAAGTTAGATCATTATTAACAGCAGCAAAAAATAAAACAAACATTTCTTTGAGTCCACTTTTTATTTCCCTACATGACATTTCATCCTCAACATGACATTTCAGTCCTCCACACTTAAACGTGGAGGTACACATGCATAAAGGTTGGCATAATGTGGCAGATCAACTAACATACATTTCCCGTTGAATGTCATCACATCAAAAACCTGCTTCCTGCTCTCTAACACTCTTTTCAAGCCAGCTAAATTTTCTAAATGTATCTGAACTGTGTAACTTGTCGTACTGTCTCCCAACGGCAAAACACTTTCTGTTATGAAGTCTCTCTACCACAATGTAATAATACATAGTGATTATGTGTCCATTTTCCAACAAAACAGTGAAGCTGTTCCTTTTCGTTACTCTAGTGAAATGCTCTGAGGAATACAATTCTCCTCTGACTAAAGTTCTAGTGAAGATTTTCACAACTGTATTCGTGGTGACAGAAAATTTATCTCTCATAGCCAGTATCTCTTCATTAGTAAGTTTTCGTACATAGTGTAAACCAAGAGTCACAACTGTTTTTCAAAAGAGGCAACACTTGTCTATATGTAAATTGTTTCATTATTTGTAAAGGAACACACTGAGTGCCATGAAACATCTTCAGTATCTCCCCATTAAAAGACTCAAAAATATATCCTGAATGTGCCCACAATGGTCCCCAATTTCTGGCAAATGAAGACATAAATGTACATTAAATGACACATTTTCCTTACCATAGAGTTTTTCAAACTGTTTGACAAACTCAACAACTAGTTTTTCACATTTTTTTAACCCCTCGGATGTGACAGTGTCCTTACATAGTAAGAACATGAAGGTGACAAGGATTAACCAGTGCTGGTAAAATGCATGAGGTAGTATTCCCTTTAGCACAAAGATACTATAAAAAAGTAACCAGTTCTGCCATTCACTGGCTTTCCAAAACTTTCTTTGCTTAAAAGAGCGGGGCACTCTTGTGATTTAATTCTCAAGAGTTGCTGGTCGAGCTCAGGAACATGATTACTGATATAGTATGGCTCCTCATTGTTGGGGTTTGGGAGTGTGGTTGCTGTCTTCCCTCTGTGGACCACCAGATATCGCCGTAGAATACGGAGCAGTGGATCCTGTGACAGATGTTTCAGATCCACAGCTGACTGTGCCTGCCTGGGGAGGAGTACATAGGAGCCTGCTGCCAGTCCTTCAATGCCTGAGTGTTTTGCCTATGCGGGAAACTTAAAGCCTCAAGTTTTGCTTGACCTTTTGTTAAAGAACACTTACCTTGTGTTTTTTCCTTGCTTCAGATTCAGTACCTGTGAGGTGTGGGCGGATCCCCAACCTAAATCCCAAGACTTACAAATTGACTGCTCGGACTCACTGGTTCCACGTTCTCGACTGTGGCTTGGCTCCTTACCTCCGAACCCTGGCTTCACTGTGAGTTAAGCACGTCTGCCTTTGTTTATGCGCTGTTCCAACCTGCTTCCGGGCACTCCCTGGACTCCCACTTCCGAAGGCTCAAACAGTACCTTCCCTGTGTGGATCATCAAGAGACAAGTAAGCTACTGGAAACTAAGTAAGGAATTCAGCGCTCGCTCTGAGTTAACCTGCCTGCACTCTTCTTCCCAGAAGTTCCTGTGAACCTGGTCAGCAACCTGAGCAACCCCGACTGTGGTGTATTTTCTAACCTGGCCAGTCTAAATAAAACTGTTACACTGCCTTTGTCTCCTGAGTGTGGTTGTGCATGGGGGTAAAACAGTTATCGAAAGCTATGACACTCATGGTGTTCACTATCCAGACACATGCTTGTCATTTGCCGAACAACTCCAAGATGTACATTATGCATATGATCAGGAGGCATTCCAGATATGATGTCAAAGTGTGGGATGCTGATAAGACATGTGGGCCGTTTAATGCCTCTCACAGATTGTGTCGTACGTACAGCCTCGCTTGCATCAGTTAGGGTTGAAGCATGATCCCTTTTTGGAACGTCTTTGTATGGATAAACCCTAACAGTTCTATTTCCCTTTTGAACTTGTTCACCAGGATGTAGGCAGAAGGTGATCCCATAATGACCATTAAATTGGATCATGTTTTGCAGAATTGGTCTGGCAACTGAATCACACATCATAACAGCTGTTATAACTTTACAATGATTCACAGTGTTGTTTCTGTGTATCTTGAAGCCAACAGTTGACAATGACTGACACTCTTGTGTGAATGGTTTTAAAAATGTATTAACATTTGGCTTCTTAGTACCAAACCATAGGCCAAAAAGTAAAACGGTCTCTTTACAGACATGATAAGCAAGCTTGTTTACCATCCCTTCTAATGGCCAAATTGCATACTGGGATTATTTGAATACTGGAACTCCATCACAATTCAAAGTTAAGGAGAACGCATGAGGATTATCCAGTGGGCCTCCATCTTTTTTCAAGTTAAGATACATTTTACCACAACATATGTCATCATTTTCTGAATTAAATGTGCTGTTTCCTGACTTGACCCAACATGCAATATCTTCTCTTTGAAGAAGATGTTCCAGTTGTGTTTGGATGGGTAAGTATAGGAAGAAATTTCCATTTTTCAGTGAGCTGTTTCTATCCCAAGTAGAGTTACACACACTCACCCCTCGGTGACTTGGTTGCCGATGTAATATTCACAGTTAGGACAGTATATGTGACATTCTAGGTGACATTGTATTGGTTTAAGCTCTTTTAAGAACAGATGCTTTGAAGTTAGAACATTTTCTGGGCAGTGGATATTAATCAAATCTAAAAGATCAGACAGGGCTACACTATTAAGCGAGTGTCTCAAAGCATATGAAAGTTGTTGTGTAAAAATAAAGAAACTTGTGTCTGTTGTGTAAAAAAAAAAGTCTTAGAGGAAGTCCTATAATACAACAAAAAACCCGTAATTGTATACATTTGAAAAAAATTTACGCTCCCCAAATGGGTCCCTTTACACCAATGGCAAGACCTTCTTTTTTTTTCTCTCTGACTTCCTTTATCTCTCCTCTCCTCTTCTCTCTCTCTCTCTCTCTCTTTCCACCCCCCACTTGGCTATCTTTTATTCTTTTCGTTTCCTCTTTTTTTTTTCTTTTTCCCCTTTTCTTCCTTCCCTCCGGGCAGGCATTGCCCTCGCTCCTCAATTGGCTTAAATTCTTCCACCTCCTCATCTTCCCTTATCCCACTCAATATTTGGCCTGACCCAGGACTACTTATTTGCTCAACTTTATTAATAGATACTAATCAAGAAGTATTACAATTCAATGAACTGGTTAAAATGTGGCCATTTAGTGCAGCATACTGCCCAATGTCCAGAAAATACACAAAAAGGTCATGTTCATGACTCACCACTTCCTGGTTTGACGGATGCAGGTTGATGGCCTCAGTCAGTTTCCTATGATAAGAATAAAAAAATGTTCTTTATCCTCCTCCTCATAACTCTTAGAGTTATGAGGAGGAGGATAAAAGCCCTCCAGAGTTATCACTCTCGATCTGAACAAGCTCGTGATGCTTTTAGGTGTAAAAGCAGGGTTAGGACGCAGCACAGCTGAGCTGCCGTCGGCTCGTATTCTGAGACATGAAGGAGCGACAGAGAGCGCAAGTAAATCGCTCACTCTCTTTGCAGATGCCAGAGCTAACAGCAGGGCTGTTTTAAAAGACAAATTGTTTTAAAAGACAAAGAGAAATTTAAGAGGAGCCTGATCTAAGGGCTCAAATGGGTCTTTAACCAATGCGCACAGGACCAGCGCTAAATCCCACTGAGGGACTAGAGGGCGTGACAGGGGTTTGTGTCTACGTACACTCCGCAGAAAACGCTTCATCAGCGGGTGGTTAAAGACCGTTCTGTCACCAAAACCCTCATGACAGGACGAAATAGCTGCAGCATAAGTTTTAATGGTGCTGAAAGCTAAATTTCTGTTCATCAGCTGCTGGAGAAATGACAGCACGCAGTCTAATGGACATGAAATGGGGTCCACGCCTTTTTCTGCGGTGAAAAGCTGCCCACTTTGATGCGTATGACGCAGTGGTAGAGGCGGCTCGTGCGTCCTGAATTGAGCGCACCACATCGTGCGGGAGGCCCAGCCTTTCTAAGCACTCCCGTTCAGCGGTCAGACCCAGAGACGCTGACCTAACTCTGGGACGCTCCTGATCACCCCTCTCACCTGGAGGAGTGCATCCTCTCTCCACGGCAGCTGCCACAGGCGACCTGACACCAGCTGCTGCAGGTTCGGGAACCATGGCGCCCCTTTGCGCTCGGGGGCTACGAAAATCACTAAGAGCTGTTCCTCTCGGACTCGATCCAGGAGCCGCGGGATCAGCGGAACAGGAGGAAAAGCGTAAAGGAGCCTTTTCGGCCATGGGCTGTGAGCAAACGCGTCCACTCCTAACGGTGGATCCTCCTGTGGGCTCCGTGAGGACCACAACTGGCATGTGCATTCTCCCGTTTGGCAAAAAGATCCACTGCTGCTCTCCCGAATCTGCTCCAGATCTGAACAATCAGCTCGGGGTGGAGACTCCAGTCCCCATGACGAGGATCACCTCTGGACATGATGTCTGCTCCTCTGTTCAGGACGCCTGGGATGTACACTGCTCTGATGGAGAGCAGGTTCGTGCGCGCCCAGCACAGCAGCAGCCTGGTAATGTTTAGCAGCTGGGCCGAGCGCACACCTCCCTGGCGATTTATGTAGGCTGCTGCCACTCTCTTGTCTGTGTGGATCAGAACATGCTGATCCCGCAGCAGTGGAGCAATGTGCTGTGTCACCTTTCACACTGTGAGAAGCTCCAGCAAGTTTATGTGGAGAGACATGTGGCAACTGTGCTCCCACCGCCTGAGACTGACACCTTCCTCCCCATCCCGACAGGGATGCGTCTGTGAACACTGAGACGTGTGACGCCAGTCTGCTGAGGGGAACTCCCTCTGACAGGATGTGGGGATTTCCCCTGTGGGCGAGGTCGGGTCCCACTGAAGGAGGGACTGAGATCATCCGCCTTTCTGACGCACAGGATCTATGTGCAGGTGGATGAACCATCTCTGAAGACGTCTCATATGAAGCAGACCCAGCGGAACAACCACATGAGCCGCTGACATCATTCCCAATAATCGCATAAGTGACAGAGCTGTCACTATGCTGTGAGGTTTGACACGGAGGAGAAGCGCAGACAGCTGTCAGATGTGCGGCCAGCGCCTTTGTCTGCACCGCCGCTTCCTCTCCAGACCTAGCCAGCAAAAGCAGGTCGTCCAGATAAAAGAGGATTCTCATCCCTGCCGAGCGCAGCGGCTGCAATGCCGTCCCCACACATTTGGAGAACGTACGTGGGGCGAGAAAGTAACTGAACAGCAGGCGGTTGTACTGATATGAGATCCCCTGATAAGCGAAATGCAGATATTTCCGGTGTTTCGGGATGATGGGGATGTGAAAATAAGCGTCCTTCAGATCTATGGAGTTGAACCAGTCGTTCTGGCGAATGTTCTCCATCACCTGTCTTACTGTCAGCATGTGGAATCATCTCTCTATGATCGCTTTGTTGAACAGGGACAGATCGAGAAGTGAGTGGTCCCATTCGACCTGTTTTCTTGGGAACCAGAAAATACCGCGAATAAAACCCTGTGTTTTCCTCTCCGTGAGGAACTCTGGAAATTACGTTTTTTTTATTATCAGGAGCTCCTGCAGTTCTGACATGAGAACGGAGCTCTGCTCCGGGGAAGACAGGACTGTCTCCAAAATCCCTCTGAATGATGGGGGTTGTGACAGGAACTGCAGCATGTAACCTCTGCTGATCAGTCTGTCCATCCACCTGTCCAGGTGCCACTCTGAGTAGTTGTCTGAGAGCGGGCGCGCATTTATCGTCGTGCCGTGGTGCTCATGGATACGAGCCAGGCTAGAGCCCCTACCGCCGTTACCCAATTGGATTCTGATTGGAGGTAACCAATGGCGGGGTCTGATCGAAAAGGCTGTAAACCAGTCTCACCAGGGGGATATTCACCCAGGCTCGCAGCTTGGTGTTGAGCGGGGGCATCACTGATGCGCCGCTTCGTAGGGAGCTGCTGTTGCATCCTCTGTGATCTCACCCGCTGACAGCTGGGGAGGACAGGAGGGAGAAGACAGAGAGCGCAGTTCTACCGGAGCAGCATAGGATGCTCTCGTGGAGTCATGTTCAGATGGAGGAACAGAAAAGGGGGGCTTTGAAACTGTGAGATCGTAGGGCCTCTTAAACGGCCGTTTAAAATCATCCGTCTCATTTGGCGTGGAGGATGCGTGTGAGGAAAACACGCGATCATACGATCTGGCTGAGCCAGAATTTACTGGAAGCTTGCTCTTAGAGGAAATTCAGTGTTTTATTTCCAAACAATCTGCATTTTTACACACGCACCCCCCCCACCAGTCGTTTCTTAAACCTCCGCCGTGACTCCTGCGGAGGGTTGGACCAGGCGCACGCCATCTGCCGACCTCTGCGATGCTGCCGCGGCTGAGGTTGAGTATAAGGTCTGGTGGGCGGAGGGACTCGGGGAGCCGCGACAGCGGCCGTGGAATGCCTCTGCTGATGCCACTGATCACGGCTATCCCGCCAGTGGCCGGTGGTATGGGAGGAACGGATGCAGGGGCGACTAAGAGATCCATGTCTCCTGACCCGTTCAAGCTCCTCTTGAGAGGTCTGCATCTGCCCCAGCACAGACTGGAAATGAGGACCGAATAGCCCATCCGTACTGATCGGTCCCTTCAGTAACTCCCTCTTAAAATCCTCGGGAATGGAGGAGAACCGAAGCCACATCTGTCGCTGCAGCAAGGTCTGCCAGGCAGTGATGCGGGAGGAGCACACAGCCGATGCCGCACAGAGGTTAAGGATGGTGTCCGCAAAGTTGCAGAATTCCTCCACATCTTCCGTTGGCAACTCAATCTCCTGAGCCTTCTTAGAAATGGAGTAGGCCAGGAAGGCGGTGTTGTTCGTCGCCGCAGCGACCTGAGTGGCACACTGGTGGGAGCGATCTGTCAGCCTGGCTGTGATCTGATCGCTGGAGGAGGGGGGCACAGGCCGTCGTCCGACGCGCCGGGCCAACCTAACCCCAAAAACTGCTGACAGACTGGGCTCCAACGCAGGAACTGGGGGAAACCCCTGATCCGTCAGGGACTCCACCATCATGATGGGTGTGAAGGTGGAGACTGGTGCCTTCAGCTGAAGCGGCTCGGCCGCCGCTCCTGACAGGTAAGCAGTTACAGGAGGGAAACGGGGCCAAACCGGATCTCGGCAGTTTGGATGAGCTGGGACGAATTTTCCCGCCAGGTCATCAGTAGGATGCTGGGCTAAAGGTGCGGGAACAGAGACACCTTTAGCATTAGCTACCTTGGCTATGATGTCCGGCAGCGCGCTAACTAGCGCGCCCACCGCCGAAAGTGGGGTGGTCGCCGACATCGGGAGGCCCTGAGCTTGCACATGCCTCCGTGTCCTCCGTCCGGAGGAAGGGAGATGAGATACTATCAGTCGCTGTCTCAGAGGCGGAATCGTCCATTTCCCGCCCAGCATCGAAGATGTTCAATGCCTCCTTGAGGGTGCATTGGTCCGCTATGGGGAATTCCCCTTCTAGCGGGGAGAAAATGGCTAGCCGCCGTTGCTTCTCCTCTGGAGAAGACGCCTGCAGGAAGGGCAGGTGGACTGCGGGGTCAGGGCCAGGTTAGCGTGATCGGGTGACATGCAGGTCTTAGCTCATAATGTAGCCAGTATGACAAGCCGGGCAAAGGGGGATAGCGCCGACGCTAGCCATCGTTCTTGTGTAGTATCAGTGCTATAAAGCTGTCGCTGAGGAAAAAATGGGAGCCGTTTGCCCGGTCTCACCATAATGTATACTTCTTAGCATTGACACATTGAACTGCAAAGGTTTTATGGGTAGAATAGGCGCGAAAGACAAGCCATCGGCAGAGAAATTTTAACAGGTTAAACGGGTGCTGCCATTACTCAGCGCTGAGTGGAGAAAATAAAAAAAATTAAGTTTGCACCAGTGAGCTGGTCAAAGGGAAAGGATAAAGATGCTCTCAGTATTATCCCCGTAAATTGGATTGTAGACTTTGATCCCGAAAACTCTAAAAAGGAGTATCTTATTGAGTGCCACAGCATCGGTGGCAAGAGGCCTACGAATGGGTGGCTGGTTGAACCTGCACACATATTGCAGTTGGCAGGCAAGTACAGTACTTATGATCTTTAGTTTTTTTACTGTTGTTAGTCATGCAACATTAATCTTGATAGCAATTTTCCCGCTGAGGTTTTGGCATCACTTGCTAACTAATGTTTGCTATAAACTTCTGCTAGCTAGTAGGGCTGAGCGATTTATCGTTTTCTGTTTGAAATTGCAATTTCAGACAACACAATTATACGGAGCCCGCGAGGGGACATGGGGGAATTTTTTGTCTTGTGCGTCCCTACGCAATACTTTTGTGTTCGCTCGCAATACTTTTGTGTCCCCACGCAATACTTTTGCGTTCGCTCGTTATACTTTTTGCGTTCCCACGCAAAAGTCTTTGCGTTATCTCGCAATACTTTGTGGGATAGTTTCCAAACCAGATAACTGCAAAAACGGAACAAACCTTACACCCGTTTTTGAGATTTATTGAGTTATATTTTGAAATCAGCCTTAAATAAAAGGATCTTCAATCAGACTTAAAGACAGTTATTATCCACAAGCTGTCAAACTACTGAACTCTGGACAATAATACTGCACGAAACCACATCTGTGACACTTTATTTGCTTATTGCTGCTGCATGATGTGTACTTTTTTTTGCACACCATTAGTGCCTCTGTTTTTATCTTGATTTGAACGGTTCTTCTTATCTGAAGCACTTAATCGCATTGTTGACTGCATGTTAACCTGCATATGACAAATAAACCATACCAATGCCATTACAGTGTTGTTTGTTTTGTGAGCAGTTTGTCATCTGTGCTGCTGTTCCAAAATGCACAGCTTTCTCAAGGTGATTAACAGCTTTTGCGAGCGAACGCAAAATTATTGCGAGCAAACGCAAAAGAAAAAACTTCCCCCATGTCCCCTCGCGGGCTCCGTACGATCACGTGATCGCCAAAGCTGCGTTTTTTTTTTTATCCTGACTGACCCAGGATCTGCTTTGTCAACTATTGCAAGACAAAAAAGTCCGGTGAAAGTGATGCTCAGGCCCACAGTAGCACACAGTTCACAATTACAGAATCCTTTGCCAGTGTAACTCCATATGACAAGAGCAGTAAAAGAGGCCGGGAGACAACAACTGCCATAACGCACTACATTGCCAAGGACATGGTGCTTGTTAACAAGGTCACCAAACGCAGATTTAAAAACCTTGTCCACAAGCTAGTCAGGAGCTAGATAACGTTTGGTAGCTAGCAAAAAATTCAAATGAAGCTGGACTGATATGAATAACAGCTGTCAGCTAGCTAGCTATTAGCTATTATTACTTTAGCAACCGTTAGCTAGCTAGCTAGCATTTGAGTTAGCTAGCTAGGTAGCTAACTCAAATGCTGACTAGCTAAATCAAATGAAGCAGGCCTCGTGTGATTATTGGACAAGTCCCGCTTCACTTGAACTTTTAGGTAGCTAGCTAACAGCCATTAGTCACATAGTGTCACTTCATATTAATTTTTAATTGGCAGTGAAACATTAATTAAACACGTATTTTAAAAGACCTAAATTGAAGAATGTCAGCTAGGATTTGAGTGAATAAGAATACCAAACTGTTCCACCTCAACATTGTCAGCCAACTTTGTCTAGTAAAAATCAGTTTAGCGGCTGTACATTGCTGCAGAATTTAACAAGTTAAAATGATCAGACTGAACTTTAAAAAAAACGGCGAGAAAACAATACAAAAACTGTAAAAATAGCACAAAATTGGTTTTGTAGGCATTAAATTCTGTCTTGGTACTATTTTCTACTAAAAGAAAAGGAGTCTACACTTAAGATTGCTGAGCAGAAACTCTTGCAAGAGGACCTACCAATGAGCAAGAAGAGAAAGAGGGTACCCAACAAACTCTTCCTTGACACACCAGAGGAAACTGTTGAACAGGTTGCAAAAAAAGGTAGTGGGCTTCTTTTCGTTACAGGTGTTTTGATAATTATATATATATGAAGGTCCTGGGTTCGATTCCCGGCCGGGGGTCTTTCTGCATGGAGTTTGCATGCTCTCCCCGTGCATGCGCGGGTTCTCACCGGGTACTCCGGCTTCCTCCCACAGTCCAAAGACATGCCTGTTAGGTTAATTGGTCACTCTAAATTGCCCTTAGGTGTATGAATGAGTGTGTGCATGGTTGTTTGTGTGTTTCCCTGCGATGGACTGGCGACCTGTCCAGGGTGTACCCCACCTCTCGCCCATAGACTGCTGGAGATAGGCACCAGCTCCCCCGCGATCCACTATGGCATAAGCGGTAGAAAATGACTGACTGAAAAATGACTATATATTATATATATATATATATATATATATATATATATATATATATAGATATATATATATATATATATATATTATATATAATATATCTATATCTATATATATATATATATATATATCTATATATATATATATATATATTAAATTATATATAGATATAGATATAATAATTTTATATATAATATAATATTATATATTCTATATATATAGTTTATATATAGATAGATATATATATATAGATATAATATAGTTATATATATAGATAGATATTATATATAGATATATATATAGAATATTATATATATATAGGGAATAAGCGTAGAAATGACTGACTGAAAAAATGACTTATATATATTATATATTATATATATATATATATATATAATATATATAGTTATAGTTATATATATTATATTTTCTAAAAGTTATATATATATATATATATCTATAGTTATAGTTATATATATATATCTATAGTTATATATATAATATATATATATATATATATATATATCTATATCATATAGATATAGGATATAATTATATAGTTCATTTGAAAAGTCTGAATTCAAGGTTCTTGATAGAGGTGGAGTCTGCTTCAGAGGCACTTGAGGATGAGATCCAGGCCCTCAGGGAAGAGAATAAAAGACTGTGGGACCAGCAGAGTGTAGGATCTTCCGCAGCCATTACAGATCTTGAGATTCAAGTCAAGGCCTTGAAGGAGAACACCAGACTGTGCAAAATGGCACTTAAAGGCAACTATCTCTTCATTAATGCAATGGTTATACAATTTATACAATTGTATAAATCACTGTCTACTTATTTTTAATGTTAATCTTAAAGATATATCCTTGTCCACATTTTAGGAGAAATCTACAGATGTAGTATAGGGTTTTCCTGGAGGAAAAAGATCTAGCCTAGGGCTGAACACTGTGTTTAGTGGGCTTTACCTCTACTCCCCACGGAGGTAAAATTGGTCTGGCCAAAAACCTGTTATGCTTTGAGAACCCCTCCCTTAACACATTTTGCTAGACTTAAAGACACCAAAAAATGAGTGGTGGTGTATTTTAAGCATTTACAACTTGTTTGGATTCCTGTTGTAGTAAATTCTGTGGGCCAAATTTTTTTTCAAAAATTCCATCACTATTAGTGGCTGTGAAGACCCTAATTTCGGATAAGATCACAGAGAGCTCAAGCTATGAAGGTGAAAGTGAATATGAGGCCAGTGTTGCTCAACCATCACCTGCTCAACTCGCTACTCCCAAACCAGCATCAGTAAGTGCATTTTTGTAATGATCAGTTAAAAACATAAAACATTCATTCACTGGTTGTTTTTTTTTTTTTTTGTATTCCTGTTTGTCTTTCTTTCTTACAATAAATCTGCCCATTATTGGGAGACTGCAAAAGCACAACCCACAGTGAAAGGAATGGCCCGCACCCTCTTGCTGGGGCTGTTCAGCGTTGATGTCCTGCTGAAGTCCAACCTGACGGGAGGGGTCAACAAGGTCAAGCCATCTGCAGAGCGACGTCAGCCTCTGGACCCCAAAAAGCTTAAAGCTTTACTCAGTAAGAATATAAGAATAAATATTTAATAGAATAATATATTTAGCAGTTATTGCAAATGGGAACACAACTAATAGCAAAACAGATGGACGAATAGAGAGCTTTAAAAGTTTTGATATTGTTTTAGATATAAAGTGATTTTTATATCTTGTTTCAATACATTTTATCAGCATCAAAATAGATCCCTTGTAGTAGCATTAAAATCCCAGCACCAATTCACCTCCTATAGGCAGATGCCAGGCTAGGGCAAAGTACATTTGCTGTCACTGACCACAATGCTTCCTGGAAAACAAAGTAGATACATTTATAAAACCTCCTCACTATAAAAGCCAATTGGAGAACCTAAGTCGTTCCTGAGTTCCTTTAGAAGGTTGTTCTAATTTCAGACTTAAGTAATTTTAGGTAACCCACTGAGGAGCAAGTACTAGGCATACAACAAAAATATTACCTTGTCTTTCCTCTTGCAACAATGTCTTTGTTTCATTATCTTTTACATAGGCAGTTGTTCGGCCTCGCCCAGGGGCAAAGATTCCGGATATACGAACGGCATAAACAAAAGAATCTGTGAGTTAAGACACCAGGAGAAGAAAAAGTCCATGGACAGCTGAAGGACAGGCCAAGGCTGCAGAGCGAGCCTTGATATATGAGTGAGTGATTGCTCTGTTTTCTGTTGCACTGAAGACATTTTTTTTATTACAATGACAGTTGTCCTATTGGAAATCTTTTGTTTTTTTTAAAGGATTTTTGTTCATTTATAGTTGTTTTTTCCATGTATTGAATCACATAAAATATAACATCTGTAAAAAATATATGTTTTAGCTTGAAACTGCTGATGTTGACATGGCACATCCCTACCTGCAAACAGTTTGCCATTTGCTAAGCACATTATGCACAACGATGGATACATGCCTTTCGTTTTGTTTGTTGGTCAATGTCCCTTCAGCTGCTGCTTTTGAAATAAACCTCATTTAGTTTATGTGAACTATATTGATGTATTATTCAATATGTTATACTTGAAAATATATGACAGTGTACATAAGATTATTTCATATTTACCATGCATACAATATATAATTATATGAAATACATTATTTAATTAAATCAATACATTCTTCAACATAGGTAAGACATATCTTCCCATATATATGTGATTGTATTATCTTGTACGTTGAGGTATATTGTCTCATATAATTTTACATATATTTACAATACATCTTCCAATATATAATCTCATACTATTTAGGATATATTGAAAATATATCCAACAATATATTAAATAATATAGGAATATATTTACTCAATATATGAAAACGGAAATAATTGCAGTATTTTCCCATATATTGCAATATATCACTTCATACATATAGTATATTATTACATAATATATCCTGATATATCACTATGTAGATTTCACAATACATGAATACACATGAAATATATCGTAACATAATATATTGAGAAATAGATTTTTGTCACGTAAGGGTGAATAGTGAGACAGTGGGAAGGAGAGTCAGGTAATCAGGGTGAGTACTGACAGGTGTGGTGATCAGGTGTAGGGAACTGAGGGAAATAGGTTGCTATGGCTACAGGGAAAACTGAGTTATGGAAACATGAGGAGAGACTAAATTAAACAAACGTAGGGAAACAGATCTGACGGGAAACACTAACTGGGCAAAGTAGGCAACAAGAAACTAAACAGAACATAAGCTAACATAACTAGTAACTCTATAAGGAACTGAATCTAAGGACATGGAATCAACTAAAGTAAACAAGCACAAGAATACTAAACGAGAAACTAACCCTAAATAAAACCAAAGAGGGGAAATAACCACAAGGAGCAAAACAAAAGAGAACTAAACTAAATAACAGACTTGGGGAAGAAAATAGATCTAAAGCAAACACACAAGCACAAGGATCTAAGCAAATATTAACTAGACAAAAGTAAACTACTAATCAAAGGAACAGGGAAAACCTCTAACGGCAAAGTAAACAAAAACAAAGACCAAAATGGCACATCCTGACAACCTGTGCCCAAGAGTAAATGTGTAGACTTTGTGCATATACTCAGAATAATTTTAATTCATTCCACTTTAATCACATTTATTGCATGGATTATGTGAAAAATCACGTTTGAACTGGCAAATTCATGTGACTTATTAGTCTACTACTACTGGACTGAAGGTGTATTGCAGTTTTCTTAACAAACTTCCCCATACGCCATTAGGCTGATTTAAATAAATGGTACGTCGCCTTTCTGAGCAATGGAAACAGAAGGCCCCTAAATCCCCAGGATTCCCTTTACCCGGGTAAACATATCGTGGGGCTTTAAATGCCAGGGCTTTGAGTGGAAAAGGTGCTAATGCAACCCCTCTCAAACCCCATCAAGTAATAAAAGCAAAATGAGTTATCATCCATTTCTGCTGTCTTTATTGATTGTTTTGACTGCCTGTCATAGACTTTGGCAACTGCCTGTAACAATACAGCTTCCATTCTGATGCCCCACCCTCTGATGCTCATTCTAGATGTGCCAAGTCCTTGCAAATACAGTTACTTATATACCAATCACTGATATGCTTGAATACCAAATAATACCTTTCCTCTTCCAGTTTTTAGAGTGCTCTTATTTTGAAGTGTCAAGTTTTTTGGGAGTATTTCTTAGACTACAACACTACAGTAAAGTAACTCTGTCTTTAGCTATCTCTCTGGTTAACATGCAACAGTACTTTCTTTGCCTCTACTGACATTTCTCATTGTTACAGCGTGTGCTTTTACAGCAAATCCTGTGCATTCCTAATGGTCTCAAAAATGCAAGTTTTTTCCCTGTCTAACCGCCCTGTGATTGAAAGTGCATATATGCCAGAAAACAGTGAATTATTTCCATTCAATTCAAACAATTCACTGCTAGAGGAAAAGGAGGGCTCCTTGTTGATGTTTATTCAGTCCATGCAAGGGTAGATTTACGCAAGTTATGTGTTTAATGACGGCTGATGAAAGGTGCATGGCAGTCAATGACCCTGTCTTCATTTGCTTTTAACTCTGCTTTTCTTTCTTCTGTGCTGGTGCATGATTACATTTTTGAGTACTGACAAAGCTTTCAATAAATTAACACCTAAGTAACAATATGCACAGAGCGAACACCCTGCATTTTTAATTAACTTTTTTTTCAGAATGCCTTTTTCCCACACATCAGAGTGCAGTGTGGTTTTCCTTTATTTTTTGACACTAATAAATGTTGTAAGATGGACAAGATATTTGTTAATGAAAGACACCAAATCAGCCTTTATCAAAAACAAAATCCACTAACTACTGATTTATCTTGTGGAGGTAGAAGCACATTTCTGTCTTGCAGAACATCAGTGTCAGTCTGAGCTTTGAACAGACTCAAAGAGAAGGCTGACGTGGGTATTCTCAGAACTATTTTTATGAAACATTAAGTTCAAAGGCTTCATAAAGGAAGATTTCTCCACAGTGTAACCATGCTGCTAAGACAAAGTTGGCAAAAGAAAAACTTCCTTCTTAAATCAGAATCTCGCACCTGTGTTTAACAAATAAAATAAGCTTGTTATATACAGTAGTTTTTTTAACCTCAACGTGCATTCTACCATTTCATTGCATGGCTGTGACTCACCCTTCTTTGTTCATGGTACTGAAAAGGAGTGTAATGATGAATGTAAAGAAAGGAGTGTTTGTTAGGCAGCTTTGGAATAGGCAACAAAAAGCCAATTAAGTGCTAGAAGCAAACACTGCTCTGTTTCTCCAAGGTACTGTGATGGAAGCAAGATTTAGATGAAAACAAAGCAATATTACAAACATACTAGATGAAACAGAGAAAATATTTTTATGGGGAGCAATTTAGACTTATCCAAAAGGATTAAATTGCATCTCATTTTACAGCAAAACATTGAATAGTAATAACAAGTCGATTTGGAGAAGATTGCCTTTATTATCTGCTAGATTACCGAAAAGACAGGTACTGTAAGTTAAAACCATTAGAAGTTGGGATCATGTTGTCTTCTAGGGTTCTAGAAGAACTTAAAATGTCAAAATCAATCCTTCATTCCATCCATCCTTCCATTGGTGAAAGGCTGGGTTTCCACTCCATCACAGGGCAACAGAGAACAGTACTAAAATCACTTTTTTTGAAATGATTTATTCATCAGCCGGTTCTCTGCTTATGCCACACCTACTGCTACAATCGGTTTTGACCTGTACTCTGCCCTGTTTTCATTATTGCTGGCATTTCTGACAGTGTCCCAAACCTGATCTGTTCTGGATTCCGATTCCCAGACACCTTGTGTGATGTCATCCCCCTCACCTGCTGCTCCGTGGTTTTCCTTCTGAACAGTCTTTTCAAAGCTACAACATTGCAAGCAAAATAGTTTTTCGATCGCAAGAATTATCTCTTTTGTTTAGATCTTTACATTGACCAAGCACTTGGAGGAGCACGTCATACTTCCTTAAATAATTTAGTTGGGATTGGGTCTAACATACAAGTTAAAGGTTTAGATGAAGCTAATATTTCTGATAACTCAGGAAGCTCCACAGGATCAAAACAGTCCAAACACAGATCAGGTTCTACAGTTATTTCCAATTTTGTCTCACTTGCTGAGGATGAAGTAATCATCTTCGGGAGTATGTCAAAGATTTTATTTTTAATAGAATCAATGTTGTTTAAGAAGAATCCCAGATTAAGTAGGAATCCTCTAGGTGTGTAGAGCGCCATTTTCTCTCAAATTTTCTAACATTGTACTTTAAAGTACGCAGCTCTGAATTAAACCAGGGAGCCAGCCTCCTATGAATTACCTTCTTTTTCAAGGGGGGCTGCATTGTCTAATGCATCACGCAATGATGAAGTTACACTATGAACAAGAGAATCAATTTGTGAAGGGGAAGACACAAAATTA
The DNA here is from genome assembly GCA_036173005.1 of Crenichthys baileyi. Lineage (NCBI taxonomy): Eukaryota > Metazoa > Chordata > Actinopteri > Cyprinodontiformes > Goodeidae > Crenichthys > Crenichthys baileyi. Next base: position 1,272,041 of record JAHHUM010001736.1, read on the forward strand.
TTGCCCTCCACTGTGCTTTTCAGTGATAATGAGGAAATCAAAAGTGGAACAGATTCTTTAAAGGTTGTTACGGCATTGTCTGATAATGATCTACTACAATGACATTTTCTTTCAGGTGTGAAGTACTCGGTTAAATTAAACTCAAAAGTTATTAAAAAATGGTCAGACAGGACAGGAATATGAAAAAATATTGTAATGTCTTTACACTCAATGCCATATGTCAGCACAAGGTCCAGAGAATGAAGACAAAGGTGGGTAGGTTTGTTAATGTTTTAAGCAAAGCCATTTGAGTCTAAGACTCAGTGTCAACATGAATGTTAAAATCCCCCACTATAATAACCTTACCTGTATTTAACACTAAATCAGATAAAAGGTCTGAAAACTGATCTAAAAATTGAGAGTAAGGGCCTGGTGGACGGTACAAAACAAGAAGCAGAAGTGGTTTTAGTGATTTGCAAACTGGATAAGAAAAACTATGGATTAAATATTCAAAAGAGTTGTAGCTATTGATTGGTCTGGGACTAATCAATAAATCCTACTGAAAGATGGTTGCTACTCATCCTCCTCGCCCAGTATTTCGAGGAATTTGAAAATTTAAATAATTAGTAGGAGTTGACTCAATTATAGTAACATAATCCTCTTGCTGCAGCCAGGTTTCTGTGAGGCAAAAGAAATCAATCTGATTGTCACAATGAGTTAAAAGAAAAAAAACAAAAAAAAAAATTATTTGCGCACACAGGCACCGGCAGAATTCAGGAGAAGTTCAGGACGGCTGATCAGTCCAGAGCTGTCAGCCTTCCTCGATCATTACCAGAGAGGTTACACTGAGCGCCTCGAACCGGGCTTATTTCAGAGCAACCGTGGAGCCAACCAGAGAGCTGAGTCTGGTGCAGTATTAACCAATGAAACAAGGATACAGGATTACTCAAGGCAATATATTCATACCATATGTATACAGTTATTAAAACCTGTAATATTAATACTATTAACAGGACAAAAGATGAGAGTCCAAGAAAGGTCCAGGATGAGGCTCTATGTTATGTTTCAAACATCACAACTAAAACCCTTTTCTCTCAGAAAGAGTTTAATAGTTAGACCTTAACTCATGGCTCACATGCTCAGTGGAGAACAACAGACTGTGCTGTAAATGTTTAATTTATTATTTTTGGCAGGCAAATTTCTTCATAAGTGGAATGAAGGGCTGAAAAGATGACAGTGAAACAGAACAGGTTCATGAAAGAAGGAACAATTTTAATGAAATGTTGTGAAAGCTCTCAGCATAATTAAATTAAATAAATGTGTTTTTAGGATCTTACCATTTGACTAAGTTTTAAATAAATCAACCTTATACCAGTTTCCTTTTTTTAAATGTAAGAAATTAAGACCATGGAGCCTCAGGAGTGAAACGTTTGGATGAGAGTGTAACGTTTAAAAAAAAGGTCATTTACATAGATGAGAAAAGATGCACATTTCTTTAGCCCATAGTAAGTATCTCTGAGTTTAGGAACACTTTTTTTCTGCAAAAATTTAGATTAGGTTTTTTTTCTGAATACAACAAAATGTGTCATTATCTGCTTCAGCAAAATGTTTTTTAGTCAATCCTAAACTCTGTTTTTCATTCATTCGGCTTCAGACAAAAATAAAAAATTTAAGTAAAATTATTGTAAACCTTCTTTGTTTGATTCACAATAATTTACATTCAATCAAAACCCGGCATAGACAGAAAACTGGTACATGCCCTATGTTATTTTAGCTTTAAATGACTTAGAAACATGCCCACTGTCTTATGAAAATTAAAATATTTTGGGTCAGGGCTAAAGCCCCCAATGTTTCAAGACCCTAAAAATGCCCCTGTCCATAACGTTTGTCAACAGACAGAAGCATGAAGTACTGAACCATACAGATAATTACAGCTCTTCTGCTGTCTTTCTGTATTGTTAATTCTAATATTCTGAGATATGAAGTTTGTAAGCTGTAATGGTAGAAGTATTAAGCTGGTTTACTTAAGTAAAGTACCAATGTCACACTCTAAAATTAAAAAACAAGAATGTACGCATTGAGCATTAAATAAAGATACTCATTGCACAGTAAAATGTTCCCTGTCATTGTAAAACCATCATATGTCAATGTTTTATATTAATAGGACTGCTGCATAGATGTGTATGTTGCATTGTACTGCTGAAGATGGTTGAGCTCATACTGATGGGGACTTTAATCTACAGCAGTGCATCATAATAAAGATCATGTTTGTAGCATCACTGTCCCTTGAGACCCATGCATCTCTACAAAGCCAACTTCTTATGAGCTTGGGGAACATGTTTTTTATCCAAGAGAGTGCCAAGTTTATTTTAAGTAGCCGTAAGAATTTTCTCAAATCAGAAAGGAAGACTTTATCCTTCAGTCACAAACATTCAAAGTCAAACACTTGTAAAGATATGTTATGTATACAGGACTATTTTAAGATGCATTGGAGTATGTAGATATAATTTCAATTTAAATAGGCATGGAAAACTGAGATGTTAAGGGAAATCTGTAACATAAACAACGTATTTAAGAAGCACTTTTGTTGGAAAAATGTATAAAAATGATCATTGTTTGGTTTAAACATGGTTTATGTTTTAAGTTCTACTCTAGTGAAGATGATTCCAGTGATTGGTTTTAGTGTGGACAAAGGGTTTGTGGAAAGTTAAGGAATGTGGTCTGGAGTGGATCAATCCCTGGACATGACATGCTTATACCATATATGGGAATGACGACTCTTCTAAGTTAAATCTCTGTAAGAATTGGCTGGAACGATTCCCGCTTTTTGCTTGTTGGAATGTGAGTTGTAAATAAAAGGCTGGTGCATATAAATACTATACCCCTGTTAGATAAAAAAAAAAAGAGCGGAGTCCGAATAATAATAATAAACTAGAGTAAATAGGATAAAAGTATATATAATAAAGCACAGAGAATAAAATAAATAGTGCTAATATAAATTAATAGAAGTAGAACTCAGTTCTAAACAATAGTTTTAATAGATATAAAAAAAATAAATTTTTTTTAAAAACTCTTAAAAAATGGGAAAGTGCATTCGGAAGCAGCCCCCGTTAGAAGGAGAGTTAAAACAGGGAGCAGATTATACCATCATTAACCAGAATACACAGAAAATAAGGGGAGCCAATCATTGAGTATAGACTGAGAATGGAAGAATTGTTTAAAATGAATAGTGGACTGCAACTTGATAATGCTAATGACAGTCTCTATCAACAGCAGCATGCTGAAAAGGTGGTCAGTGGAAAGAAAAAACAACCCCCTACTGATAACTTCTATGCTGAAGATGAGATATTTTATGCAGGACCAGTAAGTAGGGGGAGGGGTAGAATGAGAGGAGTTTTCGGAGGTAGAGGAGGCCTTAGGGGGCATGGACGGATGAGAGATGATGGAAGAGATTATGTATGCTGGGGTTTTTTGGGGACAGCCATGGGGCTAGAAACTGTCAAACTGGACAATCCAGTCAACAATGACTGGATAAGGGGAACAGAATTTGTTAAAGAAGGAAAAAAGGGGAAGTTAATGAGATGAAGAAATGATAGACATTGCAGCAGCATACATGGATAATCTGAGATCCTCTCCAAGTACAAAAGTATTTATCAGTCTACATGAAATATTAATAACTTCATCTACTGGAATGTTTAATGATCCGACTGAATATGTGAAACAACTGACTAATATAATAATGAAGTTTTTAAACGGGTGATGCTCATCTAGGAGGAATGCTGTGTTCTAGGAAATGCAGTTAATTTATTAACAATACATTTTTCTTCAACATGTGGAAGCTGGAGAATCAACATCACACTGTGTGGAGGTTTTGTTGACTAATCATTGGTTGGATCCATGAGACATTATGTGTACAGACCAAAAACGACCCAAGACCAAATGACCAAGGTTCTGACTTACTTATGAAACTCACTGACCCTGACAATGAGAACCTGACACTTCTCCAGACTGAACGGACCCAAACGACAACACCTTAAGGTGGACCCCAAAAAACACCAACTTTTTGGATCCTTGGTGGATAAAAAAAAAGAATTGAAGCAAATTTAAAACAGACAAGGTGGGAAAAAAAAGGGTTTTGGGGAAACCAATGTAAAATTTTAAAGAATATAAAAAAAAAAATTTCCTGGGGATTTTTTGAAAAAAATTTCTCTGATAGTGTTTTAAAATTTTATCAAATAGTCAAGCTTAAAAAGGAACGACACGAGTCTCTGTTAATCTTGCAGCAAGATGGTAGCCCACTCTGCGGTGCAACTACAAAAATTTTGGGGACCACCATCTCCCCTTTATTTTATTTATATGTGGTTCACCACACCCTTTCAACAGACATTCCAAGCATTTTGGGGGTGTATGTGTGTCTGTGTGTGTGTGGGGTCAGAAGGGTTAGGGGGATCTGTTTTCTTTTAAAAAAGAGGGAGTGGGGTACTGGTACAAGCACCCCCCAGATGTTGCCGATAGTAGCATAACTCACTCCTCTCCCCCTCCCCCCCCCCCCCCCCCATCCCCCCTTTTGTGGCATGTGGGAAGGAAGAGCACTTTTTGACACATAAAGGAAAAAACAATACAAAAGTTTTCAAACCCTAACAGATAGAGAAGTAACTAAGTAAATTTATTTTGTACAGCACATTGCAGGCAGGGCAATTCAAAGTGCTTTACATTAAAAAATACAAAATCCTAAAAACCATCAAGTGGATATTCATGACAGCCTGGGGGGAAAAGTTGTCAGTGTGTGAATGGGAATGATTCATTTCATTAAAGAGCGTCTTTGAGGGACCTTAAAAGTGCTAATAAAAGGTCTGATGTTCTAATGATTATTGCCATTATTTTACCTCTATAAGGTTTCCAGAATTTTTCCAAAATTATAGATAGCAAAAGGTTCTACCTGTATTGAAATACTGAAATACTGATAAACATAAGAAAGCTAATAGACCTGTTTACAATTTTTTGAAATTCTTCTACAAACTGTCACGGTTTGGTTTTGGGGTGGACCGAAGCGCAGACAAGAGCGAGGCAACAGCATTCTGAGCTGTCTCTTTTTATTTCCAAAAAGATCAAAAAGGGAAAAACAAAAACACTGCAGCTGTAACAGAGGCAGACATCCAAAACACCCCTTACAGCATCAGCAGAAAAACACAGGACTCAAGACTTGGACGAGGGCAACGAAGGGGGTGAGAGACGAGAGGAACCAGCAGGGAACAAAAAGCACAGACCAACCAATATTACAGAAAAAATAGGGGGAAACAAAGGAGCAAGTAATCAAAAAAACAGAGAACAGGTGTGGCATGGACGCAGGGAGAGAGAGGGAGCAGGTGAACCTAATAAGACTAAAACCAGGGAAGGGACTTAAAAAAAAGGCAGTGAGCAGAGCTAATAAAAAACTATAGACCAAGATAAAAAACTAAACCCTATTAAAGGGAAATTGAAAACTGGGGGGGAACAAAAAACCTAAAAACTTTCAAATTTAAAAAAACCAAAAAAAACCCCGACTATAAAATTAAAAAAACCCAAACAAACACTAAAATAAAAAAACTGGGATGAAGTAAAAGGAAAAAAACACACGGGGGGGGGAAAAAAAGGAAAATCAAACTGGGAGGAAAAACAAAAACATGAATAAAACCAAAAAAGAAACCCCTGGTTAACAAAACACAAGCAAAAAAGTCACATCCTGACACAAAACCAAATAATTTTATTTTTTATTGGGGAAAAGTTTGTCCCTTTTTTCTTTTTTGTTTTTTGAAAATTCCCGTTTCTTTTTATTAAAAAAATTAGGGGATATTGCATGATAATAATCAAAGACCACAATGGGAAATCTGATCCTAACAGTACAATAATTAGGTTTAAAATTTTTTTTATGGGGGAAAAACAAAACTATTTTAACCGGGTGTTTTTGGGCTTTTTTTCCCGTCAGGGTTTAGAAAGTCAAATTAGATTTAAAATTAACATAGCCCAAAAATTTCTGGCCCGGACTGAAAATTTAAATAAACCCTTTAAATTTTCTTGAAATAAAAACAAATGTGATTAAAATGGAAGAACTGTAGCTGACTGAAAAATGTACAGGTGTTTTTATAAAACTGGGTAAGACAAACTAAATTTAAATATAACAACTCTTTATTTTTGTGTTTCGTCAATTTTTAAATTAAACCTTCTAAATTAATGGTTTAGTTTTTTTTAAGCTAATTTAAACTCAAAGTAAACTAAGCAATTTTAAAATAAAAGAAAACCCAAAAGAAAAAAGTACCTTATTTTTTTAATATAATGGGGGACTTACTGCATTTTAAAAAAAAATTTTTTTATGGAATCAAAAATGAAAATTTAAAAAAGACCAAAGTTATTTAAGGGGCCAAAGGAAAAAAAACATTTGCAGGGAAAAATCAAAATTAAAAAATTTTTTTTAAACTTGGGCTAAACATGACACCCTACAGGTTTTATTAAAATCTTGGACAGGGACATTTTGTATGGGAAAAAAATAAAAATAAAGGTTAATTTTGGGTTTTACAATTTAAAAATTTTTGAGTTATTACTTTAACTTATTAGTGTTGTGCTGTTAAACCCGCTAAAAAATTTGCTGAGGGTTAAAATGTGGAAAAAGGGGTTTTAGAGGGCCCGAAGGAAAGGGTTATATTACTTAAATTTAATGTTTTTAATTATTGTGACCATTGCAAGCCTGTCTCAACGGAGGGGTTGTAGTGAAAAACAATTTACCCAACCAAAATGGATTTTAAAAACTTACCCAAAAATTTTTTTTTTTGTGGGATCTTGTTTATATGTCTGAAACTTAAACCCCCAAGGAAAACTTCCCCTTTCAAAGGGGCCAATGCTATAAAACCCGGGAAAAAGGGGCATGGGACCCTTTGGAAATTTCCCGAAAAGGGTTTTAAATGATAATGGAATAAAATTTTTTAAAAAAGTCATATTTGGACTGGGGAATTTTTTTAAGATTGACCTGAAAACCCCAAACATTGTAGCTATTATCCCCCCAAATGCAGGGGGGTTTGGAGAAAGAACAAAGGGCAAATTAAAAGTAAGCTTAGGAAGACAATGGAAGAAACAAAAAAAATTGGGTTAAAAATTTTAGATTTTAGTAAAACTTAATATGAGAATAACCCCCCCTCAGTTCAGGGGTGGATAACCCTTTTGAAAAAATAAAATGGCAGACCTTATTATATCCCGGATTTACAAAAAAGACCTAAAAGATCCACAACAAGAGGCAACGTTAGCAGATTACATGATGAAGGCATTACAGTTTAGAGACATACAAAATGCAAATAATCTGCCAAATGATGTTTTTGAAGCCCTACAGGTTCCTGATGACATGAAAGAAGGTGACTGGGGCTGATTAAGACCATTAAGAAGAAAACGTGGTCTGACCCAAACTGGGAGGGTCCATTCCAAATGCTGTGAAAATCCAAAGCACACAGGTGAGCTTGTCAGTCCTTTCACCCACAGGCTGGAAATGATAAAAGCTGACTACAAAGGGGTTGTCGCCATCTAGAGGAGGCTTCGTCTCAATGTCAGTGAAGAAACCAATGATCTTTCCTAGCGTTTTAGGGGTGAGAGAGACACTGACAGGTAAATCTAAAGGAAAGATGTTGTTGAATCATTTAGTTTTGTTTATCATGTGTGACATGATTGTGTTAATAATATGCTAGACATTTCCACAATCTTATAATTTCCAGAAATAACAGAGGTGGATAAATTAAGATTTCCATGGTATGTTTATACAAGATATAAATTACTTGTATGACACTAACAGCTGGTACAAATATGAAAAATTGTAACCAAGTCCAGGGACATTTCTGCTCGTTATGTATGTACTTCCTATCTCTTCCAGCCAGACCAGGTTGACAGCTAGACCAGTACCAGCAACAAGAGATGAGTGTTTTATCAGAAATTGTGTTTCTGGTGTCAGTACCAGTTTCCGCGTGGTAATGGGTAATGTAACACTTTACATCTGTGATGTTACAAAGTTTAAACAGTTTAATGTTACAACTCCTGTGTCCAATTATGTGGAGATTCTTGCAGGTTCCTATTTTTCTCATTGTGTCGTGGGCACCGGTTCCATCCCAGTGGGGACTATTCCAATGCGAATGTGTAACACAACTTGCTATTATTCTTCCCACCAAGCTGGACCAGGGGGAAAGGTCCATGATCTAAAGGGCACTTATGCAATAGATGGATTTCACTGGATGTGTGGAACTGCCATTTATTTGCAGTTGCCTCCAAGTTTGGAGTGGTGTTTATGCACCTGTTTATGTCACTGATCACACTTATGTTATTTCAGTTCAACCTTTCCTAAATAGGAGTGAGAGGGAACTCATCCATGTGAAGCCACATGACAGTGTGTGGGGATCAGATGTTCTTGACAAATTCAAGCATAGACCAATAGGGAATACGATTTTGCTAAGTTTATTCCCATAGTTTGGAGTAGGAAAGAACATGCTTAGATTAGAAACTATAGATTACCGGCTGTGACTGTTTGTTAATGCAACCACAAAAGCTCTTACAGGACTGTTCACAGAAGTCACAGCTCTTCGAACCGTGGTGTTGCAGAACAGGATGGTCTTGGACCTGCTAATGGCCTCATTTGGGGGAGTTTGCGTTCTCCTGAACGCGACCTGCTGCACCTACATACCTGATGAGACCAACGGCGAAGATGGACACACAGTGATCGATGCTATACGCCAATTAAATGAAATTAAAAAGGGAATGCAGCAGGATGTCCATCCCGGCCGAGGAAGTCTTTTTTTATGATTTACTTCAGGACCGTGGTGGCAACTGTTTTTGAAAATCATGACCCCTGTCATCGCTGTGTTATTGTTGTTCTGCCGTTTTACTCTGTGTGTTATTCCCTGTATCAGAGCAATGATATTAAGGATGGTTGGAGGAATTGTTGACACAATGTTGTCCCAGGATTACCAACTTCTGGACGAGGACCAGAACTATGATGACATTATGGAGGAGAAGTCACTAAACTTAACAATGGTTTCATGTTTAATGAGGTGTATGCGTAAAGCTTTTTGGGAAGTGTATACATGAATGTGTTATTAAACTAATCAATAATAAGAAGGAGGGAATTGTTGGAAAAATTTATAAAAATTATCATTGTTTAGTTTAAACAAGGTTTATGTTTTAGGTTCTACTCTAGTGAAGATGATTCCTGTGATGGGTGTGGACAAAGGGTTTGTAGAAAGTTAAGGAATGCGGTCTGGAGTGGATCAATCCCTGGACATGACATGCTTATACCATATATGGGAATGACGACTCTTCTAAGTTGAATCTCTGTAAGAATTGGCTGAACCGATTCCCGCTTTTTGTTTGTTGGAATGTGAGTTGTAAATAAAAGGCTGGTGCAAGGACTTCTCCCTTTGTGAGAAGGAAGTCGCTGTTCTGCAGAGGACTGTCTCTCCCTTGCAAGTCAAACTTACTTGGTTAACTTGTGTCTTATTTTACACTGGTCTGTATTTATCAGCTTTTTAACTCTAACAACTTTTATAATATTAATTCTTAATCCAGTTCAAGATCACTAAGTTAATTATGAGCTTTTACAAGTGACCATCTACCTCTGAATCCAAACAACGTTCCATCGCACTGATCATGAGAACATATTTTTTACCTGTAACAGATTCAAACCTGGCCATATTGTGTGTTCTTTGGTGTAGGAGCAGTACCAAAAGTATATTAAGTATCAGGGTGTTTCAAAATGAAAAAACAAAAACTTGCAGTTACTGTTTTATTTTACTGTTACTGCCAATAATCATACACAATGTTTACATCGCACTTACGGTATGAAGATGGTTCAGCTTTATTAACCAGGACATGCTAGTCAGCCAGCGTTAGCTTACGTCATGTTTACAACTACATGCTGCTGGCAGACAGCGGCTGCAACGTGAGGAAAGTTACTAGAACATTTTAATTTAATATTGAGCTAAAGAAATGATAAGCTGTGTTGCACCCAATATGCACACATAATTATGCAGTGTAAGACATATGTAGACATATGTCTATCATATGTAAGACATGATTTTCACCACTATATTAGTTTCTGCCTGTATGAGAGAATCAGGTGAATAATGCCATGACATAAGTGGGCAAGTGAGCTGCAGGGGATCGCATGTCTTTGGCAGTTGTGTAGCATCAATCTAGAGTCCTTTCTTGTATTATAATTGTATTATGTGTAGGCTGTGCATGTTATTTTTCTGAATTAAATGGATCTAGGTCTAAGCCAGGGGTGCTTAAGTCCAGACCTCCAAAGCTACTATCCTGCAACTTTTAGATTTATCTCTTCTCCAACAAACCTGAATCAAATAAATGGCTCATTAGCAGGCCTCTGGAGAGCTGAATGACATTCTGGTGAGGGACTTCAGCCATGTGATTAAGTGTGTTGGATAATGGATGTACAAGTTGCAGGATGGTAGCTCTCAAGGACTGAAGTTGGGCACTCTTGGTCTAATTGTTTGCCACATTTTGAAATGAAATTCAAAGTAAAAAAGCAGTGAAAGTATGAGCCTTGACTGGCTGCAGCTCCCTGTATGTGTGTGTGTGTGTGTGCACTCAGCCTCAGGTTTCTCAGTCTTCTTTGAACCCGCATACAACTGTGTGTGTTATAGCTTTCGTCACTAGTCATTATAATGCTGCTGAAAATGAAGCACTATGTTTGTGAACCAGGGGAATACCACCACCTACCTCCCACCCTTAATAGAAAGGGAAACATAACATAGCACATGACATTTATCAGAAGTGACATAACAAAAACATTACAAACCAAACATAGAAAAAAAATATTACACCTGCAATATACAATAAATAAATATTACAGGACAAATGGAATAATTTAACCGAATTTAACTCAATAAAGTAATTGAGAAAATGCAATGTTTTATATTAAGTGAGTGCGTCTGGGTGAATGTGGCTCTAGTTTAAAGTGCTTTGAGTGGTCAGTATGACTGGAAAGGCGCTATATAAGTTCAGTCGATTTTTCATTTTTACTATACATTAACGAACAAAAAGTATCTGAAGTTTCTAAACCCTGCAAATCCAACCTGCACACAACACTATGACACATCTATCATTCTGATCAGGAAGGAGACGGGTTCTGTGTCCCAGAGATTAAGCGTTTTTGTGTGAAATTTAAATAACAATCCCAGAACAAAAGCAAAAGACCTTATGAAGATGCTGGCGGACACTGGAAAGAGAAATTCACTGTCCACAGTGAAGCAAGTCCTGTACTAACATGGGTTGAAAGGCCAGTCAGAGGGGAGGAAGCCATTACTCCAAAAGCAACATAAAAAGCCAAATTAAAGTTTGCAAATGCACTTGGAACCAAGACTTTCAATTTTGGAAACATGTGGTCTGATAAAACTAAAATTGAAGTGTTTGGTCATAATGTTATTCATGTTGTTTGTGTGCTTTTCATGCAGGAAGGACTGGTGAACCTCACAGAGTGACTTAAGGACAGCAACTGTGTTAGTGGCCAACTTGATGCCTTTTCGCTGGCAGACCCCCGTAATGCCCAACATCCTGTAGGCCCTGCAGAGGGACTGTCCCACAGGCCCTCTACAACCCACCTCGATGGGTTCACACCTTGTCCTGCCATCCATTGCTCCAGCATTTCACTAGCTTGGAGTACTTTGCTCTCTTCAGTCAATACTTTTGCTGGGAACTTTAAATGATTCAGTTCTCTTGAGGTTCTGTAATGCTGGAGAGTTGAACAATCCATTTTTGATGTGGTGTGTCTTGGGAAGTTGAAATCGTCAGAATGACCTTCAGTGGAGTCTACAACTGAAATGGCAATAAAAGGTAGATGAGTACATTTAATATAATGTTCTGCTTGTTGCCTCACAGTGCTGATATTTCCGGTGCTTTTGTTCTTTTTTTTTATTATTATTATCATTATTTGCAAGTTTTCATTGAAATTTGTCCTTCAGTGGCATTCATATTTACTCACTAAGGCTGGAGCAAACACTGCATGAATTCCCCAAAACCTTGTGTTGATAAACTCAAAGAGGCCCTTTGGAATGACCTTCAGTGGAGTCTACAGCTCAAATGGTGCCAATAGTTGAATACCTTTATGTACTGTACTCCCTGTTGCCTCTGCAAAATCGATTTTTATACTATATTTTTTTCATCAATAATAGTGATACAAAGAGGAGAGCATTGCCCTGAATCAAGCCGATACTGGGATGTTCAAGTCACACATACAGACTTTGATGGAAGTATTTTATGCAAAGGTTTTGTCACCATTTAAAGGGGACATATGCAAAATACACAATTTTAGCCCTTAAATACATTTTGTTGTGTACTTCGCGTCTTTAGGAGTGCAGAAAAGTTGAATTTAGTCTCTCTAGGTGCTGCATAGATATCTTTATATTCTGTTTGGGTCATATTTTTCAATCCAATTCCGATTTGTTTTTTCTATACTCTATTCCTTTTATTGAACGGTTACATCACAGTATTTGCTGTGGAACAGCTAAACAATTTCACAAAACCATTTTTATTTCTCACAGCAATTTTGTATTTCAAGCGTAAGTATGCTGAATCTGCAAGTGGATAAGTCTAAATGTTCGGTTGTTGGGTTTATTCACCCACGCAATTCATAACACCGTCCCCCAACATCAGAACCTATTTGAAGTGCCTGGTAAAATTTTATTTTTCATGGAAATGTTCCCACATGAGTGGGAAAATTCCTCTTTGTTTGCGTGAAGCACTTCAAGGACAAGTGCTTCAGCAGCCTCCATCAGTTATCAAAAATGATTTGCTGAAAGACTTAATCTGATGAAGGGGTCAGTTTCTTCTGTCTACTTTATTTTAGACATGAATTTATTGTGTGTTCACATGACCTGCTGGCCATGGTGTTGATAGCAGTAGCATCATGCCTTCTCCTCATGTTAGTGCTGTGTGCTGCTTTTAGCACCTCGAGGACAGAACCGTACAGCGTGTTTTCATTTATTACATAAACAGTTATCATTGTTTTTGCTGATTTTCTCGTTTCTGTCCTGCTATATAATTGTGTCTCTGTTATCAAACTACAAAAATGGCCTAACGTTTTAAAGTGGAACACTCTTTGACCTTTGAAGGGGGCGGGGTGCAAAGTGCCTCAATAGCATTTAAATAGACCGCCCCAAAACGATTTGCTCTCAGACGCACCAATGAACAGGGGGAAAATAGAGGCCTGGAGAGCTACAATAACAAGGGGTTCAGACCAAAGCATCGCAGTTACACTTTTTATAGACAACAACTGAATGATTTAAATGTGAAAAGGAAGGATTTAAAAGCATGATATGTTCCCTTTAAATGCCTTTTAGACTTTGTTTTGACAGATCAACCTTGGCCTTTGTTAAATGGTGGTCAGTTCTTTAATGCAGGATGTTCAGAACAATGTTAATGCTCAGCTGCATATCAAGTCATGCATGATAATCCTGTTAGCCATGCTGACCTCCCGGCTAAAGGTCCTCACAACTTGAAGACATGTTAATTCTTTGACTATTTACTCCTTAGCAGGAAATGTCCTTCTCAATAAATAAACGCTTTACTGATTGAACAACCTAAAAGATTCAAGGAAGGCATTATCTGTTTTTTAATTGTGCAATCATTTTTCTCAATGTATTGCTGCAGAGGTCAAGCGACTTTGTACACATTTTCTTTTTAGGTACCTTATTTTACTGCTTGTAACTCTTGCTGCAGGAAGATACATTATTGTTTGCTTTGGTGGATTAGCTTTCAAAATGTTAAACATTACAGAAATATGGCCCATGAATCACTTTTATGTGGTTTTAAGTGAGATGACAATTGTCACTTTTACAGACTGTTTTGTGATACAAAGACACAAGTCTGCGTGCAATGATGATTTAAATAAAGGCTATACAGCGAGTTTTTGAAAAAAGACAAAAAAATGTTCAGTACCCAGTAATATATTTTAATGCTAACTGTATTATTGCTTTTGGGTTGTGGAGAATTACTAGCCACTTTATTAGGTACATCTGTTGAATTGCTTGTTAACACGAAAAGCCAATCACATGACATCAACTTAATGCCTTTCTCCATCTAGATGTGGTGAAGGTGACTTGCTAAAGTTTAAAGCCAGCATCCAAATACGGAAGAAGTGACTTTGAGCTTGGCATAGCTGATGGCGTCAGACAAGCTACTACTGGGATTTTCACCCATAAACTAAAAGAAAATATACAGTGAGACAGCAGCTGTGTGGTCTAAATCCCTTGTTGATTTTAGAAAAGAATGGGCAGACTGGTGTGAGATAAAAGGACAACGGTAGCTTAAATTGCCACTTGTTACAACCAAGGTACCCAGAATCCCATCTCCGAATGCATAGAACCTTGAAGCAGATGGGCTACAGGAGTAAAAGACCACCCCAATCAGCTAAGAGCAGTAAACTGAGGCTAATCACATAGTCTGAACAAAACTGGACATAGGAGATTAAAAATATTGCCTGACGAGTCTCAATTTAGGCTGCCAGATTCAGATGGCAGAGTCAGAAATAATGATTGTTGCTGACCATATATGTATATTCCTTCACAACCACAGTGTACCTATCTTCTGATGGCTACTTCTGGTAGGAAAATGCACCTTGTCACAAGGCTCAAATCATCTCGAACTGCTTTCTTAAACATGACAGTGAGTTTTTGTACTACAAGCGCTTCCACAGATACGAGATCTCAATCCAAAGGAGAGCCTTCTGGATGAGTTGGAACAGGAGATTTGCATTTTGGATGTTGCAATAATTATAATTAACAATTATTAACAAAAGTAAGAATAAAGTTAAAAAAAATATTTAACTTTATTATATTTTACTTAATTTAACACTTTCAGTCAGTTAAACAAATCCGAGCACCACTGTTTGAAAACTGTGATTGGGTCAACCATTAGCAACTATTAACAATTATCATTAACAATTAATTATTAACAGAAATACTAATAAAGTTAGAAGTTTTTGCTTGTGTCTCACCTTTGCAGACAGTTGATAGTTGCAGGTGAACAGGGCTATGAACCAGGGTTTTGTACTATAATGTCAAGAGGGTTCCAGCTGACTCCTCCTTTCTGCTGCTGTCCTGAAAGGTTGATAATGCTGTGCATTCTGGGATTCAGAGTTTTACCAGTCTTTTTGTTTGTGTTGTTCAGATGATGTTCTGTATTCATGGCTGAGTCCAACAGAGGTGCAGCAAACAAATCTGCAGCAGCTGTGTGATGCGGTCATTTGAAAAAGATGTTCATCCGTAAGTATATTCCTAAGCATTTCATGACATATATGTTATGATTCTGGCCCGTCTGCCTGCTCTGCTCTCACTCTTGCAATTAACTCATCTGCTTCACTTGTCTGCTGCTGCGCTGCTGCGCAATCACCGTCATGCCACACACCTGTGGAGCTGCAGTTATATACAGCCCTCTGACCGGCAGACGGTGCCAGTAGTTATCCAGCGTTCCTTCCTGACTGATCTCGTTCCATGACCTTGCCTTGGCTTACGGATTATTCCCTCTTGCTTGCTCCTTGTCTGACGGATTGGATTTTGGATTTCGACTCTGTTTTCTGCCTCTGGTTTATGTCTCTGCCTGCCCCTTGTCTGACGCCTCTAGCCCTGGAATTCGACCGTGTTTCTGTCCCTGGATTTACGTCTCAGCCTAGCCACTGGTTTATTCAGCCTTAGTTCGCCTGGCTCTCTAGTCTGCCTGGATTTATTGTCAAGAGGACAATCACAGCTCTCTGTGTTCCTGTCACAGCGTCAGCTGGTTCCCCGGAGGATTTGGATCAGTCGGCAATCCGACTTCAGTCTGTTGGACGCTTCCTCATTAACTGTCTGGATCTCTTCCTCCTCTGGATTCTGTGCCTCATCACCAGACTGAGAAGGTTAGTGGCTTTATCTAACTCCTTGCAGATCCTGAGTTTTATTCAGCCACTAACTAGTCTCTCTGTTCTCAGTGGTGCCTGGAAGCTGACTGCTGTTCTTCTGCTCTCTGATCCTGAGTTTCTGAATAAACCTTTTTACTTATCACTTTGTGTTTGGCTGAATTTGGGTTCTCTGTCTCTGGTCGTGATAATATAGCCATTGTGAAGTAGATTGAAGATGATCAACTGTGTTCATTATGAGTCCC
The DNA here is from genome assembly GCA_036173005.1 of Crenichthys baileyi. Classification (NCBI taxonomy): domain Eukaryota; kingdom Metazoa; phylum Chordata; class Actinopteri; order Cyprinodontiformes; family Goodeidae; genus Crenichthys; species Crenichthys baileyi. The sequence continues at coordinate 1,288,175 of JAHHUM010001736.1, forward strand.
AAACTGTATACACAGAGCTTTACAGATTCAATTCAATGCAGTTTATTTACATAGTGCCAATTCACAACAAATGTTATCTAACGTTACAAAAATATTTATATGAAGAAGTACATACTAATTTCAGTCCAATCACACTGAAAGAAACAAAGTCAATTACATACATTCCAGTTTGAATGTAGGTATTAAACAATGCAGTCAAGTTCAGTTTCTTATTCAAACTGGTAAAAAAAATCTATTTAAGGAAATACGGCTGATTGCATTGAGACACTGACTTGCAGCAATCCTTCCTCCTGGACAAGCAGTGACAAGTGAAAATAGACAGAAACTTCCGGAAATCCCTCATATTGAGCAAGCATGTAGCGACAGTGGAACAGAAAACTCCCATTTAACAGGAAGAAACCTCCAGCAGGATGAGCAGCCATCTGCCACAACCGACTGAGAGTTTGAGACGGAAGAGCATGTACATCCAAAAACACAGAAGCACCGATCCAGGAATACTTTCTATGTACTTTCTATGAATTTTGAGTCAATGACAGATGTAGCTCCTATAGTAGTTTCACCAATGAGAGAAAAGAACCTAAGCTTAAAAGCCCTGGGCCAGTTGATTGGATTTTAGAAAGCACAGATAGTGAGTCACAGCAATAACTCATTTGGTTGCTTAGTTTAGGATAGAAACAGAGTAAAACAGAAAATAATGTGGATCATGTAAAGAACATGTTATTGGCAGCAGTGGCTAACCTGATGCCCCTGTCCAGGAAGATGGCCCAGCTAAATTGAATGGCGGGTCATATGTAGCCTCTATGAAGAGAAAACAAAAAGAAAATGCTGAGAGAGAACCTAAAGTTAAAAGTAAATATAACAGCAGATAATGCAAAATTAGAGAGCAGTAGGAGAAAGTAGCAGAATGAAGAGTGGTCAGTATGTCTTCCAGGAGCAAAACTACAGAGATAGCTCATGGTCACCTAAACCACTACTTATAGGGTATATCAACAGGGAAAATTTGAACCCTAGTCCTAAAAGCTGACTAAGTGTAAAAAAAAAAACCTGTGAGATGGTTTCACTGCAGAGAAGCTGATAACTAAAACATCTGCCTCCAATTCTTCTTTTACAAATTCTGTAATCCACCAACTTGCAGTCTGACATTTTTAAATTTCCTTTACAATGTTTTGCTTGCTACATAATCCCATACGGGTGCATTCACAGTTTTGATGCCTTCAGTGAGAATTTGTACAATGTATATAGTCACAAACATAAAGAAAACCATTAAATGAGAAAGTGTGTTATGTGTGTGTGTGTGTGTGTGTACATACTGTAGATATGCTGTATATATCTGTGTCTGTGGGACAGAGAGAGTTAGTTTGGATGCTAATGAAAATGTAGTGATTAAAATAATGTTATGATTTGGGGTTGTTTGGTTTTTGGTTTCTGGGTTTTTCTTATATTTGTCTCACAGTTTTTGAATCATGCTTCTGTTTATTATTTTTCTGGTCCTGTTTTAGTCTTGTTCGTGTTTTGTCAAGTTTGGTTTTTGGTTCTGGGCATGCTTTAGTTTTTGTTTGTATTCAAGAGTCTCTGTTCTTGCTCCAGCCACGTTCTGTTCTGTCTGTTAATTATCTTTATCCAGTTCACCTGCTCCAAACTAATCTGTCTCCTAGCTCCACCTGTTTCACACTCTATATATACACACCTGTTCAGTTATCTGTTGCGGAAACATTTTCTCAAACCATGTCTTGTTTCTCATATCATGTCTTGTGGTTCATGCCATGCCTGTCTAGCCAGCCTGCTTCTGTTTTGTTCCTGCCTCCTCCGTGAGTGAATTTTTGTTTATTAAATCCTTTTTCACCTACCGTCATGCTGCCTGCTCGTCTGCATTCTGGGGTCCTTTATCTCGCAAGCCCTGACAAATAAGCATTTTTCTAATACTAAAGCCAAGATCATTAACCACATGAACTGTGTGTTTTGGATATTCCAGTCTGCTAACTTGTAAAACTGTTCCTCATGCATATAAACAGGCTTTCTGACTTTGTGAACTCAGATTTTTATTTTGGGAATTCAAAATCCCAGCAAACCTACATCCCCCCTTTAGTGAAGGGCTCACTAGCTGTTGTTTGAGCCGCAGGAGATGAAAAAGAGCCGGGTCACTTGTGCGCTGTAAGAATTATGATTATTGATTAATTAATATTTATCAAGAATTATAGTTTAAAATCATAATTTGAAAAAGATTAATTTCTTAACCAAAAATCATTACTTACGGATCAAAATCAGAGATGAGAGAGTTAAGTAATGATCTGCTGTTCGTACATCCAGTGTTCATATAAGGGGCTAATTGAAACAAGCTTGTCTTGAAACTTTTTTTTCTGAGCTTCTACATAAAAGGAAACTGAGCAAGAGAGTTCCCAGAGGAGAAGGTGTCTCTAGTCACCCCGAGTGAAGCGGTTATCCCCCTGCCTAAAAGAGGGACAGCATAGGAGCCACGACCATCGCATGCCTCCTTGCGTGCCGGTGGTAGTGAAAGCTAACTTAAAGCTAACTTAACCTTTATTTTGGTTGGTAGTTTTAGTTGAATTGTTCTAGCCTAGTACCAAGGTTAACTGAAATATGTTTACTTGAAGTTGAATGGTTTCTGTTAATAAATTCTTAAATTTTAAGATGAAGTTGTAAATGTATTCCTTATGTGTGCAATGTTTGCTTTTTAGGAGTACCAGTTACCATATTACTCTTTCATCTATTGTTGTAATACCACTGCCATATTGGGCTGGTATTCACAGGACAATACTTGACAGATCGAATGGTTATTCAATTAAATATTAAATAATTTAAAAGATACCTATTATACTTCCTTTTAAAGGAGATTTCACCTCCTCAGTTCCCCTTTTTCTGACCTTCTTTCAGAATTAGCTGTTTTAGGGCTCTGTCACTTTTATGCAAATTAGCTGTATCTGGCCATGCGCCCAACCAGCACTTCGTACACATGAAAAGAAACTGAAATTTATGAGACACAACAATAGGTACTTACATTTCTATCATCTGCAGATTTGCAACGAACAGTAGGGACAGAATTTTTCTTCAGTCTAGGTCTTTCTGCAAATTCTGACGTGTACTTAGGTGAGTTCTCAACGCAGTCTGTGTTGCAGTGATTCACTCAAACTAGTACTGTCTTCGGCAATGTGACTGGAACACTGCCCCCCTAATTAAAATGAAGCCACAAATCTCGGTTATCAGACTCCGGGAGAGTGTGCATGGACACATGTGGGTCTTTGCAGTCAACAACAGAACATCTGCCTTTAAGGGTAGCTATTGTAAACCGCTTGTTAGGTGAAACCAGCCGGTGAGACGTTATCCTCTACTGAAAATCAAGTGAATGGAGCTCCGCTTCAGTTGCTATTCAGGGGCAGGACTCAGGTAACGTTGCTAGGTGCCAGTTGAAAGAATTATGAGTATTGATTAATTAATATTTGTCAAGAATTATAATTTAAAATCATAATTTGAAAAAAAATTATTTCTCAACCAAAAAATCATTACTTACGAATCAAAATCAGAGATGTCCTCTGGTGTTTTAATTATGGCTCAAGGCCCTTGATAATTACAATTATTAACAAATCACTCTTGCTCAAAATAAACACAAACGCTTTCTCTTTATCTACGTGAATACTTATTAAATCAACAGCCCTGATAAACCTTGCTATTCTGATTCAATAATCTTCACCTAATCAAGCATGCAAAAATTCTACACAAAAGGGGTAAAATAACTAACTAAACAAGCTAATACAACATTAACTGTGTATGAAAGTCAAACCAGCAGTTATGGCAAAACAAGAGAAAATATGGTACTGAGCAAAGCTTTGGGAGTGGCCTCCACCAGGCTGCAGTCATAAAACCCCCAAAGTTGGAGCTCAGTGAAACACAAAGGGTCATAAAATTTTTAGGCGGCAACCAGTGGAAAAACACGAACAATGAAGACAAAGGAATAGTGATTATTCTACCACGAGGTTCTAGCAGTCCAACTTTAAGTTCACCAGAGTCTGTGCTCAGATGTTCAAACACAGTGAGACACGCACAGCTTCAAAGCGCGGCGGCTTTCAGAGTCCAACAGCAATCAAAGTTTCAATAAAACATGGCATGGCATACAACTTAAAACACATTGGACTATAAGTGGCGATTCTAAATCGCCCTAAAATCCTACTCTATCCTGCCCAAGCTATTTCTAATAGAAATAAAACAAAACGGGATTACTTGTTGTCGTCTTTTCTGGAGCAGGGGGGGGATGCGGATGCGTAACGCGGATGCGTAACAAACTCAAAGACGGCTGGCCTTCCCCCTTTGGCAAAAGGGGAAAATATGATGGACCGTCAGCAGTCGACTGGAACAAAAACAAAGAGGAAAATTTGGTCTCCTTGGAAAACCTCCGTGGGGTTTTCTTGGGTTACATGTTAAATCCACACCTTCGATCGGTAAAGTCTACTGGGCTTCTTATCCCAGAAAACTTTTTCTCATGAGTTTTGGCCAGCGAGAACAATTAATGAAAATCCACGTGTGAGTTTCTACTCCAGAACGATGCATGCCTCTGTTGCATGGTAACCGGTCTTGGTTTTCAGCTGGAAAAAGCAAAGGTGGGGCGTCTCCCGTGTCCTTATCTAGCCCACTGTGACATCAGTGCTGCAACGCCCCTTCCTATCAGCTGCAATGCCTGCTGAGAGTTGTGGTTGCAAACCATCCTAGGGTATATAGTAGCAGATGACACTGGGAGGTATAGTAGAGAACAAATGGTCCAAAAGCGCCTTCGCCAGTGGGGATTCCGCACACCGCTACCGGCAATGTTTCTCTCCAATATGTGCTAAATGTGCAACAAACAAAGCAAAGGGCGGACGTAACTGCTTTTTCATCAACAGCAGCTGGTGTACCGACGTGACAGTGATTCAGCAGCACTATTCGTCTAATCTTGAATACTTTATCATTAACTGTAAACCGCTTTACTCCTCCCAGTGAGTTTGCTGCAGGAGTGAGGACACAGACTCTTTCAGGTTGTTAAAAAACAGGTTTAGCAAGGAGAAGCGAGAAGGCTAACTGCTGTACTCGGAGAGGCTAAAAGACCAGTTCTCTGCAAATGACTCCACATCTGTCTGGAGGGGGTTCAGACAGATCACAAACTATAAACCCAAAGCCCAACAACTTACACCTTGCAAATGAGTTACACCAGTTTTACTGCCACTTTGAGAGTAAATCGGTCACCATTCTCCATGACTCCTTCCACTCAGCCTCAACCGCAGTCCACCATTTCAATTATATATATATATATATATATATATATATATATATATATATATTATATAATTGACAGGGGCCCAGAGAGGCCCTAATACAATTATAATACTGACAAAATAATATGACACTCTGTAATAAATACAGACAGCCAGTGGAGGCGGAAACGCCAAGATGCCACATAAGTCAGGGAGCCAAACAAGGAAAGAGAAAAAGCTCAGACAAGAGAAAGATGCAAAGGGTAGACAGTATGTCACCCAATTCTTTCACAGGCAAGGTGGGTCTGTTAGTGGTTCATGTAATAGAAAGTTCTGGAACATTAACCTTTTGTCTATTTCAAAACCTTGTAAGCGAGCTCACGTTTCTCCCCATATTAGCTCATATTTCTGACAAAAACTCTGGATTTATACATTTCACTGTTGTTTTAGTTAATCAATGCAAGTCAAGTCAAGTTCAAGTCAAGTTCATTTATATAGCGCTTTTCAGCAACAAGGCATTCAAGGCGCTGTACATAAGGAAAAACATTACAATGATACAGAAAATAAAACAACAGAGGTAATTCGAAAAAAATAAAGAGAATAGAATGATGGATAAGAAAACGAAAGGAAAATTGGACTCAAAACTTAATTAATAATCTTTAGATGACACATTCAAAGGCCACTCTAAACAAATACGTTTTTAATCTTGAATTAAAGCAATTTAGGGTCTTGGCGCTTTTACATTTTTCTGGGAGTTTATTCCAGATTAGTGGAGCATAAAAACTAAAAGCTGCTTCTCCATGTTTGGTTCTGGTTCTGGGTATGCAGAGTAGATTTGAGCCAGAAGACCTGAGAGGTCTGGGTGGTTGATCGACTGACAACAAGTCTGTAATGTATTTTGGTGCCAAGCCATTCAGTGATTTATAGACTGTTGGGAAAATGTATATGTTATCATTGTTTAGTTTAAATCATGTTTATGTCTGAAGTTCTACTTTAGTTAAGATGATTCCTATGATTGCTTTTTTAGTGTGAAAGGGTTTGTGGGAGGTTAAGGAATGCGGTCTGGAGTGGATCACTCCCTGGACATGACAAGCTTATACAAGCTTAGACTTTAGAATAACAGAAGTATTTTAAAGTCTATTCTCTGAGCTACAGAGAGCCAGTGAAGGGACTTTATGACCTGGCTGATGTACTCCACTTTCTTATTTCTAGTGAGGACGCGGGCAGCAGCGTTCTGGATCAACTGCAGCTGTCTGATCGACTTTTTAGGCAGACCTGTGAAGACACGGTTCCAGTAATCAATTCTACTAAAGATGAACGCATGAATTAGTTTTTCAAGGTCCTGCTGAGACACTTTAGGTGATAGAAGGCTGACCTTGTTTCTGTCTTATGTGCCTCTGAAGGTTCAGGTCTGAGTCCATCACTAAAGCCAGGTTTCAAGCCTGACTGGTGGTTTCTAGCTGTATTAACTGAAGCTGTGTGCTAACTTTTAAATGCTCTTCCTTTGGTCCAAAGATTATTACTTCAGTTTTGTTTTGATTCAGCTGAAGAAAATTTTGGCACATCCATGCATTTATTTCTTCTAAGCATTTACCAAGCGCTTGAATTGGTTCATAGTCAGCTGGTGACATTGTAATGTATAGCTGTGTGTCGTCTGCATAGTTATGATAACTTACATTGTTGTTTATTAAAATCTGAGTTAGGGGGAGCATGTAGATGTTGAATAGGAGGGGCCCTAAGATGGACTGTGGTGAGCAGGAAGCCTGACTGGAAGACAGACAAAAGTAAATTAATTTACAGATGGTGCCCTTGTTGCCGTCCATAGCTCTGATTACATTTAGAAACTGGCAAATTACTGCAAATTACAATATAATGTTTACCATTTTAGCCACAGTTTAGGGAAATTTTATATATATCTGAGCAACATAGAGATAAGGCCGTCCCATATGCTTGCATGGCCCGGCTCAGGGATGACTGTTAAGGACCCGACCTGTCAGTCAGCTCCTTCTGAAAAGCTCCGGTTGAAAGGACTTCAGCGTAGTGAGAACTTAAACTGGCATTTGCTAGGCACGGTTTGATTTCTTCTGCAAGCAAACGTTTAGCAAGGTGCTCTGCTAAAAAAATGACGCATGTTCTGAACAGACACGTCAAGAGCAGGAGGCGCCTGTCAGCTCCCCCCGCACAAGCCCCAGTACCGTCTGAGGAAGGGGGTGAGCTGCTGTGTGTTGAATTAATTGATTATGATAAAGGAAAAACATTAAAGAATAAAAAAGTGTTGTGAAATAATAAAAAAAAAGCCTATAGTCTGTATTTATTTCAGAATGGTTTTAATGGTTTAAAAAGCATCAGCCATCACTGAAATATAATGTTTGGTCAGTAGTTTGGGACTCATCCCCCTGCTTTGCAGTGGGATCAGAGAACATTTCTAGTGTGTGCAGACTGAGTGACTGCTCTCAGTCCAATCAGAGAAATGTTTTCATTTTCTAGAAATCAGAAGATTAAATAGCAACAACCACATAGCCTCATATATTTATTTTTTTCACCACAAATCGAATGCCATCACCTGTGAGTCTACAGTTCTGGAGATAAATTACACCTGCATCTGACGCTACAACAGGGAGACAGTGAGTAGTGAGTACAGTATTGATAGTAAAATCACTTTTCACTTTGTTTTTTTGGTGAAATCACCAAAAACACCTTTAACTAAAACAAAATGATGAGAGGCCACCTAAAATAATGATTATAATGCTATTACAAATGGTATTACAATATAGGAAATATTATGTCATTTTTGTATGTCATGTGCACTACAGTGCTAGGTCCAGAATGACAACCAAACATATCATTAAAATGCATAGTTTTATGTGAAAAAGTATCGACATTTTCCGCCAACCTAATGGCCGGCTATGGGGTAGCCCAGTAAGATTTCTTTTCATGGGGCACAAAATTCCTGGCGGCGCCCTGCCATCGGGTCTGTGGATGTACAGGGGTTGGACAATGAAACTGAAACACCTGGTTTTAGACCACAATAATTTATTAGTATGGTGTAGGGCCTCCTTTTGCGGCCAATACAGCGTCAATTCATCTTGGGAATGACATATACAAGTCCTGCACAGTGGTCAGAGGGATTTTAAGCCATTCTTCTTGCAGGATAGTGGCCAGGTCACTACATGATACTGGTGGAGGAAAACGTTTCCTGACTCGCTCCTCCAAAACACCCCAAAGTGGCTCAATAATATTGAGATCTGGTGACTGTGCAGGCCGTGGGAGATGTTCAACTTCACCTTCATGTTCATCAAACCAATCTTTCACCCGTCTTGCTGTGTGTATTGGTGCATTGTCATCCTGATACACGGCACCGCCTTCAGGATACAATGTTTGAACCATTGGATGCACATGGTCCTCAAGAATGGTTCGGTAGTCCTTGGAAGTGACGCGCCCATCTAGCACAAGTATTGGGCCAATGGAATGCCATGATATGGCAGACCAAACCATCACTGATCCACCCCCATCCTTCACTCTGGGCATGCAACAGTCTGGGTGGTACGCTTCTTTGGGGCTTCTCCACACTGTAACTCTCCCGGATGTGGGGAAAACAGTAAAGGTGGACTCATCAGAGAACAATTCATGTTTCACATTGTCCACAGTCCAAGATTTGCGCTCCTTGCACCATTGAAACCAACGTTTGGCATTGGCATGAGTGACCAAAGGTTTGACAATAGCAGCCTGGCCGTGTATATTGACCCTGTGGAGCTCCCGACGGACAGTTCTGGTGGAAACAGGAGAGTTGAGGTGCACATTTAATTCTGCTGTGATTTGGGCAGATGTGGTTTTATGTTTTTTGGATACAATCCGGGTTAGCACCCGAACATCCCTTTCAGACAGCTTCCTCTTGCGTCCACAGTTAATCCTGTTGGATGTGGTTCGTCCTTCTTGGTGGTATGCTGACATTACCCTGGATACCGTAGCTCTTGATACATCACAAAATTTGCTGTCTTGGTCACAGATGCGACAGCAAGACGTGCACCAACAATTTGTCCTCTTTTGAACTCTGGTATGTCACCCATAATGTTGTGTGCATTTCAGTGTTTTGAGAAAAACTGTGCTCTTACCCTGCTAATTGAACCTTCACACTCTGCTCTTACTGGTGCAATGTGCAATCAATGAAGACTGGCTACCAGGCTGGTCCAATTAGCCATGAAACCTCCCACACTAAAATGACAGGTGTTTCAGTTTCATTGTCCAACCCCTGTACATTGAATAGCTGGCTGGGTAAAAGTAGATTTCTCCTGAATGACTCCTCACTTATGTACAGAAGTTAAGTGGAAAAAACTGTTGGACTTACAGAAATTGCTGAGCGTGGTGCATGCGAGAGTGTAGCCATGCGCTGGGGGTGTCGGCACGAGTTGAGACGTTGAAGGGGCGTAGTTAATTAGCATATCTTCTAAAGATTTAAGTCTGAGATTTAGATTTAAGATTTAGATTTAAGATTTAGATTTAAGATATAAGATATAGATTTAGATTTTAGATGTATATTTAGATTTAGATTTAGATTTAAGATTCAGATTTAAAATATAAGATTTAGATTTAGATTTAAGATATATTTCTGATATAGATTTAATATTTATATTTAGCATTTCCCAATAAATGTGAGAAAAATTAACTAAATGTGAAGGAAGTGCACTAAATAACAGAAATGTGACAGTGAATTTTTTTTTGCTGAATTTTTACATTCGGCACCCCATACTTCAACCGTTAAAAAAATAATTGTAAACTGGGATTGTTGTCTAGATAACCACTATAGCAAGCTACCATTAGGTAGCATTAGCTTACCCTTACACATCCTAGCTTGTACCCTCAGATTTGATCCCACTCCATGGCTTCCCTCTCTCTCCTGTACTTATCCAGAGTGCCTTGTCTTGCTGCCTGCAGCCATCTCTGGCTCTCTTTTTCACTCTGAGTCTAACAACATCCATAGCCTGAGCAGCAGTCAAGGCTAATGTGTTTGTGTCACATACAAATTACATCACATTACTTTTTCAAACTGTGGTGCCACCTTGCTAGTGACGATCTTGCGCACATGGAGGAAAACAAACCAAACTGTGTAGAGCCGAGTTGAGTTGAGTACTGCTCCAAGAGTAACATGCTTGCTGCGCTACAGGGAGAGACAGCCTCAATCTGTCCCTCCTCTCTGGGTCAGGCAGACGCTCCATCACTTTGATATAAAGTAACGGTACCATTTTTGTCGGCTGAGAAACATGCCTTAAAAAACAGGGATAGCCTTCAGTTCTCTGTCCTGCTCCACTGTTACCTACAAACTATGGCTGAACCTGTCATCTCTGTGTCCTCTGGTCTATGGTGCTAGAAAACTCCGCAGTTTCTGTCAGAGATCCGTTGTGTTCTTGTTAGTAAAAGTTCTAGTTTGAACAGGTCTGACAGCTAAAGTTTAAAGGCTGGTCAATGTTAAGAGCTGTGCTGTTTCGTAACTTGCTCTAGATTGACTTTACTACCAGGCAGGTCCTCACTGCTGCACACAGGATCTGGGCTGAATGAAAGGCCTCTGAAACGAAATTTGGAGTTCAGATCTAAACATGTCACACAAGCAGAAGCATAAAATACAAACAATTTGGATGATCCCAGGTATGGAAAACCATGGGTGCCACAATTGAATACATAAAAAAGAATTCCAAAACTGGTACTTATACAGGTGAAAGTTTTAGTTAAATGTGACGCGCCTCGGCAAAACCAGGAACAAGTCGGCAGAGCACAAACGGAGAAAATGAGGAAAAACCGTCAATTTCTGAGAAAATGGTTATTTTCGTTTTATTTCAAAATGTGCAAGTTGAAATTATGAAGTATCCACTCAATTATTTAAATAACAGTTTTGGAGGTTTTAAAATGGTAAATTTTATATTTAAACTCGGGTTGTTTTGAGCCAGTTCGTATTTACATTTTGGGGAGGGGAAAATCCTCAGCTCATTTCTGTAGCGGCTTTGTTTGGCTCCGCGCTGGCTTTTGTTCTGCTTGTCGACCAATAACCAGCGTGCTTCAAGAAACCTCGTGACTACGTAACAGCTCCTATGGAAAAATGATGTATTTCTTCACGATGGACCAAGCTCAACGTGTGGCAAACGAACTGAATCACGGCTGTTACAGCGCTTCGCTGTGGGAGTACATGTTCAGCAGTACCGTCGCCGGACTCTCTTCAGATTCTGAATCAGAAGGAGATGAAACGGAATATGATAGTGACTGCATTACTTTGGAGAACATTCCTAGTTTGCAGCTGTCTTCAACCCAAGACGAGGATGATGAAGAAAGCTTTGGACTGGCTGCTGAGGAGCTAGAATGTAAGATATCAGAAGCTATTGCTATCACAACATTTGAGGAAAACAGAGACAGTGAGATGGAGAAGATATGTAACTTTGACTGTAAATGTTACGGAAGAAGAAAGGAGAACTCTTCACTTGGGACACAGTCCTGTAGCCGCAAACTTTCTCCAGAGCTCATGTACAACATACGAATGGATTCTTTAGCAGCAGAAAGGGAGTGGCAGGACATGAGAATAATCGGACATCTTGAAGCAAACCGGCGTACGCTACAAATTTCAGCAATGACCACATCCACCAAGAAGACACCGCGGAAAAGAAAACACGCAAGGACAACGTATTCCATCGGAGGCATCGAAGTCTGCCGGAATACCTTTCAGTTTCTTATGGGGTGAGTTTGATAACTTTTTAAAAAACTATTTTGCACTGGGTGATCAGTGTTCACAATGAAAGTTTTTTGTCTAGCGTAGCTACACGAGGTTAGCATCTACTGTATCCCATTCACAATGTGAAAATCGACTTGAGTGGGGGGGAGGGGGGTTGTATTTTTAATCAAAGTTTGAGGTTGAAAAATAAAACAAAAACCAAATACCTGTTTCTATGTTTTGTGTTAGAGGTTTATTTCTATAAACAGACCTATATGCAGAAAAAACGTGGTGTGTTGTCATACCAATTTTGTCAGCACTCGTCGATGTAAACCATAAGCTGAATATTTCCTTTGTTTCCCCCGCTCAGAATCTGTAAAGCCACGTTGACTGATATCATCAGACACTTTGATGAAAACGGTGCAAGACCCCGCTTGAGGAAAAAGAGCCAGCGGCCACAGGATCCCCATTTCATCAGCAGTGAGCAACTTCGCAGAGTTTTGGAGTCCATAAAGAACTACGCAGAGGATCCCGCCATCACGCTGCCTGGTCGACATCCTTGCCACAGGGATTGGCATGTGAAGGTACTGCCAACACATGTCTTAAAGGCCTCAGTGTGGCGTCTCTATATGAACTCTGCTAAGGAGCTTGGTATGTATAAAAAAAAATATTTCTATAGAACAGTGAAATTTTTCTAATGACCAGTGATGTAAAACTTAATCACAAATGTATAACCCTGTGAAATTTTTCTTTCAGGTATCGGGCAGTTTGCAAATCAAGCTTCAAGGCGCTTTGGACCCAGCTACTCCCACAGATAAGAAGCTGTAGGCCCCGCACTGACCTCTGCTGGCAGTGCCAACAGAATAATGATCTTCTTATAAGAACTGCAAACCTTCCAGAGGAGAGGAAGACTGCAGAAATCAAGAAGCAACAGGATCATCTTCAGCTTGTTCAAAAAGAGAGGGCCGTCTACAACGAGATGGCTGCTGCCTGCAAAAAGACCTGCAACGACTATCAGTTGTCCATCGGCCCCTCCCCACCTTCAAGTAAAAAGATCAGGATGCACTACAGCTTTGACTTTGCACAGCAGGTATTTGTTCCACATTGCACCTTTTTTTTCTTATAAAGTATAAACATAAGACTGCTTTAACGATACACAGCTTTGTTTAATCTAATCCCTGTTTTTTTTGTCCTCTGTCTTCATCAGATGCACTTCCCCTCGAACCCACTGCAGCCTGGGCCAATGTACTTCCTGACACCACGGAAATGTGGACTTTTTGGTGTCTCTTGTGAAGGCCTGCAGAAACAGGTGAATTTCCTTATTGATGAAGGCATGTCATCAGGGAAGGGGAGCAATGAAGTCATCAGTCTCCACACTACATATCCACTTCCTGATTGCTGGCCACACCAAATTTGCCCCAGACTGTGGCTTTGGGCTTATCAAACAAGCATACAAGAGGACCAGGGTCAGCACATTGGCAGATATCGCCAAAGTAAGTCTATTCCATCTGATAGAAAATCGAAGAAGAAAGTCAGTCATATGCATGAAAACTAAAATGCTTATTTCTATTATGGTCCTTCTGTGTACAGGTAGTGGAAAACAGCTCTCCTGAAAGTCGCCTCAAAATCCCACAGCTAGTCAGACTGGAAGATGGCACGATGTTAGTCAACATGTTTGACTGGCAGGAACCCCTGAGTCCCTACTTCCGAAAACTCCCACTGATCAAGAGTTACCAGCACTTCAGGTATCTATTATGCAGACTTCTACAATCTGTATTTGTCAATAACAAAGAGACATGCAATATTTGAATTGTCTTTTGTGTGCTTTTATTAACAGCTTTGATGCCAAAGACCTGGTGTGGTCCTAGCTAGGACTCACAGCGACGCAGAGCCTGTTAGCTTTCAGCTGCTGTATGACCCGGGAGTTCTACCCCCTGTTGTCTGTTTTCCTGCCCTGCCTGCACCTGGACTGGCCACGGACAGACAGATTTATCTTTATTCAAAGATTAGGCCTTTCTGTTCCGATGAAGCGAAGGACATTACATGCCCAGCACCACAAAGCACAACACAGAATAGCACACAGAAGAGGATGATGGTGTGACACTGTGACATTGGCGTTTTGGCAATTTGTATTGTGTATAAAGTTGTAAATAAAAATCACATTTGTGACATGATCAAAGTCAAGTTATTGCCCATTTCTCTTCCTGGGTCCATCAAAGTCAAGAGGTTTGCAGACTTAAAAGTTGATGGGTACATACAGATTAAGTATCTGCAGCACCAGCCTCTTCTAGATTAACACGTATTCAAAAGGTGTAAGCTATTAGCCCATAGCTCTATTCATACATGCACACATAAAATGAAGACTGATAAACAATATTTGTGCATGCTACAATAATCTTTGGACATTTTATATTACATATTAAGAAGAACACATCCATATTACCCTTATATTTTGCTAATTGCTGTGAGATAGGATTTCAAACTCTGCCTGAGGCAGAACATTTAACATTTAGGTTGCAGTCATGATGCAATTTGCAGACATAAATAATATAATAATAAATTGTAATGCAGTGCTGTAAATTATCTTTACATAGAAAAATTCTACTATGGGTTCAGTGACAGAAGTCTTGCAGTCAGTTGGAGCTTCTGAGTTGGGGGAGGTGGGCTATTCAAAGTTATTCAAATTAGCAGCTTTTGTCACCGCCCTGCTTTCAGGGAGAGAAAACAACGAATCTTTCAAGGCTGATTTCTCAGAAAAGTAGTCTGGCGAGTGCAGACATTCAGATGGTCATATCTTTTTCGATTCTTTTTCGATTTCCAAAAGTTTGACATCATTGGAAAGCTTAGACTGCACTCTTTCAGGATCTGTAAATAACTCAAAACGACCCCGGGTAGACTTGTTCCTGGTTTTGCCACGGCCAGTCACAAATTTGAGATGCATGCATCAAATTAGTCATTCATTTTCTATACCACTTCTTCCATAGTGGGTTGCAGGGAAGCTGGTGCCTATCTCCAGCAGTCTATGGGCAGGAGGCAGGGTACACCCTGGACAGGTCACCAGTCCTTAGAGAGACCAATTAACCTGACAGTCATGTCTTTGGACTGTGGGAGGAAGCCAGAGTACTAGGAGAGAAGCCACACATGCATGGGGAGAACATGCAAACTCCATGCAGAAAGATCCTCAGCCGGGAGTTGATCCCAGGACCTTTTTGCCGCAAGGCAATAGTGCTACCAACTGCTCCACCGTGTAGCCTTTGATTGATTCCTTTTCTAATCTGTTCTAGTAGCATTTTATACTTTTTTGACTTTGATCAGATTCATTAATCTCTATTTTTTATATTAAATAAATATATATATATGAAACATATTTTTATTTAAATTATTAGTCAATATTTCTTAAATATTTTTACTTAATGATCATGTGCTGTAGACATCATGAATTTATCTCTCCACCTTACGCATCAAAATCACTCATGGGGGCTAAGACTATCTTTTCTATAGTAGTGTTAGCCCCTCAGTGATTTTGACTTCTAACGTATTCTGCTGAACTGGTGTGTAGGTTAACCAGTCAGATGTTGGTATTTTGTGAGACATAGCAGCAGTTAGCTAATATTTCATGCTATACCTTAGCACAGGAAGCAAAAAAAGTTATTCAATATTTCCTTTTTATGTATGATGTTACCACATATTTGATGGAATGTTTGATTATATTTCCAAATTTATTTACTGCAGAGTAATAAATCAAGACCTTCAATTTAAAAAAGTTATTCATTTGATACAGATAGTTCTAATGTAATTCAAATTATTATTAATATAGAGACATCTCTATTGGTGGTTGACATCATAGATCATCTTCTGTTATATAAGGTAATCATGATTAATACTAATTTAGAAAATAACAAAAGCTAAAAGTGAAAAGGGTGGTGCAAACTAATTCCCTTTAAAATTTTTTTTACCGCATATTACAAAAACTGAAAAATAGTAAAATTAATAAAAAAAACAAAATGAACAATTTCTGAAAAGAAAAAGATCAGCATAAACATGCTACAAAATATGTAATCTCTCCATTATACAGTTTTATACAGATAGCATAACTGCAGTTTTTATTTTAAATGTTTTTTGTTGCACCAGTGGCCTTTATTTTCCTCTTTTCCTTTAGCGTAAGCTGACAGGAAAGGGGTGGAGAGAGGGGGAAG
This sequence comes from Crenichthys baileyi, assembly GCA_036173005.1. Classification (NCBI taxonomy): domain Eukaryota; kingdom Metazoa; phylum Chordata; class Actinopteri; order Cyprinodontiformes; family Goodeidae; genus Crenichthys; species Crenichthys baileyi. The sequence goes on from JAHHUM010001736.1 coordinate 1,304,299, forward strand.
ACATGCAGCAAAGGTCGTCTGAGCCGGGAGTCAAACCCACGACGGTGCATCAGTGACTGAAGTCTCTGAATATGGGACTGCAGTTTTAGTCTATATTCAACAGTTTATATTTGGGCTAGGAGGAGTATATGTGGAAAATATTTTTGACAGTATCTAGGAATATTGACAAAGACCAATACCTGACTGCATCCATAACTGCTTACTATAGTGCATTCCAAATGACTTTGTGGGTAATATTATCCAACTGCAAGTCATCAGGTTTGCCAATAGTGGCTTTAAATCCTATAATGAGGAGGTTGTCTGACATGCATTATATTATTCATTCTAAGATGGATTAGAGGGTGTTTTATTGTACTTAATTCAAGTTACTGCAACAAGACAGCTTTTTCACACATGCTCCATAGTCTAAACTACAACTCTTACCTCTGCTCCGCTGTCAGATGTGCTCACCTCCAAAACAACAGGAGATTACTGCATGCTAGGAACTACAGTATGTCTCGACATTAGAACTAAAGTCCAGCCCCTATAAGCCACTTTAGAAGTTGTTTTCTTCTCCTTAAAGTAAAGTAGGGACTGAAACGAGCGGGCACTTATACATATGCATGGATCATGTAGATGCACATATAAAGGGCCAAACTATTTACTGACACTTGACACAGGCCTCTTGTAAATTGGCTTCTACAATTGCTGCAACACCAGTATCATGTCAAACATCCCCCAAGAGCAAAAAATGTGCTTCAAAAAGAGTGAATGCTATAAAAATCTTAACTACATGCATTTCTGCTTAAGAAGAGTTTTACAGGTAACTTTAAGCTAGGTTCACCTTTGCTAGCTTGACTGGCATTAACACATTTTTGTTGAACTATCATGTGACTACCACTGTCACAGATGAAGAAGTTCATTTATTAATAACCAATTTGCGAATTACGTTGGACTACACTTTAGAAAATGCAACGACTTACCTTACTACATCCAGTTCTCATTCAAATAGCTCTTCAACATCACCACTGGTGTGGCAGCACTACTACTATACTACATTGTATATGGCTGCCACACCAGTGGTAATTATCAGTTTGTGAGAGATCTAGTTGGATCCAGTTACTACTTTTTTAAAAACACTAAGTAATATGTACATTTATCCATTTTTGTAAGTCCTCAATTAGTCCTGATTACAAATTACAGTGTCAAATAATTGCATTTGTACAGATTTTTTAGATTCTTATCCCCGATAACCCCAAAGTATCTTATTCCATTTGGGCACCATCTAAATTTACTTGTTTTCTGGTATTCAACATAATCAAAATTTGAGAGCGGAAGAATTTAATTTTTATCATAGGTTTATATCCAGAGATGAAACCAAAGGACTGTAAGGCTGAATGTACTTTACCAAGAGACTTAGATGGGTTCGTAAAGTAAAGAATTATGTTCACTGCTAGAAGACACTTTTTATGTATCATTTGGGCTACTTTTACTGCTGTTATCTCTGAATCCTGTCTTATTATTTCAGCCAGAGGCTCAATTGCAAATGCAAGGGTCCTGAAGATAGGGGGCAACCCTGTGGATCTGTTAAGAAGGAAGACCACAGAAATTTGACCATAGTGATCATAGCTTGGGGTTTCTTATAAAGTGCTCTGATTCAGTCAATAAAATCGCCACAGAATTCGGAAATTTAAATGTAGACAGGACTTTGAACAGATAAGACCTATCAAAGGCCTTTTCGGGATTTAAAATAACAGCTACTAGGTTCGACCCTGGAGGCTGCTACATGAATTATGTTAAATAACCTACTGAAGTTATTGGCAGTGGATCTCTTTCGAATAATAACAGCCTGGTCTGAATTGATGAATTTTGATAAGTGATGATTCAATCAGTTTGGTAAGGCTTTTTCACAGATCACTGTGAGCATAGCTCTTGAGAAAGAATTGGGGAGACTGCATTTTCGATGCTAAGTTAATTACATCCATGAGGTATAAGCAAGTCTTTGACCTCTACAAAATATAGGAAGGAACACATCCTCTCTGGCTGGAGAGGATGCTTCAGTCTCTTGTTAGATTGAAGAGTGAAAAAGGCCTTTTCAGTTTCTTTTGTAGTAAATGGAAGATTGCTGGTCCTCTTGATTTAGTTTGGGTAGCTCAACGCTAGAAAGGAAAGAGTCTATCACAGTAATATATTCTGGTGATTCCGACTTACAGAAATTAGCATCAAATTTTTTGAAGGTTACGTTTATTTCGTTTGGGTTCTGTGTGATGCAGTGATGTTTATTTTCTATTTGAGTTAATATATTTAGGTTCTCCTCCATGATAAAACTCATTAGGCATTCTCTCCAAGTTTGTAGTACTTTGGATCTTAAAATATTTTTCTCTGCCTTAAATGTCCATAGTATATCATATTAGAGTTTTTTTTTATTGACCAATAAACTGTATATTGTTTTATCTACCTGTATGTGTGTGTGTTTTGTATTTTTTGGGATATCTATGGAAAGAGCGATTGAAGCCGCCTAGGAAAATATTCAAACTCGAAATCTAGGTATGCTGCCATTATTAACATTGGAAAAATGTAAATTCTTTTCAGAGAGGTTAGAATAAAAATAATAATCTATAGATCTATCAAACATCTGTTCAATTTAAATCTTCCATAAACTATAAAGTGGTGTTAGTTGACATGATTTAGAAATTGAGGTTGCTGATTTATCCAAAAATCTCCTCTAATAAGAATACTTATATGGCCTTCTAATGTTTTAAGAAAGATGTTTTGAATATTATATGTATCATCGTAATTTGGGGAATAGAGATTCCAAAAAGTTCCAGAATTTTAAGAAAATCTAACAGTTCTTTTTTAAATACAATATGTCAGTTCTCTCTTCCTTTTGACTGGCCTATTCAAACCATTAACAATTAAGCTGACATATTTCACCACTCTATGCATGTAGAAAATAGGACATTAGACAAAGCACTGTTCTATGGCTTCTCAGTATTAAAAACCTAAAACAATAAAAAGACAAGGTAAAACAGAAATAAGACCTTCACCTACCTCAAATGCCGATTCCATCAACTAAGATGACCTGAGGTATCAGTCTAACACCCTCTTTTAGTAACATATCTATCTCTTCAATGCTGTGTCAGGTCTGGAGCATTTTTGAAAATAATCTTGTTAATGCTCGGTATATAATACAAGGTAAGAACAAAGTAACTCGCTTATTTGGTAAAGAAGATTTTCTTTAAAGTATACCCTAAAAAAAAACAGTTCTGTATTTTATCTAAGTACAGCTTACAAAAAGTAAGATTCCGTAAGGGTGATCTAACAGTTGCATACAACGGCCTTTACATTTCTGGAAGGAAACTCCTTGCAGCCTAAGCTGTAGAGCTACACCTGTCAACTCAGGTGAGAGTCAGGATTTGTTTCCTCCAAAGAAACTTGAAGAAAGAAAGCCAAGTCCTAACGCATTTTGAAGGACTTCCTCTTTCCGTTGGGTAGGACAACTCTCAAGGTCACTGGGTAAAGAAGACTAAACTGTAATATCTTGGTATGAAGGTTCTTCTTAATTAGACTATATTCCTTCCTGCAGTTCACAAGGCTGGTGCTCAGATCTTCAAAGAACATTTCAGGTCTTCCATTGAAGACTGGAATGTTCTTTGGATGGATATCTTAGCTGCCTGGATATCTTAGCTGCCATTCAAAGAATTATATCCCAATCTTGGTACTTAAGCAAACGGATGAGGATGGGTAAGGGATTTTTCCCTGCTGGCGGGCTAAGTGTGGGGGATCGAATCACTCGTTCAGTTGCCAGGGGAATGGGGAAATGCTCCTGTCCCAGCAAGGAAGGGATCCACTCCATGAAGAACTATACTAGATCTGCTCCCTCAAGGCCCTTGGCCTTGGATGTTAATATTCCAACTTTGATTTTCCAATTGGTCCACCTTATCCATGAGGGAATCCTTATTCCTAGTTGCATCATGGGATTCCAATTTAGTTAACTTGTCAGGAGCTTAAGCTGTCTATCATGGATTTCAATCCAGAGATAGATTGGTTCTTTTTTTTCGCAGTTTTGGTGTCAAGCTTTTTAGAGCTTCATCATCATGCCTTATCTTTTATAGAATGGTGCAGTTTCCGCAGCTTTGCTTTGGTTCTCCACCGCTATGTTCACATATCCCGCGTTCCAATTTCAGTGGCAGAAAAGTGATCAATGATCAAACTTTGAGTCTTAATTCAGGTTCTTAGGTCCATAATGCAGATACTGTGTGAGATTTAAGGTTAAATGGGTGTTAATTATAAATTAAAACTGAAATTTTGTTAGGAGCTTTTGTTAGGAGTGATTGTAAGTAGAGGTGACGCTTCTGGGGAAAAGAATTCGGGAGAGATGCGAGGCTTCTGTCCGCCAACAAGATGCGGTAACTCGGACAATGGGAAATAGTGAAGTCATGAAATCTTGCTCATGTCCCTTTTTCTAATGAGCTACTCAAGATTCAAATCTTAGATGTGAAGGTTTTTAAGGGCACAAGATCTTCTCAGACTTGGAAAACAACAAGGTGGACACCCTTGCTTCCGTTACTTTATTGGATGCCGTGGTATGACGTAACGCCCACAAGAGATGCAGCACTCATGGAAACATTTCAAAGAAAATTGGTCCATGCGCACAACTCCAAAGTAAAAACAAGTAGATGAGTGCACATTTCAGAAGAACATCAAAAAGTACATAACCAGCAACCCATATTCTTTCGTCTCTCTTTAATGTAGGCAAGGTGGACGGATATTGGCTGAATACCAATATCAGCACGTTTACAGAATGTGAGCACTGACCATTTTTGTTGAAGATCTTTCATCTCACCTAATTCAAATGCTCCTTAAGTTGTAATCATGGTTTATGAGCATCAGGCTAATAAATTGCAGTCAGAATAATCACATTATGAGGCCCTTAAGGCTACATAAGTCACTCAGCCAATTTTCACTTGTGTAATGCCTTCTAACAATGCCACAATGTGATTTATTTTGATCACATTTCTCAAGGTGTGAACTTGTCTCTGTCAGAATATTGTTGGGTTTGAAATGCACCAACATATGATGCTTGGAAAATATCCACTTCGTTTCTCAGACACTCTGGCTACACATGGAATGTTCTTCTGCATGTTATTTTTCTGCTTCACTGGACTGTGTTAAGTGCTGTTGGGGAATAATGGCCTTGTTTGGATATCAACAGCTATTAATAGGTACCTATGGGCATATTTTAATAAAACTAATGATTTGTGATTCAATTATCATACTTCGAAACAAAAGGTAATCAGCAAAAACAGAATAATTCTCAATGCAGCAATATTACAATAAACTGTGTATATTTGTGTGTGAGCAAAGCTTTGCTAGCCGAAGGATAAAAATGTGGACCAAATGGGTGCACTTGATATATCAAACAAGATAGCAAATGAAGTTATATGGGTGTTCAGAGCTTACTTAGCTATAGCAAACAAAACGGTGAACAGTATCGGTGCCATAGAGCAGCAAAGAGTGCTAGTGTGCTCAGTTAGCTTTAGCAACATAAGGATAAGAGACCACCCTGGAGGGTGGTCTCTTATCCCTGAGGGATAAGCTGAGCAAGCTCCCTGAGGTTGTGTGATGGTGTGTGTGTTGGGGGGTTAGTAAAAGAGGAAAGTAAGGGAAAACACAGACAAAACCAGAATGCACTCAACCTGCTAGGACCCAGCAGCATTGGTATTCAAACTACCAACAATTCAAACACACTATATAAAGAAAAACATCTACCGCAGCTGGTGGGCTCTGGACTCGGTTCTCAAAAAATGTAAGCAACAACAAACAAACAAAGGGCAATAGAATCAACAATTTCTATATTGTTATATTGTACACTAATGTCTGCTCAGACACAAGCCTCTTACTGTGATTGCACATTAGTGAATGAAGCACACAGTTCCTCAGAAACAGTGTGGGTCGACTAGTTGGAGCTGAATGGACCGGGACAGCACTCTGTCTGTGGTTCCAGGGAAGCACATTTCCAGAACAGCAGACTTGTAAACTAACAAAGTCTATTAGTCTATTCTCTGAGATATAGGGAGCCAGTGTAAGGACTTTAAACTGGGGTGATGTCCTAGATTTTATTATTTTTACTGATGATGCGGGCAGCAGCAACTTGGATCAGTTGTAGCTGTCTGTCTGACATTTTAGGGAGACCTGTGAAGACACTGTTGCAGTAATCAATTTGACTAAAGACAAAAATCAGATAAAGACGGGGGAAACCTTTCACTTGGCTGACAATGCCCTTTTCCCATTAGTACCTAATCTATTGGGTCAGGTTAACACAGTTTGATTCATTTTCCATAACAATTGAGTACCATCTCAATGTAGGCAAGATCTTTAATAGCAAGGCCGCCCCACGGTCCGAAGTGATGTGATTTGTAGACACACAAACACAACACCCTAGACTGCTGCTTCGTTTATGGTTGTTGTCAGGCTCACAGTGAAAGAAGAGAGCCAGAGAACGCTGTGGGCAGCAACAAGAAACTCTCTGGATAACTAGAGAGAGAAGCCATGCCGTATCAAACGGAAGGATAAGAACTAGAGGACGTGTGAGGGTAATCTAATGCTACCTAATGTTAGGTTGCTATAATGGTGCTCAAATACACAATAAACCCACCGTAAAACAATTTAACAGTTGAAGATATTCGGTATTGAAACATGCTGTGGCTAGTGACACCGCCCCTTAAACAATCAGTGACTAACAGTCTTCTGGTCACATTTGCAGTGCGATTTGGAACAGTTGGAACGAAACGCAAGCAGGCACTAAATATAGTAACAGTTCCACGTAACTATTACTAATGGAAAAGCCGAAAAAGTCAACCTGTAGCGAACCTTTCTAAGTAGGGATTAGTGGGAAAGGGGCACAATTTTAGGATAATTATTAAGCTAGGTTGCAATGCAGTGCAGCACTTCCTTATGAGACCAGGGAGGATGTTCTAATCTCTGTGCTGTGCTTTTATAACCTTGTAACCTTCTCAATTTGTAAATGAATTAAATTGATAAAAAAATAACGTTTAACATTACATTTTCAAAACATGTGCCGGTAAAAAGTGACCAAAACTCATTTTGAAATGTCAAATTTGAAAATTAAAATGTATTAACAGAAATACTTTTTCATTTTAAAGTCATAGCTGCATTTTTTGACTCATAAAGGCAATTGCTAATAGATTTTTCAAACTGTGTTTTCATTTTCTTTTTTAAGGCTGCTCATTGTGTGACACAACTAAAGAGAAAACTAAGAGGAAAATGATTTTTCATTTTCATGCCCGCGCCTGCAAAAAGTGTTCCATTAATCAATTTGACATTGTGATTCCAAGCGGCGCAGGAGAGTGACGTCAGTGGCAACTCTTCTTCTCCTGCCCCTGACCGCACCATTACGCATCTTGTACGTTAGGAAGCGGTGTGTATTGCTCCCAAGACGAAATGAGAGTGCGAAGGTTGTGTTCAGAGACAGTGGGAAATCACCATGACCAAATCTGTACCAGAGCTGCTAAGGGAAGCCGCAGCTGCCCGGAAACGGCAAGGGAATCTAATATTATGTGTTTGCAGACAGGAAACCGCAGTTTCAGTCCTGCACGTTCAGACATGCAGTTCTAGACCGCTTCTGTTTGCGACAGTGCTATCTGGTGGATGACTGTAAAACTGCCCGTAAATTCAGACCCGCAGTTCTAAACCGCTTGTTTTCCCGAATGAAATAAAAATGTGCCTTTTTTTTTCACACAAATATATATGAAGAATTTCCCTTTGGGTATCAATAGGCTACTTCTGATTTCAATTTACCCTGAGGTCTTTTTCAGCAACAGCTTTTAAAGTTATTTGAAACACTGATTGTAATACATTAGAGATTTAGTGCACCCCAATACCAAATAGTTTGAAAATATATTACATTAAACTACTAAGTAGTAATAAATACTTTATGGTTACACAGAAATATGTATTATGTAATAATGTATACATAAAAACATTCACGTACTTCTGCTGATCATTACTTCATGAAATTCAAACATGACTTCAAATCCCTGAAGGATTCAGAGGGATGTGGTGGAGAGATTGAGCATTCTCAGGTCATCTGCTTCATGGCATCTTTATGGATCAGAACATAGTGGTGGACAGCTCCTTTCTGTTCAATGCAGGTCAGCGAGATTTTGAAGATCCTTCATTCGTGCAGCCATCAGGCTTCCTTTATAAAAGCAAAATGTTAAATGCAAATGAAGTTTGTTAGGTGCCTCAAAACTTTGAATACACTAGCTTAAAACTAAACTTTAACAATTTCTGGTCTGCTTACTTGTTTATGCCCAGCTGCTGTTCAGACCCAACTGTGTGGGATTAAATAAAGTTGAACCACAAAAGGGACAGTGAAAGTTTGTGCAGCAGGTCCTGCATCTGTCCAATATGGACAAGGTTTTTCTGTTCTGGACAGTTATATGCAACTAAAAAAGAGAGAGCCTAGTTAGTCCAAGTTAATATTTTTCTAAAACAGATTCTCAAAATATAGGTAACAGAGTGATATCAATTTATATAGTTTCAAACATACATAGAAACATAAATATTGACTGAAATAATAACCTTTGGTGTCTCTCAATGAACCTCTGGGAAGTTCTTTCAAGAGAGCAAATAGGTAGAGGCAACTCAGTTTGTGAGAGTTCGTCATGTAACCAGTGGGTTGCCCGATCGAACCCCCGTTGCATCTGTCTCAGTCGTTGGGTCCCTGAGCAAAACACTTAGCCCCAGAAAGCTCCCTGGGCGCCGCACAGTGGCAGCCCACTGCTCCCTAAAGTGATGAGTTAAAATGCAGATGTCGATTTCTCCATTGTGAGATCAATTTCAATTCAATTCAATTCAGTTTATTTATATAGCGCCAATTCACAACACATGTCGTCTCAAGGCACTTCACAAAAGTCAGGTACATACATTCCAATTGGTCCTAACCATTGAACAGTGCAGTCAGAGTTAGTTATTTATTCAAATTAGATAAAAAGTTTTTCTGTCTAAGGAAACCCAGCAGATTGCATCCAGTCAGCGACTTGCAGCATTCACTCCTCCCGGATGAGCATGTAGAGACAGTGGACAGTCACTGGCGTTGACTTTGCAGCAATCCCTCATACTGAGCATGCATGTAGCGACAGTGGAGAGGGAAAAACTCACTTTTAACAGGAAGAAACCTCCAGCAGAACCAGGCTCAGTGTGAGCGGCCATCTGCCACGACGGACTGGGGGTTAGAGAGAACAGAGCAGAGACACAAAGAGAACAAAGAAGCACTGATCCAGGAGTACTTTCTATGGGAAGGAAAAGTAAATGTTAATGGATGTAGCTCCTTTAGTCGTTTCACCTAGAAAGAAGGAACAGATAAACTCTGAGCCAGTTTTCAAGTTTAGAGTCTGAAGAGAGCACAGAGAGTTAGTCACAGTAAAAGCTCAGTCAGTAGCTATGTCTAGGAGAGAGAAAGGGTTAAACACTGAAAGACAGGGCCATGTGGATCATCGGTAGAGGGTGAGCATCAAGTTGTTGCCAGCAGAAGCTTGGAGGATTCCCCTCTCCAGAAAGGTGTTACAGGTAGACACAGAGTCAGGCAAGTTGTAGCTTCTAGGAAGAGAAAAGAGAGAGAACAAAGTTAAAAGCTAACAGCAAATAATACAAAATTGAAGAGTAGCGTGAGAAAGTAGCGAAGAGGGTGAAAGTGGTCATTATGTCCTCCAGCAGCCTAAGCCTATAGCAGCATAACTACAGAGATAGCTCAGGATAACCTAAGCCACTCTAACTATAAGCTTTATCAAAAAGGAAAGTTTTAAACCTAGCCTTAAAAGTAGACAGTTTGTCCATCTAGAGCCCACTGATGGCCATTGTTACACTAAAAACCACAACGATTGGGATACCTCTCTCTGTCAGATTGACCGATCAATAAAATCTAAATTATTATTATTATTATTAATTAAAGCAAAGGCTGGCTATTTTTAAGAATCTAAATACAATATAAAAATGTTTAGAGTTACTTCAAGTTTTGTTTACTACATAATTCAATATGTGTTTATTTAAAGTTTTGTTGCCTGTGGTGAGAATCTACAATGTAAATAGTCATGAAAATAAAGAGACCCATTAAGTGAGAAAGTGTATCTAAAACTAAAACTTTTGACTGGTAGTGTCTGTTTAACGGTATTAAATAAGCAATTTGATTCATGTTTAATACTTACTTTCCGTTCACCATCCATGTTGACTCGGACAAGGAAATAGATGGAGCTATCGCGGAAGAGAAGGGATCTAGAACTGCAGGTCAGAAACTGTGGTCTTCGAGTCTGCAGACACATGTTTCTCACAAAATCAGCCACAAACACACGGATTGTGCGATGGTATGAGGGAGTGCCATGTTGTGTGCAGTCTCCGCCACCTAACGTACAAGATGCATAATGGTGCGGTCTGGGGCAGGAGAAGAGTGGCCACTGACGTCACTCTCCTGCGCCGTTTTATGGAACACTTTTTGCGGGCACGGGCTTTAAAACAAAAAAGCATTTTCCTCTTACTTTGGATTATTAGCAATTTCATTTATGAGTCAAAAAATGCAGCTATGACTTTAAAATGAAAAATAATTTCTGTTAATACATTTTAATTTTCAAATTTGACATTTCAAAATTAATTTTGGTCACTTTTGCTGAGACATCTTTTGAAAATGAAATGTTAAACATTATTTTATTTATCATTTTAATTAATTTACAAATTGAACAGTCTTGGTGAAGAAAGTGAAAATGCAATTTGATGGATTTATTTAAAATTTTATTTATGACTCAAAACATGCAGCTCCATTTTGAAAATGAAAAAGCATTTTATTAATAAATTTTAATTTGAATATTGGGACACATTTGCTTCTATGTGAAGCGCTCTACACAGATCACAAATTATTTAAATATCAGTTTGTGATTTGTGAAACCTTCACTATTTGTGAACATTTTTTTTTTTTCAAATAATACCACTAAAATCTTAATCTTGTAAAACTAATTGTATCTCTACTCATGTGGTGGAAGTATGGTTACAGCCCAGCATCAAGTAATTTATTTTATGTGACTGACTTGTTCAACGATACAAATTATTATCACGTCTGGGATCAAATTTGGGAGCTTTTGGCTTACATTCTTGGATCGGTACTTGGGTTGGGTTGTGTCACAAATGCTATTAACTAAGGCTTACTAGCAGGGGTGAAAGTAGTTTTGAATTCTTGCCAGTACTTAGGGGCGGAGCTAGAGAGGGGGGGGGGGGTGTCTGAGGAGGCACTGGGGGCATATTTATATATATTTATATATATATATATATATATATATATATATAATATATATATATATATATTATATATATATTATACACAGTACAGACCAAATGTTTCGACACACCTTCTCATTCAAAGAGTTGTCCTTATTTTCATGAGTATGAATATTGTAGCTTCACACTGAAGGCATCAAAACTATGAATTAACACATGTGGAATTATATACTGAACAAAAAAGTGTGAAACAACTGAAAATATGTCTTATATTCTAGGTTCTTCAAAGTAGCCAACTTTTGCTTTGATTACTGCTCCGCACACTCTTGGCATTCTGTTGATAAGATTTTTGCAGCCATAACTGGTTCTGGATGACGGCTTCATAGCAGACACCCATTCTTCCCTCTTCCCGGTACTGCGCCGGTACTGTGTACCGGCGCAGAATCTTTTAGTGGTACGCAGTACTGGGCCGTACCTGCTCACTTTCACCCCTGCTTACTAGACAGAAATACCCAGAAGTACATTATGAGAAGAGATTTTCGCTATTTTTAAATACCTATTTCTTGTTCTTTCTCATTTAGATAAGATATATTCATCTTGCTATGAAATGTTTCACCAACCCACTCCCTCCCATTATGCACTGGTTCAGGATGATGTTGACATACTCTTATACAATATGCATTTACCTGCTTTTATCCATGTTTAACTAGGTGTGGTTCTTGACATTGGAGTCTAAAACTACTTTAAAGGTAAAATTCCTTACTTGTGATTCTTTATCTGCTCTCATACTGTTTCCTATCTTGCCATATATACGTTGACATTTCAAAAAATGCATGTTGGTTTTATATGTGTCAAGACATGAAAAGCGAAACAGCATTTTGTGGAAAACAAAGTCCTGTCCTGAACTGTTTGTGACCTTATAGAGTAAGAATACGATGGCATCAAACTTCATGTACATATACTTTTGGCAATATATTGTATAAAGTTTTAGTGGCAGCACTGTATATTTTAAAGCCACTTGTGAAATATTTTCTTTTTTTCTCTAACTGGAGTTTAAAGCACAGTGACATAAAAAAAAAGACTTGCATGACTCACCTCTTACTTGACTGAGAAAGTTTAATTTGAAGTTGACAGACTGTCAGTGTGTTGTGTTTGTATGCCAGACGGCCCCATTCGGTATTACTATAACATTCAAGCTAACAGACTGAGAGTTTATGCAAATTGGGCACTTTAACCAGCGCCACTGGCCTGCGTTAGACTCGCCTCAAAATGCAGCTTTACAAAGTTATATTCTTGCGAGTTCACTGTGGGTCCCCTGTTTTTCCATTAATTATAATCCTGTCACTGACGTCCCAAATTTGAGAAGCGAGGGATGCTTCCATTGCTGGGTGCCTTAACAGCAAAAGTCGTGGCTGCCTTGGAGAGGATGAGGGAAGTGTGGGCCGGATATGCTGCTCTACACTGGCAGGCAAGGGCTGCATTATGCTAATGTAACGACCAGAGAAAAAAGAATTAGGGCGGGAGAGAGAGAAGAAGGCGTGAAAAGAACCAAAAAAAAAAGAAACGGGAATAAAAACAGAGAGTGAGGAAGGGAGGGAAAGAGCCATGGTGAAAAAGCAAGCGAAAGAAGTCACATAATCTATACATGCGGGGGCAAACTGTTGTCATCTCTTGCATTTGAATGCTCCCCACTCACTCTTCTCCTCACGTAATTTAAATTGGGTCAAAAAAGTGGTAGAGAACCAATTCAAATGCATTTGTAGAGACTGAAACCCTTTCAGAGAAAAACAATTAAACAGCATTTCAAACCTAATATCACACATAGACAATCTCCCTTTTTCTAAAAGAACATTTGTATGGTCCTTTTTACATTCACTTTGACCTTGGCTGGGGTATTCCAAACCTGCTGATGAAGCCACGCAGACTTTGATATTGATAATGGCACCATGAGCCACAGCAAGTCACAGATTGCTTTTATAAGCTCTCCTTATGAAATGACTTTTATATTTCCTCCCTTTTTTCCCCAGGAACTAAAGCATGAGAGCCTTTTATGGCCCTATACAAGGTTTGGCTTAATGGTATGGCTTAAAAAGAATGCAAAGTGAGCAAATTGTAAGATACAATGTAGACTCTAAACCCAAGTGTGAAGGATGGTTTGGTGAGCACATTGTTAGCAGAAAAGTAGAAAAGTAACATTTCAAGTAGCAAACATAGGGATAATGGATCAGCGTTTTGTGAAAGAAATGTCCATGTTGCTCTCAGTTCAGAATAAATGTTTGTATTATTTGCTGAAGTGGATCTGGTGCATTAATAAACATTTTGAGCAACACAAATATAAATACACCCAGTTAGAGCAATGACTAATTCATATTGTTTGTCCCCCAGCCGGACTTATAGGCTGAATTACCTAAAATTAATAAAGCAATAAAAGACAAACAATGGAAGAACACATCAAGATAAAACACATCAAATGAGAAAGGAGTATACACAACACTTCACGTCTGATTCCTTATATAGACTTCATATATACAATATTGCTATTATTTTTGTAATCAAGCATCTCAAAAAGGCAAAAAACAAATTTACACAACTCGTGTACATGTGTATGCACATGGTGCCACATGTAGCAAACACAACCCAGCACACACACACAGCTTGGGTTTTCCTATCCTTATGGGGACTTTGCAATGACTTCCACTCATTTTTCATTCAGTTATATGGCCTAACCCTGCTTTTTAATAAGTATTAAATGTGCCATCCAAGTGAAGCCATGAGTCATTTGTGTGAAACTCTAAGTCTAGCGCTTTTGGATTTATCAAGTCCAGTCTTAAGTCATTAAACCTGTGATCTGAATCAGACTCGCTTCCAAGTCACATGACTCGAGTGCACACCTTGTCATGGAGTGGTCTTGGAGTGGACCCCAGAACGCTGACAGGCAGGTAGCAGCGTGGCGTGGACAGGAGCTGAGGCGTCTGGCTGACCCTCAGAGGCTAGGTCAGGAGCTCAGGCATCGGTGAGGTTCTCAGTGGCGTGGCGAGTAAAAATGGTTTAATAAGAAAACTCACAGGCGATAACAATAGCAGGCATGAAAATGGACAGGCTTGTCAAACTGACAAAGACAAGGACCGGCTTGGCATGTACAGTGAACAACAGAGTGAATGTTTTCACGAGGAGCAAACAGAACACCAGAGTATAAATGGGCAAGACACAGGTGAAAGCAGAGAACTGATTTGCAAGAAGCAGGTGGACTGAATGAAACAGATTGCAAGCTGTGGTAGGAGTGAAAACAAAACATAGCTGGAACTAAACAGGAACACAAGAACATAATCAAACCTAAGGAGTATAGCTATAACAGAACATAAACTTAAATGCACTTAAAACAGAATACAACAATCATGAGAAACTAAACCTAAAGAAAGAACTAAAGCACCATGTGAAAAATTATCAGAAACAAGATCCAAAAACACAATTTGGAAAACATAATCAGAAGCAGCAAAAAACCCCAAAACAAACACCTAAACACCCTCAAATCACACACCTCTAGTTCTCAGGCATGAATTTTTGTTTTTTTTAGATATTTTAGCTTACTATATGATGTCAGGCAGGTTCTGTGTAAGTAATTTCTTCACTCTACAGTTCCGTCAGTTCTGGGACATTTGGATTCCCATTGGGGTAAATGGTACCACCATGTGTCATTATCTTGACAGAGATATTTATTTTGGCACCCACTATCTTGTATTTTCAGATGCTTTTCCTATACCGTTACAATTTTATGTGTAATTTCTTCAAAGAATATTTTGTTAAGATTACAAAATAAAATGCAATTTCTTAATATGCAATGCATCTGTAAGAATCTACAGGATGTATGGCAATGAGCTGAAAATGTGTTCATGATATGATTATCATGTTTTTGTTGGTGTCAATAGTTGTAAAAGCTGGATTGTCAGTGATATGTTGAGACATACAAACTAGAAAGGTCTGGAGTTAAATGGTTTGGACCAGGTTTATCAATATGCAACAAAGGCATTTAGGTTTTTTAGAGAAAGAGTGGATCATGGTGTCATATGCTGATATTGCCCAGATGAGGTTCTCCATCAGAGGAACAGGAAGGTCCAGTTTCAATGCTGGAAATGCGTGCACAGTCAAAGGCATGTTGAGTCACATTTTGTTTTTAACTATTTCTTTTTTATTATAAAATATCCAGATTACTTCTATTTTTATTACTGTAAGACACTGCAATTAACATGCTTTGATTCTCCTGTTTCTGTTTCATAGAATGGATAATCTTATAGTTGGCATCTAGGTATACTAGAGATTTTGGCAAAGGAAGTAAATGGGTGGACTTAACACTGTTGGAGACTGATTTTGGCATACAGTATGTCAATCTGTCTGTATGAAGGCATCTACAGGACCCTTTGGAATACATATCCCATTTGAGGATAAACAAAAAACATTCTGTAAACATTTAAAAACTTTTGACATGCACCACTTTGGACTTATTTCACAGACAAATTAGGCCTTAATAGCCATCACTTAACCATGACAGCTATTTTCTTTTCAGACTTTTTAGTTGTATCATTGATTAAAACTACTATACAATGCAAGTATGACATGATCTGTCAAACACTGTAAACATCTTCTGTTTTCACTGTGTATTTGTGCCCAGACTATAAGCAAGTCTTGACATCAGTAGCTGTGCCTGGGATTACATTCATTCAGAACTGGGCCTAACCTAACAACCAATCAGTTATGGGAGATGGGAGGCACTCACCATGCTGTGGTAGAACCAGAAACTACAGAGGTAATAGAGAATTCCGGTGCCAGCTATTTTGATCAGTTTTGCACTTTTGTATTTATTTCATGTACCAGAGAGAAATTAAAACTTGCTAGTCCAAGACAATAAAACTTATTGAGTACATCAGAAGGGTAATGCTGAAATTGGTTTCCTTGAAAGGCATCTATTGAGGTCCTATAAGGTCAATATGAACAGTTTAATTTATAACTTATCAAAAATTCCTTCAAGTAAATATATATCTTAACATTGTTTAGGTCATACCTATATTTTGTTTAACCTCTTAAGCCCAACAGTGGCCCGTTAGGCCACGCCCCATTTTGGGGGTCTTAAATATATCACAAGAGGAGGCTTTAATCTTCACAAAACAATTCCCCAAATGAGTTTTGCACCTTTTAGTCTTACAGCAACTTAAACACAGGCGATGACATTTTAAGGTCCCTCAGACATTGCTAACTCTGTAAGCAAAATGGTACAAAAAGCACTTTCTCTCTGCAGCACCCCCACATGTCTCATATCATAACAAACTAGACACTAATTGATTCCTAACTTTCATGCATTATTCTTCATACATGTCTTTAAATTGTACTGAGTTCTTATCCATTTGAAAAAAGCAGAATCTCAAAATGTATCTTCATCAATCATACCTGTGCGACAACTAAATCTTAGGGTGTCACAAATTAGACAAAAATAAAAAATTCACAAAATCTTATGAATCTTCATGAATCCTAAAATTTTGCAACTTATGACGATTCGTATAATTTGTAGTCTGTATGTAACAGTAGCTTTGAGGGGGAAGAAAGCATAATACTTGCAACATTCGTTTACCAACAGCTGTTGAACATCTGACACAGAAAGCACATCTCTTGAGGTCATAAATTCTGTCCTCCTGGTAAGGGTGATTTGGTACAGTTCCACCAGCTCCCAGAGCCCACAGAGCCAGGAAAACACCACAAAGCTGCAGGTAGGATAGCGAGCACAACATCCTGTTGTGATTATTTTCATGAATATATTATTTAATATTAATGTTTTAATATTTCATTCAATAATAATTTCGTTTGTTAAGTGTTATCCGGTAAATACCAGCCCAATAAGGTGGTGGTATTAGGATAATAGTGAAAGGGGTGTGCCCAGCTCTGATATTACTGAACATCAAAACTCTGCACACACAGGAAATACATTTACACAATTTCTTAAAATACAAGAATTTATTAACAAAAATAAGTCAACTCAAAGTCAAACATATTTCAATCAGCAAACTCCGTAATATACTACAACAATCCAACTAAACTACCAAGCAGAATGAAAGAAGTGAATCAAAGATGGTTAAAAACCATGGCAAATGAAGTGATGCAACATTACCATTCAAAGTTATATATATATTTGAGAATCAAGTATTATCTTAAGGAATCTGGAAATAAAGTCAAGTTGGTCTTGGAACTAACTTAGGCAATAATTGGTATACCTTCAAACAACCATTCACAATGCAAGATCAGATAAAATGTTATTTTAATAAAATATTTTAAAGAATGATATGTTGATTAAAACAACCTGCTGGATGACTTATCTTGTACTTGTACTCGTCGTCTTCTGCTTTATCTGGGACTGGGTCAGGGGGGCGGTAGACTCAGTAGAGACACCCAGGGCTGGTCCAGTGTTCCACGGCCGGGGCGAAAACCACACTGCTCCTCCTGAAGCCGAGGTTCGACTATCAACTGGACTCACCTTTCCAATACCCTGGCATAGGCCTTACCAGGGAGGCTGAGGAGTGTGATCCCCCTATAGTTGGAACACACTCTCTGGTCACCCTTCTTATGAAGGAGGACCACCAACCCGGTCTGACAGTCCAGAGGCACTATCCCTGAACGCCATCCAATGTTGAAGAGGCATGTCAACCATGGCAGCCCCACAACATCCAGAGACTTGAGGTACTCAGGGAAGATCTCATCCACCCCCAAAGTCCTGCCACTGTAGAGCTTTTTGACCACCTCGGTAACTTCAGCCTGAGTGATGAAAGAGTCCAATCCCGAGTCCCCAGCCTCTGCTTCCACCAGGGAATGCGTGATGGCAGGACTGAGGAGATACTCGAAGTTCTCCTTCCACCTTCCAGTCGAGGTCAACAGCTCCCCACCCCCACTGTAAACAGTGGAGGCAAAGGACTGCTTCCCTCTCCTGATGTGCCGGACGGTTTGCCAGAATCACTTTGAGGCCAGCTGGTAGTCCTTCTTCATGGCCTGACCGAACTCGTCAAAGGAGTGCCTCTGCCACAGCCCGAGCCTAGGCACGCTTGGCCTCACGGTACCCGTTAGCCGCCTCAGGAGTCCCACAAGCCAACCAAAGCCGATAGGACTCCTTCTTCCTTTGACAGTGTCCCAACCCCCGGGTGCCACCCCGGGGGTTTCGGGGATTGCCGCCGCGACAGGAATGCAGCCTTACGGCCCCAGCTAAGGCAGCAGCATCGACAATAGATGTTGGTGAACATGGTCCACTGGGGACTCTATTCTCAAACACCCCCCGGGGAATCTGGTCAAAGCTCCCCGGAGGTGGGATTTGAATACATCCCTGGTGGGGGCCTGCCAGACGTTCCCACAATCCTCACTAGAACTTGGGCCTCCCAAGTCGCCCAGCTTTCCCCTCTTCCATAGCCCAAAATCACCACCAAGTGGCGTCAGGGGCAGCTCAGCCCCTCTCTTGCCCGGGGGTCCAAAACATGGGCAAAAAGATTGATGAAAGAAAAACAAAGCGTAATCGACCTCCTGCCTAGGGTGTTCTGGTGCCAAGTGCACTGATGAACACCCTAATGCTTGAACATGGTGTTCATTATGGACAATCTGTGACTAGCACAAAAGTCCAATAATGAAGTCCAATAATGAAACACCACTCAGATTCAGAGGTCATTCCTACCAATCACTCCCCTCCAGGTGTCACTGTCGTTTCCCACATGAGTATTGTAGTCCCCCAGCAGAATAACGGAGTCCCCGGAAGAGGCACTATGCAGCACCTTGGGACGCCAAGAAAGCCTGGTACTCCGCACTACCGCTCGGCCCGTAGGCCGACATGACAGTCAGAGACCTGTCCCAGACCCGAAGGCGTAGGGATGTGACCCTCTCATCCACCGGGGTAAACCCCAAGACGGCTGAGCTAGGGGGGGCCACAAGCAAACCTACCCCAGCCCGCCGCCTCTCCCTGCGGGGCCCCCAGAGAAAGAGATCCAGTCTCTCAAGGAGGGAGGGTTCCAGAGCCCATGCCCGTATGGATGTGGCCCCCCCCTATTTTAGCAATATCTCTCGACCTCCGCACAAGCTCAGGCTCCCTTCCCCCCCCAGGAGGTGACATTCCCGTACCTAGAGCCAGCCTAATCATCCAAGATTGGGTCGTCGAAAGTCTCCACCTTTTGGTCGCTGCCCTCCCTTTTCACCGGCCCTCATGGCTCCCCCTGGGTGGGGGGCACTGGGGGAGGCCCCGCACTTCCCCCCCGGGGGCCAAGCCCTGAGGGCAACCCGGCCACAAGGTGCTCTCCCACAGTCTGACCCCAGGCCTGGCTCCCCTGTGGGCCCCCTGCTTTCCCCCGTCCGGGTGACACATGTACCTCGATTTTGTGGTCCCCCATAAAACGCCTTGAAAAGCTCTTTGTCTACCCATCACCAGAGCCGTTTTGCCAGGGAGACCCACCCGTGGCATTTAAGCCCCAGGCAAATGCCTCTAGAATTAATTCGACACTCAAACCCCCCCACCACTTTAAGGTGGCAGTTCAAAGGGGGGTTACTAAACTCATGGTGTTTAATTTAAATGCCTTT